>OZ026617.1:51943251-52288251 GCA_964020975.1 Hermodice carunculata
TGACTTCGCGGTGACAGGGCGCCCACAATTTTTAACCACACGATACCTCCAACATGCGGTCAAATACACACATTTTTCTGGTACCGTCTTCTGATAACAGTCTTTCCTGCTTCTGTAAATACACATCCTTAGTAAGTAACCCGTACACCGTAATCATCCACCAACTAGAAATGGTCTGGAGGACAACCGCCCGATATTCGATGAGCAGACAATCAAGCGTGACAAAAATACTGCCCTCCGTACAACGGAAACCCTTGAAGATCGCCACAAGGAGAGAAGGCTATTCAAGATGAAGCACGATCTTGCTGCCGCACAACAAGCACATAATATCCTCCCTGTAACATAACTTCCTCGCAGAGCTTTCCCAACCAGTCTTCAATTTCGTAGCACAAAGCCGACTTACGCAAGTATTCATTATCCCCCCGTACAATCCATGACTGGAAGAACATCTCGTTTACGTGGTTATGCAATGTTTGACAGCTGTTGTCAGAAGATGGAATCAAGATGCCTTTCTCTGCTTTCCCCTTTTGGCTATTGAAGCTAAACTTAATGACTCCCGTGCATCATAGCTGTATTAGATTTAATGTGGTATTATATTGAGCAAATATTGCGGCGTGTAAGTAATTATTAAGTATATGTTATCATATTTTATACACCGCGGAAAATAGAGATTTTGGTTTTGTTTCCTGATAAATAGCATTTCCTCTTAATAGTTTTAGATTACACAGGAGACTATCAAAGTATCGACAAGACGAGCTTTTATCTTATCTTTAGTTGTCGGTATGTAGTTGGTCCTAATTTGCAATTGTACCTTGGCACAGACCAGCAAAACTGTAACATACAGTTTTGCCAGGTGTTCACTGTCTACCAAAATGTCGTTGTTCTTCAAGTTAAGCAATCGCTCCACTTCGAGATGGACACTGTAAATATGTCTGTTCATAATTTTTCACTAACAGCGCATATACAATGTTCCATGGTGACTTGAAAACATATCCTTGAGGACCGTTCCTGCGTAAATGAGTAGATATAAATCAATATTCTGTTTATCATGCTGACTCATTATATACCACATTGTACTGTAATATAGTAACGAAAAGATATCAATCCAAGTTCGGGCTTATGTAGTCGGTGTAGAGAGTAATACTTAGCTATATAATAGAAATACAGTGATCTTTAATTAAAAATATAAATTGCAAAGTTTTTGATATTAGAGAGCTGTAAAAATATTTCTTTGTTTTTAAATGTCCCTGAAACGATTGCCCTGTTTTCGTGATACAGGGAACACACATACACAATCTATTTCGTCTGGTACAATGTCCATGTTGCACATATCTCATTAGAGTCATTGATCTACTGCCGAAAGTCTTTTCCGACCTGTTTCAGTTTTGAAAGGAAGAATCTGGAAGCGTCATTACGCTTATAACCGTTGCTGTTTTTAACAAATACTGCTGTGACATGTTTCCTGCGAAAAAAAACACACCATGTGAACAGTACATATGTACGTCGTTTCGGCATGGAATCTACAGATACTCTCCAATGAGTTTCTTGAAGGGTACATATTTTACCATCAATTTTATTCATTGCAAGACCACTGTTCCGCAAAATTACTGTTATAGTCCAATTCCTTCCATATCTGTTCACATAAGTGGGCTATTTTTTTCATATAATTCATAATACCATTTCAAAAGTATTATTTGTTACTCTCATATCATCCATATTCATCATTCAGTTCTGAACTCGCATTTTTGTGTCTTTTCTGTTTAATCTTTGGTCCTTCCATGTCACCAAGAAATCTAGGAACAGGCTCTCTATTATTTTTGTCCAATATATCTGACAGTAATTAGTTGCACTCTTTCAACACGTTCTTTTTACCTTACAGAACAACACAGTTTTGGAAAAATTGGCTTCACGCCAGACATATTCGGATCATTACATGTGTTTAAACATGATTTTTTAAAAGTTGTGAAACTTATTTGTCAAAGTACCAAGGGTTCCTGAGCTGGCTAATACGTCATCATTATCGCTTGAGTCCGAGAACTCGTCAATAATACCCCTCTCCAAATGTGTGTAGTTTTTAATATGACTTAAGTTTTAACCTATGTTCCACATACATGTAGTTGAAAATCAGGCAGCTTTAGGTATTTCTTACTTTAAAATGAACTATATTTGATTCTGAAAGATGATTTTTAAGCCGTTCTGAATATCATCCTACTCAATACTACCATGAGTAAGGCATCTTGCAACAACTCTTTAAGTGATGCACTTTCGGGTCTACGCTAACGGCCTGTAGTAGTTTATTTCATGTATTATACAGAAAGGTATCAAAATGGAATCAGAAAAACTTTTTCAGATCTATAGCCTATATTGTTATGTCCACATGTTTTAACTCCAGAGACACAAAGGTGTTTTCGTCTTTGTTGGAAGAGGAACTCTAAACTGAACAAGCCGATCCGATGGGTACAGATCAATGCGACTGCAACATCCTTAAATCTCATTTTAAACAAATGCAATTATGACACAATGTATGAGCATATGGTATGTTGTGTGCCATGTTGTTGATATGATCAGCCCCTTGGAACCATGAAGTGCAAAACATCACATCCTTAGATATGATAGGAGAAGCAGAGACAGCGGAAATATTCATACTCTAAAGTCGACGTGCTTCCACACGGGAAGATCTTGTTTTTATTGAAAGTAGATCATGTCCATATTAGAGTATACATTTTCCATCACAATCCATTAAACTAGTAAACATTTGTCAAACATGTGTAAGGAATTTGGGAAATCTGGGATTTTATTTGGTGTGCTGAAACAGATGTAGGTATTTTCGATTCATGCATTGGACTTTCAGTAAAGTATATAGGCCGGCATTCACTCTAAACCGTTTATGGGCCACGGTTCTTGTGTTTGGCCATAAGTATGAACCAATCATATGGCATGACACATCCAGGGAAAGGAAA
Organism: Hermodice carunculata; assembly: GCA_964020975.1. Lineage (NCBI taxonomy): Eukaryota > Metazoa > Annelida > Polychaeta > Eunicida > Amphinomidae > Hermodice > Hermodice carunculata. The sequence continues at coordinate 51,946,212 of OZ026617.1, forward strand.
GTGCTATTATCAGCAGGTGTCTAATTAAGTATCAATAAGTTAATGGGACGGGCAGGTGCACACAACTGCTTCTCTGACCAGGTAGTCGGCAACACCTTAGCCAATTATACCTACCGAGGCCCGGGTCACATGGAGAGAAGAATAAGAACTAGTTAACACATGACCACTGCAGTATGATGTTATGTGCGAGGAGCCCGCCCAGAAGTAAAAAGTGGCTCACGTTTTCCACATTACGTCCCTTTAACTTTGATGGTTGATTTTCAGTGTAAATAATCATGGGCCCTGACTGTGAGAGTGTAATCCAATCACGGGGTCAAAAGTTTTCATCATAAACCAGTCAGAGGTGATGACTTGTATAGTCAACTTAGAGTGTGAACTGTGTCTCTGATGTTTGCTGTCAACGTGAGCTTAAACCAGTCACAGGTACTCTAATTTCTAATTTTTAGAGGAACGTTGAGGCAAAAAATTCACCACGCCATACATATTCACAACTTAAAATGGGCATTGCAAAATTGCGTAGATTTTTAACACAATGACTAATGCGACCATATTGCAAACTATTTAAACCATCTCATGTTCTTTGAATTAAGGCATAATTGTACTTGATATCTACTTAAGTAAAATATGTTTTGATTGCAATTTCTTGACTTAAAAACCCAATGTCTGTCATCTTTTCTGACCTGCCCTATAAATTTTGCTGTTAATATTCAAAGATTGTTAGAAAGTTTGGCAAAAATAATTTAATAGCTTTTAGCTAATGACTGTAATTCTTTTTTCACTTGCCCTACAAATTTTTCTGTTAATATCCAAAGATTGTTACAAAGTTTGGCTGCAATAATTTTAGCGAATTTGGACTTGCTGTTTTAGTACTTAATTTTATCTTTTGGCATCATTCTATTTCAATATTCAATTTCAGCCATCTTAGGCCAGCATGTTTTCTGTCAGGTTAAACCCCCAGGGGTTGTCGGTAGCAAGCAGCGACCGACGACTGTTACACGTTCGCCTAATTGTACGTAAAATCTGCTTCAGAAAAATTATGTTTTGGTAACATGTGTCTGACTTAAATGCTAATGACTTTTATTATTTTCTGACATACCGAAGTACATATTTACTCAATTTCTAAAGATGACTTAAATTTGACAGTATTTATTTAAATGTCAAAAATCTGATCCGTTATGTTGAAATATTGACTCAGGGTTGGCAGCGAAATAAAGCTTTATTGTTTTGAGACTTTCAAAGTGAGGAATAGATGTCATCATGGGGTTCATTTTACATTTCTGGTGCATGATGTCCATTGTTACAGTGCTTGTTAGGATTTTTCTTGGTTTGTGAAGGTTGTCTAGCTGCAACTGTTTATTTTATAATCACTGTTACTGAATATAATGCCCCAGTTTGTTTATTCTTCGGTTTTACACTGACAGGGGGTTTAACTAAGACAAGTATCAAGCTAGAAAGGTTACATACTGGTTCAGGGTTCAGTTGTTCTCAGCTGAACTTGTTCAATACAAATTCAGTAATAATGTTTGGTTTGACAGGTATTCTTCATTCATGATAAAGCTCTGCATTTATAAGCAAAACTTTACCTATTTAGCTAATTTGTCATTTGCCACGTTCGTATTTCTTAATTATTATGTTGGTTGCTTGTGCTGAATGTTAAGCTTAGACAAAGAGCCACTACTCAGAGAGACATGTACGGGTACAGGTTTCGAAACATCTTCTGAGTGGTTACCCGCTGAAAACCCTTTACGTTTGTTGGGCTAATACAGCCTATATCAAAATTCTTCAAAAGAACTTGCGCAACATGGGCAATAGTACTTTCATGTAATGACAGGTTAGCTTATGCTGAGTGACGTTTCGGGCTGCAAATATTGCCATGACTATTAGCAAGTGGTTCTGGACATAAAGACACAAATATAATAAGATTCCAATAAGCTCTAACGTAGTTGCTCGTTTATTGGTCGTAAAATAATGATATAAATATAGTTATGTAACGTTGACAGCCTTAAAGTGACAGATATGAACAAAGAGATATGAACCGCATCGCCTTGTGTAAATAATTCCTCAGAATTTGGCCTGCTTTGGAAAACAAATGGTCCCTGCTTTTTTCAACCTGGTCCGTGCCACACCTGAAAAGTCCATCCTACTGGACTTGTAGAATCAAACAATAAATAGGAGGTTAAAAGCTAACTATGGAAGATAACAAGCATGAAGGCAAGGCGTAGTTTATCTCATTGATAAATTTATAAAATCAGTTGTATCATTGCATAGTCCTAATTTTTTAATGAACCCTCCAGGTCAACATTTAATGTAAGTTTTCATCCTGACCTTTGCTTTCTCCACGTGGCTATATCTGCAGCAAAACTGTCAATTTTCTTGACCGTCAGATGCAGCTGAGTATTATCAGCGCATAGATTGAAAGACAAGCCCCGTTTAAGTACACATTGTCCAGGAAAAAGGGTTAAGTTCCAGTGAAAATTGATCTTTGCAGCATGTGGAATTCACCAAGTAAAATTTGATTACCGTTCACACAATGTCATGGTTCGCTACAGCTGTCAGCAATTTCCTTCGGAACCAAAGATCAATAACAAGGTGAAACAAGAAATTTGTGTGTTCAACCTGTGGCATAATATCATCGAGCAAACGGATTCAAATTTGGACCCTCCATAAAGTGTGCGTTGTTCCTTGTTCAGGTTACAATGCCGCATGTATTGTTTGCTGCTGTGGTGTCCTTGGCATAATTTCCTGTTTTGAATGCCGTGCGGTTTGTTTCCGATTGCGACACGCTTGTTTTCAGGGGCCAATTTATGGGTAATGGGAGCATCTGATGCTGTAATGCCTCTGCATTTGTCTGAACAAGCTGTCAGTATTGCTCTTACCATTTCAGCAAACCTACAACGAATGAAATGACTACATACCTTTAATAAATGATCCTAAATTGTTATTATAAAAGCCAAAAAGCGTAACTGCGAGTACATTACATGCAGTGAGCCACTGCTAAAGTTATGTATCATTTTTACTTTAATTTGTCTTGATATTTACTTTTATATGTGATTTTAGCCATGGACGCAAAGCTACAAAATCTCACACATTAAATTAACCTTAAAAGCATACAAATGCACCCTCACTGTTCAATATTTATTCTGCGCTACTCCTAAATATAAAAGCTAGAATCCGCCCCTGGTATATGTTTGTGTTCTGTGACGCTTTAAATAATGAATAATCAAGTTTACCTCAACATACAGATTTTTTATATTCCAGACCATTCATAAGCAGTGCTGTTACATAATTATTAAACACCAAGTTCTATTAGGATTTTATGATGGTATTTTTCAAACAGGTTACTTGGAGTGAGGCTTATGCCAGGGGAGGTTTATCGAAAAAAATCTTAATATTATATTTAATCACATTAATGAAAATAATCAGAGCTGAAATGAATACATTTTGATATATTACATCAAACGACAAAGCTACGACTTGTCAAGTCAAGTGCATGTATTCATGTGCGTGGAGCTTCCATAACCATATGATAGTCACTAAGTACATTTGATGTCCAGAGTAGGCGCTTTAGAAGAAAACAATTCAAATGGCAGGAAACTGCTTCGGCAGGTGAAAATATACCGTAGAAACACGGTACACCATTGCCATTGTTCAGGCTAACAACCAAACTTTTGGTGTTGCTTGTGCGGAGGGGGAAGAACAGAACAGATGTGCATATGCAGTCAGGTGAAAATAATCATACAATTAATGATAACTCACAATTCATTTAAAAAATTGTTATGTTGGGAAAGGGTTTTCATGGCAAAGAACAGCAATGTTTGAATCTTTGTTTAACGACCAAAGGAGACAAAATGCCATGAAAACTAAAAAAAAAAAAACAAAAAAAAAAAAAAAAAAACAAAAACAAAAACAAAAAACAAAAAAAAAAGAAGAAAAAAAAAAACAATCTCAAATATTACGTGAAGCGAAATAGGCAAAACTAGCAGCAACAGCGGTGATTGTGTTGGGTGCCCCTTGAATGTCCTTCTTGGTAATCATTTACACTATGTTTAACTGTGGAGAGGAGGAACAAGCACCTGCGCAGATTAAAATGTCTCTGAGAGTCACACTCCTTTTATGATATTGCTCGGCTGTACAATTTATTACGTGTATGTCAAAGTGCAAACAGTTTCTTTATATCTCTGCAATGACAGCTGACATCATTTCTTCACAAAATTATGATCGCTCTTTATATACTGACGAGAGGTAGAGTTATACATTATTCCCTCAACAATGAATGCCTTTGACACGTAAAAGGTAAGTGGTGCGGAAGAGACGAAGTCGGTTTACCGCAAGCTCCCTATTGAAAGAAATCAGACAAAAGTTATGGCAAAAGGAGAAATCTGCAATCAGTGTGAAAGCCTGAAAAAAGGTCACCCATGCACACAAATGTTCACAGGTTTCAATTTGCTAGAAATTGATTTTGAGCCCGGGCGCAATGACAACGCTGTGTCATTCACCTTAAATTTGTACAGGTCCATGTATATTTGAACACTCAAAATCGGACGTTTTGAAAAAAACAAGAAGAAAATTATGGGTTAAGTGCTTTCTGGTCCGTCTTACAACTTTCCCACATGTTTGTGCTCATTCCAGCCTTCAATATTTGCCGTTTAAAGGCCTTTGAAAGCAATGTGAACACTCATGCACGAATTTTTGCTCGGTCAGAATTCGTCCTTAGGCTTGCACAACTCGGGCCCAATCCGAGAGCAGCTAAGGTAATAATAGCTTAGTATGAGCATCCTATAAGGTGTTATGGCAGTTTTATGATCGCATTACTTCGTTCTAAAGGTGGACCCATTAATTTATTTTGTAAAAGTATTCACATTTTCTTCAAAGGTAGAGCTGTCGTGTGGCGCCTCGTACTCAGGCGTTTTCAATATCATCACCTGCTTATCCCATTATTTCACTGAAGTGCCTATTTTGTTTTCGTTTGGCAGATAGACAACAGTTACAAAGCAAATACAATTAAAATGCAAATTTTTATCACCGTTTTTCAGGTAATATCTCACTTAAAATGAATAGTTATTTCCTTTTACCGTGCCATTTAATCTTTTTTTTATCACTATAGATATTGAAACTATGTTGCATGGCAAATAAAACGGCAGACATTTTGCAGAATTTGGTGAGAGGAAAAAATTCAGGTCCGTCACTTACAGTGTACCTGCTCATTCGGCTTTGCACCGACAATTTTGAAACAACAACAACACACCCCCACACAAATACACACACACACACACACACACACACACATACATACATACATACATACATACATACATACATACATACATACATATATATATATATATACATATATATATATATATATATATATATATATATATATATATATATATATATATATATATAAGTTGAGGACAGCTAAGACACCAAAAATATCATATATGTGTGTACTTATCATACTCCAAAGAATTTATATGTCCGGCATTTTGGGTGTCTGTGGTCTAAATACTTGAATGAACAATTGAAAGTTGACCGCAAAGCATCCACCCAATAAATGTCGATATACGTGATTCATTGTTTGTGGTAAAATCATAATTGCACTTGCATCTTAATCATGCCATATTGGCAACAAAAACCAATCCTGCAATTTTTTATGATTTAATTGGCTTAGTTTTTCTGTTATCCATCCCCAAAGTTTGACAGTTCAGTTTTGCCATTGATTTCCAGCATGTTCCTCTTCTTCGTGAAAAACAAGCAAACAAAAACCAAGTTTAAGTTAAAAAATCGCTGGATTCTTTTTCGAATTCACACATTACAGAATCAAAAGCCGTTAACCGCGGCTGAAATTTCGCCAAGCCGTTGTCTTGGAATAACCAAAACTAGACGGGGATCTCGTCCTATTATCCTTTCTGAGAACACGAGTTTCAAAGATGTTGATGTTTATCATTTGCCTCTGCAAAAAACCGCTTAAGTTGAGCTGATATTTATACAAAACAGAATAAACATCGTCCCTTAACATTTGGTGAGGTTGTCAATTAATTATTTGGCAATCACATAAATAAAAAGAGGCTTTGAAGTATGGAAAAGAAATATTCAGCGATCTTTTCAAACGGCGACAGCGACAATCAAGTTTCAAAGCGTGACGTCATGGAGGCGGCCCTTCGTGCCCCGTAACCTGAAGCCTGGCAACGAAAGATGGCCTACGGCCGCTCGTGGTCAGTGGACAGGGGGCGGGTTTGGTCTTTCGCCCTCAACATGTACCTCTTCGTCCCGTTTTTAGGGAAAGTGTTTTATTGTATTTACTCCTATCTGTATACTTTATGTAATTAGGTTGCTAGACTGGTCTGTACACTTTACTTAGTTAGCTTGTCACTATTTTATAGCTATTTTCTCAATGCGTTTCATTTCTCTTTCCAACCGGAGTTTTGTGTCGCTATTTTGTAGGCTTTTTCTTGTGTCCACGTTTATGCTTATTCCGATGTATTTATTTGTATTTTCGTTTCCTCACCCTGTGGTTTCGATAAACTCTTATCATGCTCATGAGTACTGTTGATTAAAGTGCCAGTTTTCTCACGCCTGTCTTTGGTGTGCAGGGTTCTTACCATGGCCTCGGTTTGGCATCGGGAGTGCCCATGTGACCATACACAAGCATGTGGGCCCGACTTATAGTATGGCATACCAATTAATTAACATACGAGTGGTAGGGTAATGTCTCAAGTGTGAGGAGATTAATAATGTTGTATGGGCAAAAGGATGTACTGAAACCACTGAAGTATTTGTTGACTTTAACACTGAAATAAGATAGATATACAGGAAGCCAATGAATATCATATTTCACTTGCCGCTAAATTGAAATGAAACACATTTTTGCTGAATTCCTGAAATTGTTACTTGTTAATTCTGTGATTAGGAAATGTAGTTAACATGTTTAAGTTCAGAAGACAGACATATGCATATAATTATATGCTTCTATAGGTAAAACTCAGTGATAGAAAGAATTTTGTATTTTATTTATCAATGCCTCACACAGTTAAGGATCACTTTTCACTCAGTGTCAAGATCTTTTTTATTTATAGGTGTCTGCCATCCTTGATTGGGTTAACATTTTAAGTTTACTTGAAATCTTTTTCAGTGAAACTGCTCTTGTAAGACCACCCCTAGGGATGACCAAGTTGTGGTGTCTCAAGACAGGTGGTCTCTCATAGGAGGTAAAAATAACAAGAAAGGTACTGAGTAAAGTATGTTGAAAACATGGTCTTTCAAGAAAGGTGGTCTCTCAAGGCAGGGAATCAATGCATTTGTGTTGGGGTGGAGTATTACTTGGTTTCATCAAGTTATTGTGTAATCAATGGAAGCTAGGACACATACAGATGTACAGACATGCTAGGATTTTTTTTTTTTGGCTGGTGTAAGGTGATTTACCTGACAACAGCCTTTTTGGTGGATTTTCCTTGTTGGCATGTTGTGAATTATGTCATGATAGTCTTGTACCCAGCAAAACAATGTTTTCTCAATTAAATTATAAAAACCCTCACATAAATTCCACGAAGAACCATCAGCACGATGGCATCTGTTTACCAGTGTCCATGACACTTAGAGCCAGTTGCCCATGTGAGCCAATCAGATTGCCCGGTTTGGGTCATGTGACCCTCCCCCTTCAACTTTTATATCACATATTTTATTGTTGATTTCTGCTGCAAACCAATTATTCTTTGCTTGTATTGCTCTCTTCTAAGGGCCCGATATATAGTTTGAGGATTACACAGACATTAACATTTAACGATTACAGCAAAAAAGTTGGACCCCAACACAAGGTAAGGCTAAATCTGATCCATGGAAGCCTGTCTGCAGCATGGTTTTCATTCAGGATGGAAACATGACTGTGACTGGGGAGTCAGTTACACATCAGGATGTAATTACTGACCACAAATATGCACCATTGGGCCATGAAACCCAGGGGAGAGGCCTGGAAGAAGATGAATCAGGTAGAGTTCAATTTCCATATTTTCTGTTGGGGAGGGGGGTAGGTAAAACTCAAATTTCTCTAATTGGAGTTAGCACACACAATAAACTCTCATGTATATATTAGATGTGTTTGTGGTCCATGTTTTAAAATATTTCTGAGCCATTTATTTTCAGTCTTCCTGTGATTTTAGCTAGTTTTCGCTGATGGGGGCCGTCCCCTGTTAAAATGAGGGTGGGGTCGAATTTCTTGTTGCATCCATGTAGGGTTTGGCCAAAATGGCATTTAACCCCAATTTTATGAAAGTAAACTTGTCTTCCCGTACAGAAATGCCATACATGGTGATTCCATGTCAAGATCTATAAGGGGTGTATGTCCCCAGAAAGTGACCACCCCTCTTTAGAAATATGGGAAAATGAGGTCATCTCAGACTCCCTTGTTCACCAAGCTAACAAGTGGGCTGAGTGCAAAGGGGATATTATTTATGGGCACAGTTAATATCTAGGTCTCCAAATCTGTAAGGGATTAGGGTTTCAAGGAAAGACTCTATCAAGTTTAGCTAATTTGAAAGTAGCAAACAGTGGAATTTTTAGGGGGTACCCCTTAAAAGTGAATGTTTGAGCTGCCTCTCATTGAGCCTATGAGCTGAATCCATGGATATTTAACAGATGAAATGCACATATCAACTCTCAAAAAGCATCAGACATTCACAATTTATGCTTTCATTTGGTAAATTACGGATTATATACAAACATAAAAGACTGGGGCATGAAAGATGCATAGGTTGTTTTTGTGTCCGCCACATTGGTTTTTTTTCTGGACGCTGATTGGCTGGCTCAGTATGGATACACTTTGATACCGAGGATGTTCACAGTAAGTGTAGACTCATTATGGGTGTCTGTGTAACTGTGTGTGTTGGTGTTTCCTCGGGCAAAGTGTGGCCTTGTTCTGTGTCGCTGTGCCAGCGCACTTCAGAATGAACAGCAGAGGTTTGTTTCTGTGTGTATCTGCTTGAATAGGGCATGTGAGGTTCACAATTTTGCATGGTGGGAGCACCTTCTTATGTCACATGACATTCCAACAAATGAACGAAACGGGTTTTCCTCACTTCCCAGTCGCCTCCTCTTGCAACACGTGGGTAGCACCCGAGGTTTCCTGTTGCGACACCTAAAGACGACATGTTCCATTAGCAGGACATGGTCTGATCCCTTTAATTTGCCTGACATGAGTGTATATGTACATAGTCCTTGCCCTTGTGCAATAGCCACATTTCATTATATATTTTTTCGGCGGCATATGCAGTATTTAGGCGTCAGACAGCGGTTAACAGCGGCAGAGAGCGGTGGCCAGCGGCAGAGTGGCAGCCGGCGGCACACAGCGGCATTCGGCGGGTCTGCCGCTCTCTGCTGCTGGCTGCCACTCTCTGCCACTGCATGCCGCTATCTGTCGCTGTTAAACCCTGGCTGCTGATCAAATGCTGCATACGCTGCCCCAAAAATTGTTAGTAATTGTCAAAATGTAAAAATAATATAGTTTCTTGTACATACGATATGTGAATCATCACACGTAATAACTAAGTTTTCTTCGATGTGCATAAACTGTAGCTACCGAACCAACGAGCAATATAATCGATACCCAGTTTTCTTTGAGTATTGGGTGAAACACAAGCAAACATAGTGTGAATAGAATCTCATTTTTTACCACTGACCTAAGTGATTACTCCAAAAAGACTATCAAACAGAACATTCTAATCTAGGCCATTCTGCATTGTTTGGATACACAATATATATATATATATATATATATATATATATATATATATATATATATATATATATATATATATATATATATATATATATATATATAGCGTTAACTTTCTTGTTCTTGAGAAAATGATTGCTACACACATTGGTATATTTGCTTAAGTTGACCAAAACGTGACCTCTGTTGCTAATTTCAGTTTCTCTGGGCAGCATTTACAAAAAGTTAATGTACATTAGTATCGCTAACATGTCAGCTGGAGAATGACTCTTGTACAGAACATATCGCAAACATGGTTATTCTGACGTCATATGCTTTATGGACGCACGCCCAATCGTTTTAGATGACCGCCTTACTTTGCAAGAACATCCATTTCCAAATTATTCTATTACAATGACGACCATAACATCCCGATATTTGTTTGAACTCTGTCTATTTACTGCAGCGAACTGTTTAGTGACCTGAACACCCTGCAGTCATTCATACCTCTTCACAACAGCCAGGATGCAGGCTTGGCTTTTAAGTCTGCCAAAATGTACCGGTTTGTTCGAAATCTCGACGATCTGGTACCTTACCTGCATACAAGTTTAACAACTGAGCACTAACATACATTGTGGCCTCAATTAGAAATGTTTATATGGTGATATTACTATAATATAGTTTGGGAATGCAATAACTGGCATAGTTTAGTCTTGACTATGAAAACTATGTTTACTGAAAAGGACTCTTCACGCCATTGCCATCGACCGGCAGTTCGTAATGACCATTGTAATCTGGCTTTTGGCTACTTCATGAGCAAAGGAGATGTGCTGTTTATGACAGTGAAGTGATAAATATATTTTCTCAGCCTGATTATATAACCCTGTTGACTTGAAAGAGAAAATAATCAATACAAAACTAGCTACACATGTCATTGTAAGTTTCAATGAGACATTATCCTCGCAGCTAATTTAAAAAAAAAACAAAAACTTCTTGAGAGCCTAGACCATGATCTTAACGTAGTAAGTGACCGTAATATGGGACCTTTTATTCATACCAAAATGACCGGCCATTCGATTGCATTTCTTGCTTATCTTCACGACTTCTCACGTTAATAATCAAAGCGTTAGTGTCCTTCTGGACGAGTCCAGTTACATCTATTGTGTCAGAGTATGTTCTGGCACTTCCGTAAGCATGGACAACATTGGCATGCAGTTGCAACCTCACAGGCATCTTTCTATCACAAGTTTAATTCAGTAAATTGAAAACAGCAAAACTTTATTTGAAATATTTATCCACTGAACACGGAACAATCCTTTCCGCTAATTTTTTTATTATGATGCCCGATGTGTAATAAAAGAAAGACTGACTGCATAAGTAACCCTTTTTGCGCTGCTTTTACCCTTTGCCTCTTCAATGAGACTTCACAATTCCTAAGCGTGGGTTGGGCGCTTAGCCCGTGATCCATGTCAAGGAGAGCTGTTGAAGGCATGTCATCTTTATTAGTATTATCTGGAAACCCCATTCAAACTGCTTTCCGTTGATGTTGAAATGAGTCGAAAACATTGAAGCAGTTGGCACTTGACCAGCAGCCGCTTTTGACCGGTTAAAAGGTGAGTGGTTAAATCACAAGGTGCAGTCAAAATTGCATCTATGATGATACAGTCTTTGACCAAGCCAAGCAGTGAAGTAATGAAAGGTCTTTGCAGTTGTACAGTTATACAAAATAGAAACAGGAGCAAACACTGCCACATCTTTTGTGTAGGCTTGAAAACAACTGGGACAATCAAATCTCTCTACGTTCCATGGCCAATCCAATCACTGTCTTTGCCTTAACTTATCTCTTAATTGATCAATATTATCACGTTAGACCCAAACGCTTGAATATTCAATGCATGAAGAGCTAAACGGATGTACAAACATGTCAGAAGCAAGAAACCATTCAAGCATGTTTCCCAGCAAGGTGGTAACAACCACCGTGTAGTACGTGATTCTATCACAAATGTAAAAAAAAAAAAAAAAAAAAAAAAAAAAAAAAAAAGATAATTCAAGTAAACATTTCCTTTCCCATCTTAACTGCAAGTATGATAATAATGTACAAGGGGCAGGGTTAAAAGGGATACCCTGCAAAATCTCACGCAATCGCAAGCCAGATCCATTCAAATCACGTTACACGCACTGCATCCTGCTATTGATGAGCATATATGTAAAAGTTCTGGAAAGGCAATGCAAATAACTCAGAGAAATTACGGCATTTTATTAACATATTTTGCAAGAATCAGCCATAGCAGGGATAATGCAGTTTACGTTGCCTCGCATTGGCTCATGAGTACTGACACATAAAAGTCTGATATGTTTTATAATGCCCATAAGTGGACATTGGAAATCTTCTATCATTATCTTTTTAGTTTCAATTTCAGAAGATACTGCGACCAAAACAAGATTTAGTTGCAAGTGGATTTCAGCATCGTTAAATACTGATTTGACATGAAATATCTTGGTGTTCTGACCTGGCAGTTGAAGTTGTCGATCTAATTGAAACTATGGCCGATGCTGCATGCATTTCAAGGAATCAAGGAAATGACTCAACAGACAGCAGAATATTATTATGTTTAGATGCAAACCCGGACATTTTGCTTTTTCAAGAATTCTTTCTTTCTCTCTTTCTTACTTCCTTTTTTCTTCTTCACGCCTTCTTGAATTTTATCTTCAAATTTATTATCTATAGAGATCCCATTCCACTTTCAAATTATAGGTTTGTGCCAGTGATGAATCCAAATCGTAGTGAACCAAGTTAATGCTGATCAGGGGCAATTGAAATATCTAAATCTACATCTTTCTTCGAAACTAGTATAGACAGAAGTTTTGTATCCCAATTTCAATTAATATCTCGGTCCCTTAAGTGAGTGACATTCTTCAAGAGGTGCACACTAAACAAATGCCAACTCTGATTTCCAGTGAACAGAAACCAAAGTTGTCGCATTTTTGATTTTGCAAATGTGGCAAATGTCCAACATTTGAATCTTGAATATATATATAAAACTGTTATAGAGATGTAACATTCTTAATTAGAAGTACCAGTTTGTTATTGACAAATCCAATGAACTTTAAACTTAGGATGTAGTATTAAAATTATGCAAAATTGGCAAATAAACACAATTTAAATGTTTAAAATTTTTAAACTAGTAAATGACAAAGGTGCCTTATTTCAACTTCGAGGTTTTTGCAATCAAGGCACCCAATAACCATGAACGAGAGTTGTATCATTTAATTTCATGCTAATTGAATGAATACACACAATTTAAACATCGAATATCTTCCAAACAATTGTAGCTTTAGTGGCTGTTCCAACTTTAATCTACAGGTTTGTGGTACTGCCGTATTCAACAAGCCATAACCAAACGTCTAGCATTTTGATTATGCAAATTAGGTAAATACCCGATTTCAATCATTCAAATTTTAAAAGCACCGATACAATTTTGCTGTGAAACAAATTTTCTTTTCTAGTGTTCAGTTGTGTTCTTCCAATAACATAGAAACAGAGCATATTAATGGGGAGCTTGGTCAATTAGATGTTTGCACGAGTATCATGCTCGCTTATTGTAGAAACCTTCCTAATATAAATGGTAGAATGATCCCAATTTCAAATTCCTGACGACAAGCACTTGCATTTCAGTGTTGTGTCTCGTCCTACGTAAATCATTTCTTCTGCTCGGGATACGTTTAAGTGTCCAGTCTTTTGATTTACTACAATGCTACAATGTAGCTTTGGAATGGCTTTGCAGTTGTATACAGTTGCATTTTAGCATATATATATATATATATATATATATATATATATATATATATATATATATATATATATATATATATATATATATATATTAGCATATATATATATATATTAGCATATATATATATATTTTAGCATATATATATGTGTGTGTGTATATACATGTATAAATATATATATACACACATACATATATATATTTGTATATATATATACACACACACATATATATATATATATGCGTGTGTGTATGTGTAAGCCCCAAATGTCTGTATATTACAACATTTTTGCCCAGTTCAGGCAAGTCTTGTGGAATAGTTTGACACCGTATCTAGGTACACTCCGGAGATTGAGATATACGCCTAAGCCATACCAACACTCTAATATTTAATCTATTATACCATATAGCTGGTATTCCTTTTTGCTATAACCCTTGCATTAGGTTCAAAGTATACATAGTCAACATGCTAGGTTAGAAACAAAGCAGCTACAGTGGCTAAGTTTAAAACACTGGTTAAATAATTTTAACTGATTTCACTTAGATTAGTCTATGTAGGATATGTCAAACAAAAGCAAAATCTTACAATTCTACATCAACTTAATAAATTCTGAAGTGCTCATAGATAAAACAAGAACTGGTCGTTAAAAAATGAAATATTAATCATAAAAATACTTAAAAACTGTATTGATAAAATGAATAGGTGAACCTTCGACCGAAACAAGTTCGCGTTCAGGCATAAGTTTTGCGATTTCTTAGCTTTACCTAATGTTTTATTTACAATTCCCGGACAATGTGATACCCTAATACACATAAAACCAAACATGCATCTTAGAACCAAAAGGGAATTTGGCAAGACAGGCACATCGGAAAGTGTGCAGTCGTTTACGCAGCTGCGAAGTTTAAGTATATTACCATGATAGTGGAGGTTGAAAGATCAGTTTACTTGATCTAAATGATATCTTGCTTTGTTTATCAGGAAAGAGACTTTAATTGAAGGATTACAGGTTCCACAGAGACTAGAAAGTGAACTTGTTAAATAGTCACTAAATGATGCATCTCATGTAACATTGTGGAACTGACGCTCCACACCCTTGTTTTCTTTCTGAGAAGTCCCCATTAGGTTAAAGCTGAATGCATATTCCAGCGAATGATTATGAAAGCCGATTAACAGGCAATAAGGGTTCTTTGATCACCGTAACCGGCCACAAAGCGGGCTCCAAATGGAGAAATGGTCCCATTGCCGTAGTGGTAAGGATGTTTTTAGCTATTCTAGTCTCTATGAATTCTCGGTTTATCTATAATTTCTCTGTTTACGCATTCTATTCCCTACACTCAAAAAAGTATGAAACTAATCATTTTTTGCCTTTAAAATGGAGAAATTATGCTTGATAGCCATGTTTGCGTTAAGAATCATAATCTTATGGTCATAGCTAAATTTAGTCTTATAGCTATAAGGGTCGGTATTGCCTTAATAAATCAACTTTATAGTTCATGTCAAATACCACGTTTGGATGTAAGCGATTCTTTTTTCTTGGTCGATTGCCTATTTGGCTATTTAGGAGTAATTTCTTAGCTCGCAGTTTTAATCGTTGCTATACTGTTAGGGAAAAATACTGGCTCAATCAATAAAAATCCAGCATAATGCTCAGTAGGTCTTGTTCAAAACATGTTCCATTGTCACAGAATGTGATCAAACCCTGCGTTGCACCGAGTTCGTTTTACCCTTTGCGACTGTATCAGGTGTATTTCTGGACATATATTCAAATGAACAGGGTACAAAGGAGTTTCCTGATGGCTAGATGCTGATATGGTAGTGGTGGCCAGCATACCCTTTTCTCTTTAAGTTACCATTCATCTTCTGTGTTCAGTTTGTTTATGTTCAAGTTAGACAGAATTTGTAACACCATTGCAAATGATACAAATTAAGCCATTAATATTTAGCGGCACCTTATAAGATGGAGAAAATTAACACTGCTGGCACCCTTTGCAAAAATAATTATTGTTGCGTTCATGTTTCTTTTGATAAAGCAATTTGGTATTTGTGTGGTCATCATCAAAGAACATTTCCCTGTTTGGTCTCTGGTAATGTATAGATATTTTCAGAATACAGATATTGATACTGTTTTTTATTATCCACCGAGTTTGTGCAAACTAGCCCATAAATATGGCGTTTAAACTTTTATCACTTCACAGATTCATCGCACGTTCAATCCCTAAAGTGTATTTCGTTTCATCATAAAAAAAGCAAAGACCAATATCATTTACGTGGATTACAAAACAAGCCAAGCCAATCACTCTGCATGGCACAGATGTTGTCGTATAGTTTCCTGCCTAATTGTTTGGTGGAGAAAAACCCTAAGAGCTCTGAGAAAACCGCCGTGCACAGTCAAATTGGTTGGCATGATTCTTTGCACTTGCATTTCTGGCCGTAGATTGAACCTGGGCAGCAGAAGTGCGCGCGTTACTGCTCTGCCAACCGTGCACCCATCTTTTATTATATTCGAAGGAACAAACATAAAGTTGCTTCTGAATATTAACATATGATGGTGATATTAGGAATATGTTTAGTAATCAAAATGACCTAATTTGTCCCGTTTATCGTACACAATATTCAGACTGACAGGATTTTCCACATATCTGAAAAAAGGATAAAGAATTTGGCCATCATGGCAGAATTTTTTAGGGTGGGAAACGTGACTTTTAGTGATGTTTACACATATAATTTGTCAACACACTGAATCCGATAAAGTTACGTATTTTTATATACCAAATTGAACGCCACGTTAATGTACACATATACAAGATTTAAGCTGCTTGAAGTGGAATGCAAAGTAGCTATGGGGAAAATAACATATAGGGTAAGAGTCATTCTTGATTTTTGCTGGACCTGTTATGGTAGTTTTCTTATCTTATCATAACAATCTCTTTGTGAATTCAGAAGATAATGTATTTACTCGATATTTAGTTGAGAACCTGCTCAATTACACTACTTCTAATGAGTTACTAGACTAAATGAAATGTGTGATAAACTCACCTAACCGTTGTACTATTGCCTCTCTGCAAATTTCAAGCTAGTCTAAGGAAAAGTGTATTTTTACCATATTGAAATGAACAATACAAATACAATCTCTAGGTGTTAAAAATTAATCCAATATTGCACCGTGCCTATTAAAAATAAACAGGCCATCTTATTTATCTTACCATATATTCGACAGTTAAAATTACACAACCTTCAGTAATCTTTACATAAATATTTTTTTAAATCCCTATTGTCCAAACCAAGAATGCACGGATATCAACAAATAAAGCCTTGTGGTGATAACTGCTATGTAGAGAAAGAGATAGTAGAGATATGGGTATATTCCACGATTGTGTGATGTGTCGCCAAAACTGTATGATAAAACACGTACATTCTTAAAACGTATTAATCATGATACAGTGGACTTTTGTTCCGATTTGAAATTTTTATTTCATGTAAAAGAACAAAGATGCAGATTTGTCACTCTTTGATGGTACCAACAGAAAGTGACTTCTTCATTTTTGCATGCCGATATCGTCCACAGAAATTAGACAGAGAGTGAGGGTATTTCTGAGGCTTGATCAAACTTCTGTCACTGTTGAAACTGTTAGCCACTAATGTGTATGGCAAGCACTATCCACATACAATATATCTGTTTTTTCAACATTTTCATGAACTGCTGCAAAAATAATGTTGTTGCAGCCTAAGGAACAGGCTTTGTTTCCATGAAGAACAGTTGCTGCACTAAAAAAAGCTACCGGTGTAATTTTTCTGCCAAGGTCAACCCTAAGGTTTCTGAAAAAGGAAGTAAGTCACTGTTTTGACCAATCATCAAGCAGTGATAAATCGGTATTCATGATACCAGACGCCAGTTGCGGGTCACCTACCGTCGAGTATAGTGACGCGTCATCAGCAAATAGTGTGATATAGAATGTAAGCCATCTACGATATCATTAATGAAAATGATAAATATTAGAGGGCTAAACACAGAGCCTTGAGGGACACAGCATCAGTAGTGTCCCAGTTGGAACTTTGACCTTTATGAACACACGTTGTTGGCTGTATGACAAGTAATTGCGACACGAGACTAATAATTCACTAGGCATACAATTTTTTCAAGTTTATGGAATAAGGCAGAATGGCTCATTTATCAAAACGTTTGCCTACTTCTGAGAAGACAACTCTCACATTTTGTGTAACTCAGCAGCTAAGCAAAGCTCGTAGTAAAGCGACTAGGGGGGTCGACAGTATGAAGTCTACCGAAATAAATTTAATGGATGCAAGGTCAGCATAAGATTATCACGAAAGAAACCGAAGACGTGTTTTAATACAATATGTTCCATAACTTTGCTCACACACCTTTGGAGATAAAGTGGTCTGTAACTTTTACAGAGAGATTCTTCATCGTGTTTGTCTAAAGGTATTATGTTAGCTGTTGTCGAAGGAGAAGCAAAAGAATTTTGATTTAGGGATAGACAATAACGTCATGTCATTTAGCTAAATATAGATGACGCAGCCTTCTTTAATAATCTAGGGCTTATATCGTCTCGACCTGTGGCATTTGATACATCAATATTTTTTAGAATTTCGTTCTCAAAAATATGGATACTGGAAAAGGTACTAGTGGGCGGCTGTAAATTAAGGAGGGGCATGGTAGATGATTAAAAGTCCGCATTACTTTGATTTAAGAGAAAGAAATAAAACATCTGGGCTTTAGAGAAGTTTTCTGACATGTATGTACGAATATGTACCGAAGGAGTAATATTCGATCATTGTTCCAATTCAGAATTACCAAATAGTATGCCACTAGGTATCAACTTTTAATGCCAGAATTACAACTAAGTTCACTCAGCTTGAGATTACACTGTTCTTCCGCATTTGGAAGATTTACTTAATTATTATACAAAGATTCCTCAGAATTGCCTAATCTTTGAGACGGTTTCGCTTTTTTGCTTCATTGTGGGCCTTTACAACACCCTTCCACTTAAGGTATCTTACAGTGTCAGTGTCAGTGTACCACGGTAGATAATTAGGCCTAATGGGAACTCTCGTGCATTGTCTTGCAATGTCTAGGAAAAAGTGAATCCTGGCCACCCCATAGAAGTTGCAAATTATCAACTTTTGAAGTCATGACAATGACAAGTTATAAAATATTGGATGCAAAGACTGTCATGTCCCCTCCTGATCGATCCTAGTGATGATATTATGACAGTCGTGAATAAAAAATACATAATACATAAATCTCTACTATTTTGCGGGTTTGGTACTCCTTTCTGGCATTGCACTTGCGATAGATGGTCACTCATAAGCCAAGGCTGAAAGTAAAACTAAAGTACTTTAGACTATTGAGCTGGTGATTTTTCAAATTCTATCATATGTGTTCTTCATGGTCCCTCATGTTAGAACGTTTGCCGATACCCGTAATGTCACATAATCGTAAACCATTCTTATTTTGGAATACTGTTCAATTCTATTGTTGGCATAAACTATACTAGTAAGCTACCAAAAGGTGGTTATGTTCAATGGGTAATATGAAGATCCGACATTTATTTCAGCGCTTATTTGGACACCTTGTGACAATTTTGACATTTATATCCACATACGAGATTTTTGGCTGGTAGGATCATCAATTTAGATATTTACTTCGCAAGTTTTGATCAGCTTGACCTGCAAACTTGTGTCATATATTGGTGCACAAATGTGAAGCATGTTGACCTTACTTGTAAAGTAAAATTCATATTAACAAAACGGTTAAACATTTTAATGTAACAAAACAAATTTGTTTTTATTATATTTTAAACATTTTGCATAAATGACATCATAAATTAAGGGGCGAACCAGATCTTATCAATTTCTATAATGGCGAAAAAAAGACAAAATCTCATCAGTTTAGTCTGCACAAGCTTCTTAATTACAGAAAACCTGTCAAACCAAACATTATTACTATATTAGATTTGTACAAGTTCAGATAAGAACAATTGACTTCCCCTGAACCAGTATCTGCCCTTTATAGCTGGATAGCTTATCTTAGTTAAATCACCTGCCAGTTCACCTTAAGTAGAAACAAAGTGGGGTCTTATATTCAGTCACGGTGATTGTAAAATAAACAGTTGCAGCTAGACCACTTATACAAACCGAGGGAGATCCTAACAAGTACTGCAACAATGTACATCCTGCAACAGAAATGTAAAACAAACCCCATGATGACACCTTCTCCTCACTTTGAAAGTCTCCGAACAATAAAGCTCTGCCAATATATATATATATATATATATATATATATATATATATATATATATATATATATATTAATAACGAACCCGACCTGGGAACAGTGGATATTCCTCATTACTATTGAGAGTACTGACTTTAAGAGAAAGATTAAAAATCATGAGGAGCATAGCGAAATGACACTAACATAACCTAGGTAAGGAGACCCACATGGCGGGAGCACCTAGGCACATCAAATTTAACTGCAACACAAAGCAAGCATAAATATATGCAAAATGTGTCAAAAGTAAAACTAGCATATGGATTTACACCAGAATATCAACTCGGAGGAAGTACTAAACAGGCAAGTTCGTCACACAATAATGTTTCTGATTATTCAACAGGCTACAGACAAAGCCACAAGTAAATGACAGGTGACGCAATAAGGCAAAGGACTTATCGAAATTTGAATGATTGATGCCGAACAAATCATTAACGTGTTTTTAGAGGTCAGGAAGATATAAATGTTGGTATCATCGGCTTGATCTTAACAATATTGTCCATGGCACAGACACTTAAATTCACAATGTAGTATTTAAGTTAACATATGAAATAGAATAATGGATCGATGCTGCAACACTCCGCGCTGGTTCAAAAAGACACAAAACAAAAGTGCCATACAGAGTTCCAAATAAGATTAATATGAGTCCTGGTATCAATTACGCGGTGTAATATTGCAATTATGACAATTTTATTAAGTAGAAAATTGATATTTGGTAAGCTTGTTCTCAATTATAATTACGGTCATGTTTCGCTCTGCATGTCATATCATGTCAAAATCGCTGGATTAGTAGATGCAAGTGCCACCATTTTTTCTATAATTGTACAAATAAATATTAAACAGTATTAATGTATTTAACTAACATAAATGCACTTCAAGGCGACTCTCTCAATGCAAGGCGACCACCAGAACCCCTCCCCGTCCATACTTTTGCAGAGTTATCCCCTACAAGGCGACTCTCTCAATGCAAGGCGACCACCAGAACCCCTCCCCGTCCATACTTTTGCAGAGTTATCCCCTACCACTGCCATCCGAACCAGCCAGCAGTGATCCCACGAGGCCTCAGGCACCGGACATTAAGAATACTAAGGTGTAACTGATAGGAAACTACTCCACCACGATAAACGGCAAGATAAGAATTGTAGAGGTGGTACCAAGAGGCTTGCTAAGCAGCCTCCAGGGTACAACCAACAGATGAAGCCAAATAAAGGTTAATTTTGCAAACGATTCAGCAACAATTTTTATTACTAAGATGAGTAAAATCCCAAAGAATTGTTATAATGAGTTTAAATCTAAAATATACGGTCAAAACATTGCTATAAATCCCCGGTAAAAATCATCACCTCAACCTACCATGGTGGAAGGCATTGACTCATTGGGGTGCAATTCAAAATTCGAAGACAATGTTATGAAGAGTTAATCGGGGCCTTTGTTTTTGGTTTTAACGTATTTTATTTAGAAAAAAAAACATTGGAAAACAGGGCATGGCCCTACATAAATTTTATTTTGTCGTGTAGTACACCTGTTGGAGCCAAAAAGCAGGGTTTGGATGGTGACAGGTGCAAAAGAAATGATTTTACCGTGCAATGTGTTTCTCTGATTGATGTCAAAGTCACAATTACAGAAGTAGTCAAAAAGATCCTCATAGTGGTTGCCACATGTACACCTGGGGTAGTCTGTAAGACCCTTTTTAAAGAGGTCGCATTTGAAATTGCTACAACCACTAAACAAGCGCCTATGGTATACAGCAGTGCGTCTCCTAACGTTGTAGGGCAATACATTGGCACCTTTGGTTCCCTGATATAGCTTTTTCTTGAATTCTGCAAGGTCTTCTGATCTACAAACATCTTCGGCTAAATTATCCCAGCGTCGGACAACAGATGGGAAAATTAAAGAACCAAATAAATGTGTCTGCGATCGGAATAGGGACAGATTTGAACCTCATCTAACGTTATACCTGTTTTTTTTTCTGCAATGGGAGCTTGGATAAGATCGTGCAGATATTGGTAAGATTCGTGGTTCATAATTTTGAAAAGTAAAATTAGTTTGCTTTTTTTCACAGGGCGATGATAATTTTTCAAGACCAGATATAAGAATGTGATTGTTACCAGCAGTGGCACCAGTCATAATTCTGGCCACAGCTGGTTTTCAAGTGAGCAAATTTCTGTGTTGTGCAGTTGTCCCAGATTACTGTTCCATATTCCAAACGAGGTCATATAAAAACAAAGATAAATTCAAGAGATTAGATTTCTTATTTAGCCGAAATTGTAAATGTTTGTAACTATAACCATTTTCATTTCTTTAGTAATCAATTCCTTAATATGACTAGACCATGTTAGATCAGAACGATCTGTGAGGCCCAAATGTTTGTGACCAGTCTCGTTTGGCAGTATACTGGTCATAAAGACTAGATCAGGGCAATGTGAAGGCCTTCTTTTCTTTGTTAGTTTCATACTCTTAGTTTTTGTCGTGTTGAAGGATACAAGCCACTGCCCCGACCAAATTTCCGCATCTCGTAGGCCTGTGTTAAAAATACTGGTCGCCGCAGTGGCATTATCCACCTTAATAAAAAGAGTTGTATCATCGGCAAAAAGTCGTATAGATGACTCAGCAGTGATTACAATATCGTTGATGCATATTAAAAATAAAAGTGGTCTCATGACAGACCACTGAGGGACGCCTGCTCTGACTCGTCCCCATCGTGACGACTCTCCTTGGACTACAACTTTTTGCTGGCGTTCCTCTAAGTAGTCTCCGAACCACTGCAATAAAAGGCCATTTATTCCATATCGCTGTACTTTGTAGAGGAGACCCGGGTGATAGACGCGTTCGAAGGCCTTGGTTTTATTGCAAAAAATTGCTCTTACATCTTTCTGTAGGCCTACTGCTTGACAAAAATTATGGTACAGAAACACAAGTTGATTGACTGCGCTATCACCCGGTATAAATCCAAACTGTGATTCTGAAAGTACCATGTTATCACGAAAGAAATTGAACGCGTGTTTCACCATTGCCTTCTCCAATACCTTACCAAGAGAACTTAGGAGTGATATGGGTCTGTAGCGTTGCAGTCGCTTGTAGATCTTCTGTTGAAAATTGGAACCACGTTCGCCCTGTTCCATTCCGATGGAAATTTACATGTAGCCAAAGAATTGTTAATTAATTTTGCGAGAGATTATGAGATAAGTGGGGCAGCTTCCCGAAGCAGACGTATACTAATGCCATCGGGACCAGGAGCTTAAGAAATATCCAGGCTTTTTAATATCCAAAATACCTCGTTGCTGTTAATTGAAATATTTTCCACTTTTTGGTTAAATTGTTATCCTGTTGTGCTGGAAATGAAAAAAATGGTGTCATCTACTTCAGTTTGATTAATATAAAATTCGTTAAGAAGTTTGACTATTGCCTTGTTATCAGTAAATGTTTTGTTGTCATGCACCAGTGCTGGAATATCAGGAGTTTTATATTTTGTAGGAAAAAATGACTGTATGCTACCAGCTTTTTCCGTTCCGTTTATTGTTTATAGAATTTCCCAAACGCTCAAAATAACTATTTTTCTGCTTGTCTTAGGTCCTTTATATATTTGTTAGGTATTTGCCTAAAGTATGACCAGAGGTTTGGTCTGAGCTAAGCTCTTTTACGAATGCGTTCTACCTTTTGATTGGAAGCACAGAGTGCAGTATATTTTTACGTTCTTGTTCGGTACATGCTCTTTAGCCACTGACATAAAGGCATTTGTCCATTTCTCACATATTAAATCATAGTTGTCCGAGTCAAAGCACTGCGTCAAAATCACTTGAAAATAACCTATCTCTAAAAATACGGAAGTCAGCCTTATCGTATTCCCACACTAATCTGGTGGAGGCAATTGCTTTCTTGCGCCTGAATAGAGGATTTGCCCTTACAAGACAGTGATCACAGTTTGAATGTAAAATATAAATCCTAAGGGCAGAAGTCATTTTTATGCCCCCCTTCGAAGAAGGTGGGGCATATATCGTTGCACATGTCGGTCGGTTGGTCGGTCGGTCGGTCTGTCGGTCAGTCTGTCGGTCGGTCGGTCGGTCGGTCGGTAGACTGTGGTTTCCGCACAATAACTCAAGAAGTTTTTAAGCTAGGACTTTGATACTGTATAAGTGTATTATTCTAGTCAAAAGCTAGGCGAAGTTTGAAGATGGGTGACCTTGACCTTATTTCCAAGGTCACAGTGGTACCTGAGTTAACTTTGGTTTCCGCACAATAACTGAAGAGGTTTTTAAGCTAGGACTTTTACATTGCACATGATTATAGTCCATATTTGGGGCTAGGCGAAGTTTGAAGATGAATGACCTTGACCTCATTTTAAAGGTCACAGAGCCACTTTACTGAATATGTTTCATGCTTTCTGCATGATAACTTATACCTTGGAGCTAGAACTTTTATATTGCACAAATGTTTGGTTCTCTGTAAGGGCTAGGTTGATTTTGAAGATGGGTGACTTTGACCCAGTTTTCAGGGTCACAGAGAGATTGTAGTTAGACTGTGGTTTCCGCTCAATAACTCAAGAAGTTCTTAAGCTAGGACTTTGATACTGTACGGTTGTATCATTCTAATAAAAAACTAGGCAAAGTTTGAAGATGGGTGACCTTGACATAATTTCCAAGCTCACAGTGGTACCTGAGTTAACTTTGGTTTCCGCACAATAACTGAAGAGGTTTTTTAAGCTAGGACTTTTATATTGCACAGGATAATAGTCCATATTTGGGGCTGGGCTAAGTTTGAAGATGGATGACCTTGATCTCTTTTTAAAGGTCACAGAGCCACTTTACTGAATATGGTTTCATGCTTTCTGCATGATAACTTATACCTTGGAGCTAGAGCTTTTATGTTACACAGCTTTATGGTTCTCTGTAAGAGCTAGGTTGATTTTGAAGATGGATGACCTTGACCCAGTTTTCAGGGTCATAGAGAGATTGTAGTTAAACTATGGTTTTCGTACAAAGAAGTTTTTGAGCTAGGACTTTGATACTGTACAGGTGTAACATTCTAATCAAAAGCTAGGCAAAGTTTGAAGATGGGTGACCTTGACCTTATTTCCAAGGTCACAGTGGTACCTGAGTTAACTTTGGTTTCCGCACAATAACTGAAGAGGTTTTTAAGCTAGGACTTTTATATTGCACAGGATTATAGTCCATATTTGGGGCTAGGCGAAGTTTGAAGGTTGATGACCTTGACCTCATATTAAAGGTTAAAGTATAAAGACATGTGACATTGATGTATGATTAACCTTTACTAATTTTGTAAGGTCATGAGTGCCCCTTCTACCACTATCAACAGGATAGCGAGGGCAAGGGTAGCGAGGGCAAGGGTAATGAGTGAGGGGGGCATCTTTGTTTTACAAACATATCTTGTTTGACAATGAACTCAGTTTGAAGAACAACGTAATAAAATGCATATTCTGATACTACAATAAACCTGATACAAACTGAATATAATGCCCCTGCTTGTTTCCAGTTCAGTTAAACATTGGCGGATGATTTAACTATGATAAGCTGTCCAGCAAGAAAGGGTACATATAGGTTCAGGGGTAAGTCAAATGGTTCTTATCTGAACCTGTACTATGCAAATTTGGTAATTATGGTTTGTTTGGCAGGTATTCTTCTGTCATATGAACCTCTGCATTTACAAGCAAAACTTCACGTATTTAGCTAATTCATCATTTGCCACGTTCGCTACTCAGAGAGACATATACGGGTAAAAGGCTCCGAAACATGTTGAGTAATTACCCGCTGAAGACATTTTAATTTATTTGGGCTAATACAGCCTATGTCAAAATTTTACAGAGGAACGTGTGCAATATGGACAATAATACTTCTATGTATACTAGATAGCAAGGGACAGGTAAGCTTACGGAGAGTAAAGGGTTCGGACTGCGGAATAGGGTAATGACTACTAGGAAGTGGTTTTGGACAAAAAGGACACAAATACGAAAAGTGTAATAATTTGGCACATACAATTCGAAGCAATTATAAACAAATCCAAGGATCTCCTTTATCCTCTGAAGGCAATGCACCTTACCAAATACATTTTGGTATAACATAATATACCTGCAGGGTTGGATGAGAAATCATTCAATCTGGCGAGAAAGACCTGTACAGTGTGCCTCAGCCAGGCTCGAACAAAGTTAATACTATGGTGGTTGCCGCTAAGAACGAGATGCAAATATTACTCATGATGTACCAATAAACTATTGGAATATGATTGACATGTACTTGAAGATTACATGTGTATGAAATTTGATCTTTTTGCAATGGAAAATTAATGTTTTTACAACAGAATGTACAAAACGAGAAATATAAAGCATAAAGCCATTTGGGTGTCATCAGACCCGTGTAAGTTAATTGAGTACATGGAGAGGATTATGTAAATAGCACGTAATTTGCGTGGAATAATTATCGCTATACATGTAAATAACACGTTGGTTGCAGGCAATAAAGGAGTCACCAGCAGTAATGAGATTGCAGAGGCCTAATTCAGAGAAACCATGTAACGCAGAATATACAACTGATGTAACACAGAAATAGCATAATAACATATGTAAAAGCAGAAGTCATATTCAATATGATGGGCATATGGACATCGCATATAAAATTGACGTTTGTCTCCCAAGCAGACTGAGCCCCACGATATCCTCACTGCACAAAGAGGGAGTACAGACAACATGCAACCCGGCCCTATCCGAGAGATGGAACCGACGTATATAAGTTGGGAAGATGACCGGGAAACGAACCACACAGAGCAAAACGAGCGAATTAATATGAACTAAGCACTCGCCCTATTACGCGCGGCCCGCCCTCCACCGTCACCCCTATAATTCAAAATATCATATTGTATAGCAGACTACCAGTTGAAAAATAAACACACTGCCTTCAACATTCGTATATTTAAAGGGGGGGCATAGTCAGGTGCCAGCAGTGATGGACAATGTATGAGATCAATATCTTCTGAATGCCATCAAAGTCATCCTGGCAAACTAAAATTCAGCACTTCTCGTCTTTTATCTGAATGACGACCCTCTCGTCGGTTGTATATATGTCGTCGATTTTCTTGGTTTTTTTTTGTTTTTGTTTTTTTTTGTTTTTGTTTTTTTCGTTTTTGTGTGAGATCAATAAGATAATGCCCTAAAAGTCATCCTCGCAAAGAATTTTGCATCTCTCGTCATTTATCTGAAATTGTACCCTCTCCTTGGTTGTATATGTGCCGTCGATTTTCTTTTTTTCTCGTTGACACGTGACATAGAAAAGATAATGTCAGCCTTTTCGTCAGGTCATAAGACACAAAAATATCATAGGCTTCAAGCTGGCGCTTAGCGTTCACCACCTTCGCACGCGTGCACTAGCTTGGCAAACTGACAATGTATTTATCTCGGACAACCACTTAAGGCGTTTCTCGATCAGTGTGAGCGTTTAATATCTGAGACAGATTAGAATAAACCCATTTTAACACTTGCGGTTTTGACAACTCGCTCAGTGTTTTTGCTGATAGATCGGGGGAGACCAGAGAACTATAGGTTTTTTCCACCATATTACTCCAATTTATCAACTTTGTTTTGCAGATCCAAGAGGGATTTCTCAAGATCCGGCATTATTTTGACATGGCAACAACTTTTTCTTGCAAATCAGAGAGTTCACTTTTGACTTCATCCGTAACCAAGTCATGCAAGTCTTTACCGGTGAGATCCTTAGCCACCTGTGCAAGAAATAAGGTGGAAGCTGTGAAGCTAGTGCGCAGTGAGACTGGCAACTTTGGATCGCAATTACCCATTTAATTTTTGCACAAGTACATAAAACCTCTATATTTTCTGATTACTCGATATCCAGAGCTTTGGATTCCTAGAGTTTTTTTGAGGGATTGGAATTTTTGAGATTTTATAACATTCTTTCTGGCCTGGCAGAATTTTCACATTTTTCGTACTGAAGTCACACAAAATTGATTTTTTCCCAGTTGAAATCAGAAGTAATTTAAAATGTATATCCATATCCAGGATCAAATTCAATGGTTAGTCCTGAAATAGCATAAATAAAAAGTTATAATTTTTTTTTATTCAGTCCTAACTGGTTGTTCATATTCCTTCTATAAATTGCACCAAAAGTCACGGAAGGGGTTGTCAGATGAAAAAAAAACCTGGGAAGCGTTCATGGATATGATATATTTCCTTTAATCCGTTGATTTTAATGTGATTGGGCAATTCTTAGGTTTGTTAGGCATGATACAAATTGAAGAGGTTGAGCAAACAACAGTTCGGAAAAAATCGCATTGAAAGAAAAAGTTGCCAATTCTCATGCATTTATGGTTGTAATATGACACATACACATTTCTTGTGCCCTGTGTTTTAATTATTGTGTTAAATAAACTTGGACCTTTACCTCTGTGATGTTGTCATGAAACAAAAACATATTTTGTGGCTTAAATCTCGATTCTTTTTAACTAGGAAACACCACACTTAGCTTCTTTGGGTCTGGGTTCACATGCGGCTTTCCATATTTGGGACCAGTAAGTGGATTGTGCTAATTTGATCTTATATCGAATGAGAATTTCAAAGTAATCAGAACAATGGTAGTGATTAGTCTGAATGGGCCCATTTTTTTCTCCATGGCTAATCTTTCCCTGTGAGTGACCCTTGTCGATGGCCCAATTGGTTTCCAGGGGTCATGGACTAACGACTGTGCAAAAAATGACATGGTTCATTATCATGCCCATGCAAACAAACCCATGTGCCCAGCACTGCTTAAACTTTTCAGTGTAAACAAAAGTTTTGAGCTCAATTATCTCATATAAATTGTATGGTCACAGATCTGAGTTTGTGGGAGCATGTAGTTTAAGTATCAAACTATCAAAAAATGTGAACATTTGACATGAGGTTATCCAAAGGTGCCAGCTTCAGATCTTCCACCTTAACTTGAACTTGAATACTTTAGGTCGTTAAAGACCCTGCAGCAGGTACTCGACCGAGGCTTGAGAGAGGGCAATTTTTATTCTGTGGCCAGATTAATGTTCGTGTTTGACCTTTCCAATTAGTTAAGAGTTCCAGCCATTATACTTCAGTAACATCTTCGACTCTGACTGAGCTAATGGACTTGAAGTTGGGCAAAGCGAATCAACTAAGTCAGCCCCCATTTCCTTCACAGAAGATGTTCTTGCCATTTCGGCGGGGTCCCCATTCAATGCCTCAGCGGAGGCCTAATCGATGCACCAATATTAAATTCAAATGTATCTCCGTGTGCCATCTATTTATAATATAACCGCTCAAAATGTTTCACTGGAAACCTATATCTGCTGGAAACCAATGTTGAATGAGCACGAGATATACATGCATGAACACAATTACATTTTGAACGCTTGAGAAATGTCTCATTAAACGTTATTTCTGAAAATTATATGTCAACCTTGATGCAAAACCAAACTCGAAGCCACTTGTAGTTTCAGCGCTGACGTCACAATGTGCACCATGCAGTGGAATGCAATTAAGATGAATACCCGTGGTTGAACGTCTTTGACACATTTGTGGGACAGAGTATAGTCATTGTCAGTGCCAGTTCCGAATTACATGTAAATGTGATAATGCGTTCTCCGACCCGGCGATGCAGCGGGTCACAGAGATACCCACAGCCTGGACGTTGTGATGAGCACAGGTTGTGTAGTCATATTGCTATCTAAATGTAGGCTTTACAGTTGCATCACGTGCTTGAAGATTTATAAAATTATTCGGTTTGTAACAACATAATAGAAGCACCTCGCTGTTATACACATCACAAGTGGGTATGGTACGCACATCCTTGTAGTTATTTACATAATGCAACTTTGTTTATTTTGAAAAACCAGAATAGCCATATGTATGAATTTTGTCTTTTTAAACGAGGAAGGGTATTTTGTAGTAAACTGAAGAATGTAATATGTGATGCAGGTTTTTTTTTATGTGTTATGAGGATTCTTGCCTTTAGACTTGACCGGGTATAATAAGAATGAGCGGCTACAGGTAGTTGAAACATCTTGATAAAAAGTCTCGAATCTTCATTATTAGAATATCTGTAATAGGTTTTTTTTTTCGTAGATTGTCAACAGGTTTTAATATCTTTAACTGTTGAAACAGATGATCCGTATGTGCACGATATGAAGCATTAGATATTAAACCAACAACCTTTTTCTGTTGTATAAAAATACGATCCTGACAGTGTCCCAAAGCAAGAATGCCAAGGTTCAAATGTGACAAGAACAGAGAATTGTTCATAATTGGTAGGCTTTTTGTTGGAACATGTTAGCAAATTCTTTTGATAATCCCAATCACTTTCAAAAGCTTATTACCAATTTTATGCATATGATCCTTCTAGTTCATATTATACATATTATTTTACATTATTCAAAAAGTGCATCATACAATCAATAAATTCTAAGGCTGTAGTTTCAGTGGAATGCTGTTTTTTAATCCATGCTGCCTTTTGCGAAAAAAAAATATCATAAATGATTCACTCAACTGTTTATACACTATTTACACTATACACTCCAAAATTTTAGACATACATGATAGTAATGAAATATGGCGGTCATTTTCAATTAAAGTATAATCTTTTAAAGAGTGGCCAAACCTTAGCAATTTTCAGGCTGTCAGGAAAAATCCCCGTTGTTAAGGATCAATTTGTTATGGCTAATGGTTCAGAGATTGAAGAGATTATACCTTTGGACAGTTTCATTGATAATGCGTCGCGTCCAGTAGAAGACATTACCTTAAACGTTTTAATTATATTTGAAATATGACTCGGGTTCACCAGTAAAAAATGAAAGCTATCATTTTCGGGAGTTGCGAAGTATGACTTGAAAGATGGTCTTTTTGTTTGATTAACTTTTGCTGCCACGTCAAGTCCAATATCTGTGAAATGTTTATTGGAATTGTTTGTCTCTTTGTTTGTTGTTATGGTTATTTGTTTTGATTTGCAGAGGTCACTGTGTTCATTGAGTGTGACCCAGGTCACTGAGTTCGCCTGTTTTGTCACAGTGAACAATGGAGTGGTTTCAAGTAGTGACCTATATACATACATACATACACAGTAGTAAACAAGGGGAAAGTTCTGACGTGGTCTAGAAAGATCACAGGGAGTATGCTGTGTAATTAATTAGGAACTTAAAAAAAGAGTGCTGGTGAGAATTCTTGGCCTGGATGTATAAAGCAACTCCCTTCATGACTGGGATAGAGCGTTCTGAGATCTGATAGAAGCTGTGCGTCTTCTAGGCAGTGGAACTGTGAGCCATTGGTAATACCAAGGAGATACTTACTTATACATTGTACCTGTGGAGTGTGGATAGTGCCTTTGAATGGACTAGAATATTAGGTGTTTAATTGTACCACATTGGGACCAACTTGTACCTCTGTGGGATTTTGACTGGCACCGTGTTCTGTGTAACGCATTGGAAGGAAACTGCACCTCTGTGGGATTTGGACCAGACTATTTGGCACCTACCATAAGACTTGGAACTGTGGGACAGTACCTGTGCAGATTTCCTCACCAGGGATAAGGGTTTATTTGCAGTTTGTGAATTATTAGAACATCAGTCAGAAATTCAAGACAAAACATTGAGTTATTTTGCAACAAGAAAATAACGACTGAATCATCTTGAAAATTCCAGACGTTTCTAAACACTGAATTTTACAGTTTGAACTCAACAAAGGATATCTGGTATTAATAAACATAGTTGTTGGTCAATATACAAACAACAAGACAACGTGTCAATAGATCCAAGTGCGTTTCTGGCTAATGAGGACCTAACAGTAAAAGATTTTGATAAATTGTGAAAGGAAGACATGGTAAAGGTGGCCAAATATTTAGATTTAGAAGTACCACCAGGTTTCAGTAAAATACCTTTGAAAGAAAAGATAATTTCCCATTTGGTTGTTAAAGGTTTCCTTGAGGGTGAGGGGTCAGAAGATAAAAGTTCGGCAATTCAGTTGAAATTAGCTAAATTAACACTTCAGTGAAAGAGAAGCAGCACAGGCAGCGGACGAGGCTGATGAAAGAAAGTACAGGCTTCAAGAGAGGCAGCACAGGAAGTAAGAGAAGCTGATGAAAGAAAAGCACAAGAACCAAGAGAGGCTAGAGAACACGAGCTAGGGCTACGAGAGCTTGAACGTAGGCATTCTAGATGAAATAACTCAGCACAGTAAGGACCTTTTGATGTAGTAAAGAATACACGTTCAGTGCCAAAAAGTTTGAAGAGAAAAAAGTGTCAAAATTCATTCTGTCTTTCAAGAAAATAGCTGAAAGTCTAGAATGGCCTAGAAGGGTTTGGCCTCTTCTTTTGCAAAGTGTGTTTATTGGAAAAGAGCAGGAAGTTTATTCGTCCCTCTCCATAGAACAAAGTTCTGAGTATGATGTGTTAAAAGATGCTGTTCTGAAAGCATACGAGTTGGTACCTGAGGGTTGCCTCCATAGCAGCCTCCCAGACTTGCTAAAGTTACTGATGTGGGCGCTCGTCGGGATCTGCCGTTTATCGTGGCACTGCTGTTTCTGTTACGCAACAGATGTAATTAT
Source organism: Hermodice carunculata (assembly GCA_964020975.1). NCBI lineage: Eukaryota > Metazoa > Annelida > Polychaeta > Eunicida > Amphinomidae > Hermodice > Hermodice carunculata. The sequence goes on from OZ026617.1 coordinate 51,978,559, forward strand.
GTTGATCGAAACGATAAGGCTGTTAAGCCCAGTGCGTCAATCGAACTGGCTCGGCTGTGGTGTTTGTCAGCTGTAATCATTATTCATGAACTCGACGGAGGCCAATCAGATCGGACCTTCGGTTCGCGGGTCACACAAACAAACAAGATTGAGGGAAGAAGTTTGCTGACCCAAGTGTGAGCGAAAGGTTTTAACAGTAGCCCAGCGCGGAGCACGGTAATACCTTGTTAATGGGATTAAATTGGCCTTTGCTAGTACACGCCAATACACAAACGAAAGCATGGAATGTGTATCATTTCGCAATGGAGCCGCACGGGGACGGTTTTGTGTCAACCCCGAATAGGCCTAAAAGCCCTGCGTTTTAACACAATATTTCAATTCTTTTCATCAGGTTAACCAAGGGACACACCAACAAAATAATCGCTCTGGGTTTGTTCATGGCTTTCAATAGGGCCGTAAGTATCTGGAAGACCAGATGCTTCGCACTCCCCGCCGGCAACACAAGAAACGTGTCCGACTTTTGTATAACGATATGGAAAATGGCCTGCAATTGTTCTTTTGTTGGCGTCACTTTCAGATTTGCCTCTTGTAAAGCAGTCTATATTAACTTGGATACAGTTTCCATTTAATTTTAAAACCCTAGCAATCTGAACAGTTTTGGGATTTGGCAAAGCCAGCCACTGGGTATTTTTTGTTTTTCTTGTGCAACACGCGACATGCTGGCGTAAAAGTGCCTTAACTTTTTATTTTTGCAATCCCTGCAAAATGATCTACATGACTTTTGTTGGATAAGACCTTCTCTACATTTCTATGTGGTTTCTTTGTCAATTTCATTTTTAGACAGAAACTCGTGCCCTACACCCTAACAAAGTGAATATATCGATCTCAATCACGACTACGGTCAAGCCTGTGTGAATACAATTGCATGGGTGCAGGTCCGCGCATTTTCCTCTATTAGCGTCACGAAAGATGGTTACTCTTTAATTTTTTCTTAAGATCGGTTGTGTGTCGTAATTGTCATAAAATTATAGTGGAAGACTTTGTTTGTAACTTTGTTAAACGCATTTAAATATATCGCCATCACTGATAAACTGTGAGCATGATCAACACATGCTGCAGCGGTATTTTCACCGGAGCCATGTTTACCTGCGGGTGGCGTATTTTACTCACTTTCCGTGAAAAAAAATGACCCTCTGCTATATTGTACGCAAACACTGGTAGTATGTCATCATTCTGACCAATTTACAGCGTTAAATATTGTTTCGTGCTTCAATAAATTGCCCGTAATCGTCACTTGTATTCATACAAATGTCGCCAATCTTTTAAGCCAGACTTCATAACACGAGGTAGCGAGTACTCCCGAACGAATCATCGGTAGAAAAACGACGCATTCGATTGGACGGCGAACACCATGTGATCGATTCTGGCCCCCTTGACTAACCTTAAATACTCCGGAGAGTCGTCTTCGGTAGTTTTGGACTAAAATAACAACGTATCCGTTGAAATAGAGGCAGTTTTGGCGGGTTTTCCCTTAAAATACTGTTGTCTCTGCCAATAGGAGAGTTTGTTCTTAAAATGGACAAAGTTCTCAGCATTTCGACGAAGTGAAGAACATGGCGGGAAGACGAAAAAAAAAAAAAAAAAAAGGATTGAGACCGCGACGATGAAATCACCCTCTTTCTGCGCAGTTTTGCAAAGTTACATCATTCAATTGTCACAAACAACGGTCCGAACTATCATTTTAACGCAAAATCGGCAAGAACTGACGTTTCTCTACAATAAAATGTGTGTGCCAGATTGTAATTTGTATATAATAACACGCGCTGTTCGAGTAGGCCTACACTCGAAACTGGCGTGCTAGGAATTAAATCAGGTCCACGACATGCCTTGGATTGAGTACAGTAACGTTGTTCCGCTCTACGTAATACACTAAGACAAGCCGCTGTTATCACCGTCTACTGATCACCATTAATTATGTGTACACAGTCACAGGTGTTTAAACGGTACCGTATGTCTACTCGAATAGACACTTTGCCAATCTAAAACCACGCCTCACTTTCACTTTTTTAGGTTTATTGCCCAGCGACAAATTTGGCCCGTTTAGCGTCCTTTCCCAATGTGCCTTTGTGCTTCCTCTTGGTTCGACCAATTAGCACAACGTGCAGCATCGCACGCAATACAGGTGAACCCATCAAAGGACGGCAGACGCTGGGCCAACAGAACATCAACGCCCAGTCACATCTGCTATGGAGGCAAACCTGAGGCTTATAGACAGAAATTCAGGGACATCGATGGATTACCCCAGTGGCCCTGCACTCCAAACACAGGCTTGAATTAACTGGCACTTTAATCAACAATACCCATGTATCTTATCGAAACGCAAGCATAAGGAAATAAAACTACAAATAAATACATCGAATTAAGTATAAACGTGAACACAAGTGAAAAGATACGTATTTGCGATACAAAACTTAGGTTGGAAAGAGAAATGAAACTCATTGAGAAAATAAATATAAAATAATGACAAGCTAACTAAGTAAAGTGTACAGACAAGTCTAACAACCTAACCACATAAAGCATACAGATAGGGGTAAATACAATAAAACACTATCCCTAAAAACGGGATGAAGAGATAGGGGGCAGAAGACAAAACCCGCCACCCGTTCACTCATCACGAGTGGCCGTAGGCCAACTTTTGTTGCCAGGCTTCTGGTCATGGGGCCCGAAGGGCCGCCTCCATGACGTCATGCTTTGAAACCAGATTGTCACTGGCCCAGTTTGACAGATCCGCTGAATATTGTTTTCCGTACCTCAAAGGCTCTTCTATTCATGTGATTGGCCAAAACTTGATTGACAACCTCGCCAAATGTTAAGGGGTAATGCTAACTTCGTTTTGTACAATCGCAGCTCAACTTGAGCAAACAGTATTGTTTCAGAGGCCAATTATAAACATTTAAAGCCTCTGAAGCTTGTTTTCTCAGAAAATATACTAAGACCAGAACTCCACCTAGGTTATTCCAAGAAAACGGCTTGGTTAAATTTAATTTTGTTAACGGCTATTGATTTTGTAATGTCTAAATTGCAAAAGCGGTTTATTGGTTTTCAAAATTTTGCTTCGTCCAGTTTCTATTAAATGACGAAAATTAACGTCCTGGAAAGCAAAGGGAAAATTAAACTGTGAAACTTTGACGATGGATAACAGAAAAAGTAAGGCAAACATGATAAATTGCAGGATCATTTATTTTGTTGCCAATATGTCAGGGCTAAGATGCATGCGTATTTATGATTTTATCACAAATAATGAGTAGTATATATCGACATTCATAGGGCGGATGCTTTGCAGTCAATTTCCAATTGGTTATTCAACAATTAACAGCCCAGACACCCAAATACGGGACATATAAATTCTTTTGAGTATGAAGATTATACACATATATATGATTTGTTATCCAAACGCAAATAAAGATAAAGGTGGGATTTATTTTTGGTGTCCTAGCTGTCCTTAACTGAAAAGGGGCACAGAAAGACCCGGTCTGTTATTATATTAAGTCAGGCTTGTTGATGAGGAAATGGAAATCTCCAGATGCTTCCACTGATGAAAAATAGAGAATCGTTCATCAAATAGTTGTTCCTCGATCATGTGGCCCACACGAGTCTTAAAAAATCAGCTCATGATTTGTCTATGGCGGGTTTTGTCTATGGCGGGCCACTTGGTTATTAGGAAGACTCAAAATAGAATATTACAACACTTCATTGGCCCAGATTACATCGGGATGTGGCAGAATTTTGTAAGACATGCCACACATGTCAAGTGGTCGGAAAACCCAATCAGAAAATAAAACCTGCTGCTTTGATTAGTATCCGTGTTCTTGAAAAAGCGTTTAGCAGGGTTATTATAGATTGTGTGGGACCACTTCTGAGAACAAAAGCAGGAAATAAGTTTCTCCATACAATCATGAATTCAGCCACTAGGTATCCTGAGGCCATCCCATTCAAAATTACTAAAGCTCCTATTATCACTGATACTTAAATGAATTTTTACACTAAAGTAGTACTGCCGATACAGATACAAGTGATCCAGGTTCAAAGTTCATGTCTGCAGTGTTTCAGGAGGTTGTCCACCAGGTAGGCATTAACCAGATTAGACATTTTGGCCTGTCATCCAGTGACACAAGGGGCTCCAGAAACGTTTCATCAAACACTGAAGAACATGATGGGAAACTATCGTTTCGAAAATGAAAATGAATGGGATAAAGGTATACATATGTTATTATTAGCCACTAGAGAAATACCAAATTAGTCAATGGGGGTTCAGTCCATTTGGACTGATAAATGGACATAGTGTGAGAGGTCCACTAGAGCTCATGAAAGAAAAATGGTTGGTAGAAGCACAAGATGAACTTATCTTGGAGTATGTTTCCAAATTCAAAGAAAAATTGGAAAAGGCTTGTGAAGTGGCACAATAAAATCTGATTAATGAGTAGGGTAAGATGAAAACATGGTATGATAAGAAAGCAAGGAAATAAGTTTTAAACCAGGACACAATGTATTGGTACTTTTGCCTATGCAAGGGCATTCGATTCTGGCAAAATTCGGTGGTCCTTACCTGGTTAAAAGAAATTTGAATGATGTGAACCATATAATATCGACACCAGATAAGAGGAAAACTAAATCGCTTTGTCACAACAACATATTAGAAGGATAGGAAAAAGAGACACCTGTAGGGATTGTCCGTGCGACTACTCTGAAGAATAATGAAAATGATAGGGGAAGATGAGAATGATCGATTCTCAAATGAAGACTTGAATTCTATTTCCAGTGTAAAAATGCACAACTCTGACATGTTACAAAATCTCTACAGCAAAATCAGTCATATGGAGCCTGCATAGCAAACCGATTTAGTAAAACTTATTCACGAGTTTGAACATTTATTCTCAGAGCAGCCTGGTCGCACCGCAATATTGTCTCATGATGTAGATGTAGGTGATGCTGGTCCAATAAAGCAGCAACCTTTCCAGATGAATCATCTCAAATTGGTTGCAGTTCGAGAAGAAATAAATAACATGCTGGGAAATGATATCATAGAACCAAGCCCGAGTAGCTGAAGTAGTCCTATTGTATTGGTTCCAAAACCTGGTGGTTCAATGGGATTTTGCATTGATCCTAGAAAGATAAATTCTGTGACTAAATCAGACTCCTACCCAATCACTAGAGTGGATGGTTGTATTGATTAGATAGATAATGTGTTTTGTAAGCAAATACGACTTGATTAAAGGTTATTGACAGGTACCAGTCACAGGAAAAGCCAAAGATATATCAGGTTTTGTAACACCTGATGGCTTTTCTCAATGTAAAGTGATGCCATTTTGTCTGAAAAACGCGCCTGTTACATTCGCCCGGTTAATGAGCAATTCCGTATTTTATCTTTTTCCTTTTAAAACTTGAATGGTTTTTGGTTGTGTTCCGTTCCATGGCCATGTTCTGTTCCATGTTCTGTTCCGTGCTTTAGTACGCTCCACTGCTGCACCTGTCAGAGTCATTGGGGCTTCGTCGTTTTGGCCTGTGTCGAGTTGGCCAGTTGTGAGTCCTGACATGAACTTGCCTGATCAGCCTGTTTTGTAATAACCCACTTACAATCAGTGTGGTCTTTGACGAAAATTTTCGAAAAACTAAATTTGTATAGTACAGGTTCAGATAAGCACAACTTGACTTACCCCTGAACCAATATATACCCTTTCTAGCTGGACAGCTTATCCTAGTTAAACCATCCGCCAGTGTATAACTGAAGTGGAAACAAGGTGAGGCATTATATTCAGTCCCGGTGATTATAGAATAAACAGTTGCAGCTAGAACACTCATTGTTGTCTACTGATATGTTACTGGGACAGAAATTTCTAGTTTGAGTTATGCTGTCTCAGTTTGTCACAATTAACTGCTACATTATCGTCTATCAATCTAATTTCATTCACTTAGTGTTCATAATTTTCCAAATTTGGCCATTCTTTATCATGACAGAGTAATAAGTTGTATTTTGCAAGGTGAAAGATAAATGACCATAAATTAATTCCTTGTGTTTGGTTTCCCAATCAAATTTCAGTTTTTGAAGAGATAATATTACCTTTCATCGGCACTTTAACCCAATTTAGAACTGCCTGCCAAAATCACTGTATGACTTCACATTCTTAAAAATTATGGATAAATGTTTCCTCGTCTTTATTATATAATTAACAAACAGCACTCTCGTTAATACCCACATTAAACAATTTTAAATTTGTACATATAATTCTATCTATAAATCTGTATTGAGAAGCTCTTAATGAAGTAGAAATTGTATTCAAAAGGTCCTAATGTAGAAGAAATGGTACATTTATATACTTGTGTACTTTCTGAGTACTCTTCATCAATTAAATTGTTTTAGTCCACATTCTATTATTACATACATTTATTGGTGGTATAAAAATTTTTTCAATGAAAAAAGGATAGAAGAATCTTGGTGCTTTTTCAGCCTTCGTAATTTTGTTCTACTTAATTCATAGACAGTTCTCAATTTTCACAATCAAACCCATGTAATATCATTTTCCATTATCTTGGTAAATTTGCAATTAAATCTTGATAAATACAAATATTGGTTTGTAAATTGGGCGAGCCAACATGATGATAATGGGACGATGCATGGTTCCGGCCCCACTGAATCCCTTGCCATTCCGGTGGTATCTCCCAATGCCACGAGCGTCATTATGCACCTTTAATGACTTCTTAAAGGATTAAGGCACAATTTGAATAGTTCTTTTGCCGCTTTACATGACTGCCATGATCAAAAATTTAAGTTTCTCTTACATCAAACATATTATCATTGGCAAAAGGCCCTTTATTTGTCGCAACAAATAATTTTGGCCAAAACGCAGGGGAATATAAGAAGGCGGTGTTAAGTGAATACAAGTAAATGATAGTCTCATGCCTGTGTGGCTGACGCAAGGACCCACCTACGGCGCGAATGCTTCTCGCAATTGTAGATAATTGACACAAAAAGATCGTTAGAGATCAGTAATTTTCAGCACTTTACCCGAGTTTATTTCACATATATGTAAACTTTTTTCACTTATGTAAAATAAATGATTACTTTACACATTGAAATAGATTTATACATATGTGAATAAGATTTATACATATTGTGAAATGGTTTTACGCGTATGTACATTTTTTTTTATTTCACACATATGTAAAACTATTTCACATGTGCGTAAAATAAGTTCACATATGTGTACATCTTTTTCACGTATGTGAAGTACATTATCAAATACATATAACCAAGATTTATACATATATAAAATGGCTAACACACATGCACAATTATTTTCTTATTTTACAGGTGTAAAAGAATTTCACATCTGTGAAAAACATTTACACATCTGTGAAATTATTTTGTTCTGCACATACACACAATTGTATATTTATCCACGTGTGTAAAACCATTTTACGAATGTGTAAAAGAATTTGACATATGTGTAAAACTTTTTCACATGTGTGAAAAATGATTATCTCACATATGCCAAAAAGGATTACATATATGTGTAAAAGTTTTACAGATGTGTGGAATTTTTTCACATATGTGTGATGTAAAATTATTTCTCGTATGTGTAAAGGAATTTATTTTTAACATATGTAAAATAAATGAGTATTACACCTATGTGGTTAAGATTTTGACATATGTAAAACAGTTTTTTAATTATGTGAAAAAGATTTTCACATTTGTATGATTACGGAATAAATGCTAAAACGGCTTGCCGTGTGTATTAAACCCGGGTCGCAGAGGTGAACGCGCGTTTCAGCTCCACCAAGCTGTGACTGGCGTGCCACATCCTCCCGGCTGACTCATCAGCCGGCGAGGGTGAAGCGCACCAGCCACAGACTTGGTATGCTCCACATGTGTACATTGAGCACATGTTCAACATTTTGAAGGTCCATCGCGTTATTGGAAGACCTATTGTAAATCGTCACAAGAAATATCTTGTTGCCATAAGTGTTAAGCTCTGCGGTGGTTTGATCCAAGGAAAAGCCAATGCCACATCTCAGGTAATAAAGAATTGTTAATGCGGTGATTTAAGAGACAACATGTTTACTTTGTTTTCAGTGTATATTTTATATGATTCATTGTGTTGTCAATGACAATATTTTTAGTTTCAATGCCCCCCCCCCAAAAAAAATATGGTATGCATTACACACAACTTCGTCTATATACACAGTAAAATACACGGATAGTAATTTGAACATATTTTGTTTCTTGCTCAAACCATACAAAATTAATGGATCTTAGTGATCTATTGATCAAAATACGAAGAAAAAGGGCATTTTTTTTATCATCGGTGATCCATATTTAAATAGACAGCACGCACATAGTAACCGACGCTTATTACCACTATAAAGTAACGCTGACAATTTGAATTAACTCTGCTGGACGCAGTCACTTCTGTCACTATCGTCTGTTACTGGTAATATCTTCCTGCGGCTGTGTTGGAAACTGCCAATAGTTATTTAATTGTTTTAAATGATAGTTGCGCAAACATCTTGTGTACACCAGCAATATATATTTTTCTGGCAAAAAATGGAATATTTTGCAGTTGTTTAAGATTTCATATGTCATATTCTTTTGAAAGACGGAAGGGCATTGAAAATGGACTCATGCTCAATTGGACATAGGTTGAGCGTATGAAATGACCAAAGGGAAATTATTTCCTCTGTTTTACTTCGTTTTGATATTATAAATTATATAAATATATACCTCTGATTTCCGTCGAATGTTCATGATAAGGTTAGTATTCGATAACTCAACCAAAGCACTTTTTGCTTGTTGAAATATATCATTAAAGCCACCTGGCCTTCCCGTCCTTCTCACCATATTGGCACTTTCTTGATATGTATAACAAAACCTAAACTGATCTAGATATACATGCGAATAGGTAGCAGCTAAGATGTCCAACTGCTGCTCGGAAAATATCCATTTGCTATATGGTCTTACAGGGAAACGATTGAAACAGTTGCTTCGTGCAGCTAATGAAAAATAAAACTAACAATGCCAGATTATCATGTGTGACTGACATAGGGGTCCAGACTCCACTGTGGCTTGCGTCTTATACATGCTCAAGGCTCAATAACTAATGCTCCTCTGAGTAAAATAAAATAACGAGCCTTCAACGACAAATTAAATATTTCAGAAGCAGCACTACTGCAATTTTGAAAAAAAACCAAGTTACTTGGACTTTTTTTAGTGAAGTTGTTTCTGTGTGCGTTCGCTAAAGACAAGTCACAATAAGGTCACATGAAAAACCATTCATGACTGACGTACTGAATCACAGGAGGAAAGTCAGGGATCCAGCATACCGACATGCTCAGACATCCTGTAATATTTATGACTGGGGTTGTTTATCATTTCGTACGTGTGGTCAGTAAGGGTACACATGATTTATTATTATACCAACGTTTGCAACATGTACAGTAATAGAGTGGGGGAAACTAGAACTTGGCGACTTATTTCAATGCACTTTCGTAATTTACATTTTAAGATATCTACTTCGCCAATTGTTGAACACAGGACCGTTCTAGTGGGTTCTATGGACTATGCCAATGCCCTGTAGGACTATTTCGCAGCACAAATAGGTACATGATTACCTTTCGTCTCTTTTGCCAAGAGCTCAATGGAAGTCGGTCAGAAAAGATGAAATACACTAATCGATGAGCATGGAGTTTTTTATTTGTTGCAAAAATGAGCAGTTGGTTAAAGGAATGATCCCAATTGTCTTCCAAATAAAATCCTTTGTCTGTTTGCCATAAACATCGTTTAGTCCACTAATTTAACGTTTCATTTATACTGATGTACCTCTGCTTCTTCAAATTCACCAAAGAATAAATGAACTGCTGTAACTGTTATCTTCAGGAAACATGATCTGTACTGCTCCAAGACTTATTGGCCGGTGTCATTACGGTATCAGACGCCAAAAGCGTTAACATGTGTGTCATTGTGTTATTTTGTGACAACCTATGAGTTGTTGAGACATCATGAATGTGGTTTTCACGGTGTGGTACACTTTCCAACCCTCGTATACAAATGTTTAACTTCTGTGCGTAGTTACCATCCAATACCCTTAAAGGTATACATTTTGTGGAACATTACAACAAGTGTTATTCTGGCACCAAATATAACATTTTAATATCGCTATTGATCTGATTAAATTTAGATTGAAAATCCAACATTTTTGAATAAAATCTGAAATAGCATTTGAAAAAAAAAATAATAATGAGATTCAGTTTGTGGTTTCAAATGAAAGAAGACTTAAAGCTCTCCAAAAACCGTATTTTGAAAAAGAGTAAGGTCCGATTTCATGACTTTTTTTAAAATTAAACAAAAAGGTTTAATTCAAACCACATGTTAAGTTGTAACTAATCCCCTTATGAAAAATTTAAAATACAGTTATGCTGCTAGAAGTGTGCTGTTTCGTCTGCCATGATTTTATAATGATTCTCATGTTCGGTGTTGCCCTAATTCCTAATTTTTGGGTTTTTACTCAAAGACAAGTAATTTGTAAGATTTTTGATCCAGCAATTTGAATTCAAGTACTTAATACTTACAGAGATTTCACTATTTTAATAGCTTAATCCAAAATTATGCTTTTAGCAAAATAAACAGTCTATGTGATCTCAAATAATAAGTCCAGTGTATATAAGGAAATGTATGCATCAAAGTTGCGTTTTTGTATAAAGTGTTGTAAAGGTGTTTCACGCCCATAAGACACTTGACTTCACAATGTATACAATTAATTAATTTCATACAGGAATTAAGCTAGGCGATTGATAAGGGAAAAGAAGTTATTATAATCTTCTCAGAAGCTTCCAAAGCTTTTGATGGAATTTGGTACCATGTCATACTGCTGATAATATGATACTTTTTACGTAGGTACTAACATTAAGGATAAATGTAGATCTACTCAAAAGTAGACACTGAAAGACATCAGGGGCAGGTAAGATGAGGACACTTTCATTTACAGCTTCTGTCTTTTAATGATATATTTTTCACACCTTTGATGAATCTCGTTTAATGTTCATACTCGTATGCAATTATTTTTTATGCAACATACGAGCAATTTTCAATAAATCTCTTGAACAACAGTGTAACTCTTACCTGTTGAAGGGTTCTTTTAAGTTAACCGATGTACATTTAAACATTTTATAAAACCAAATTTGGTTAGAGGGAAGACAAATGATTCGAAGGCAAAATGTGATTTGTATCACGAGCTTTCCAGTGATTCAGTAAAGGCCAAAGTAAACATGAAAAAAAAACCCACAAAAAAACAAAAACAACAACAAAAGAAAACAACCCCCAGCCCCCCAACCCCCCCCCCAAGAAAACAAAAAACAAAAAAACAAAAACAACAAAAACAAAAAACAAAAACAAAAAAACAAAAAAAAAAACAAAAAAAAAAAAAACAAAAACCCAAATCAGAAGAGACATTGTAATTTTGGAGACAAATTTCAAAGAAAACTATTTGCGGTAAAATTGTACCCAGATGTATATCTCTTTTAAATAATTATAAAAAAATTCTAAATAATTGAGTTAGAAAAAAGAGCCAGAGCGATATTATGAATAGTTCATTTTACGCGTTGTAAGCTGGCCACAGGACAAAGCTGGGCATAATTCCAGTATCTGGCAAGAGACCAAAGAAGTCATGTTGATGACAGATGCACCACATGGCAACCTTTTCCACTTTTACACGGTAGGATAATACCACTGCATGCAGCAATCCTTTGTCTTAATTAAGGAAAGTATATCTTGGCTGTAATTGGAATATATAAAGTCAGCAGTGCCGCCCGGATAGTCATACATAAGTCTGATTTTTGTTGTCAGCAGTCGTCTCAAATTGTGGTTACAGCGACACATCCTTGGTATTGAACTTATTACGTGTGATTTGATCACGGTCTTAGTCCTGTGTGGGCTTGTGACATACAATGTGGTTCAGGATATCATCATCATTATCATCACAATTGACAACGTCAACAATTACACCAGCAAAAACAATGATAATTTAAAAATTAAATTAAAACTTGCAAAGCACGTAACAAAACAGAGGTACAACTTAAACAAATGAAAATGCCAACACAACACCATGCGACACACAGTGGCAGATGGATAGACTTTAACAGTATTGTTAGTAGTTTCATGCCATGTCAGTGGGTTGGTTCACTGGCATGAAATGCAGTGTTATTTTAAGGGGATGTCTGAGTTGAATTTCTGCTCACGATGAGGCATTGCTTAGTTTAAACATGTGACTTTCATCTGGATGACCCTATAGTATACTGCAATGACTAATAGGTTGGGCTCTACAGAATATGGACACACACAAATCATATACATGGCATAAAAAGGCGTTAGAGTACATAAGAACATATTGTCAACACCAGTCTGATTAGTATCTCACAACAACAAACAAAAATAGTCACAGAACCGTCTCGTAACTTAAAGAACTGTTGAAAGGCTTCACATATTTGCATATTTTGACGATCAGATAAATAAATCATTATTGCCATCGAGGACTATTTCGTCTAGCTTATCAATACCAATAGAAATAATAAGATTAGGGTTAACCCCTGGAGCAATTATAGGAATGGATAACAGTGTTCAATAAATTCTTTCTCTGAACAATATAATTAGAACAGCCCAAAAGAAATTGCTTGGGTCTTCAGAGGGGCAAGAACAGACCCAAGATGGGTCTGGAAAAATGTCCATTTTGTAAAGGTCGAAATTTAATCTACAGTACCCGCAGACGTAGTTGGTTTGACAGATATTAGCAAACCTGTCATCATTAATGCATAGGTCAGGAACACCATCTGTGGATATGAGGGAAGACTTCAGTTTTGATTTAAATATTCGTGAAGAAAGGGATTCTCTAATGTCAGATGGAAGATTATTCCACCATTTAGTTACATCTGGGAGAAAGGAGTTGCTCAAATGCGACATTCTACAGCTAATGGGGCGAATGGACCATGCGAGTCGGAGGGCAGGGCCAGAAAGAGAAGGGGGTACTGCATTGGACCCATAGGGCGGAGTCAATTTATGGTAAATTTTGGAGAAGGGTAGTCACGCCTGTTTTCAAGGGTTGACCACCAAAGCTCACACAACAGGGATATATGTGACCTGTACATCAAGCAACCAGTGCATATTTTGGCAGCATTATACTGAATTGATCAAAAGGGATCAAACAGCACCTCCCCACAATTGTCAAAGAATACAAAACCTTATTCAGCAATTGGACCGATCATTGCACTATACAGTTTGACCACAGGTTAACGCGAAAGCTCATACATAAAACTTCTGATTAAGGAGATTTTTTGACTACAATGTATCTTTACTATTAATGCTTAAGATATGGGCATACCTGGACAGAGCATTTCCAAATGTGAATGACTATCTGTCTTCGGTTTTGGTGACCCACCTTTGGGTGATAAGACTTCATACGCTTCAAGGAAAAACACATATAATGATTAAGTGCCATGGCAGATCACTCTCCAGAGCCTATCCCACCACTGTAATACAGACAGATCAGTATTCAGTTGGAGCGATTTCCTATAATATCACGTGAAAATTAAAGTTTCAGCTGCGTAGCTGGAGCAAAGGTATTTAAGAAGAGTAACCCGTAGTTGGGATAGAAAAGTCTATTTGGCACTCTATGCTGGTCTAAACTAGCTGCCATAAAGTATTAGGAACGAAGTGAGGATGAATTATCACTTTCTAGAGGGAAATTCAAAACTAGTAACTCAATGTAGATCACATCCCGTAAACATTGTTACAAATAAATTATGATGCGGATGCATCATTGACTTGTTGCATTGGCATTTAGACAAAATCAATCATGCCCAAGCGGTGTTTGATTAAACATCACGCGTGACGTGGAATAACCGCGACCAACGTAAACAAACATGGGACACCAGGCCGGCGTTGAAATTAAGCCCAGGGAATATATGTATATAGCCATTAATACCCAATATAACATAAAATAAACTCTTACATGGCTGGAGATTGAGTTACTTTTTTTCTCTCACTCGGGATCGTTTTTAGTGTGGATAATAACTCATGACCTGTGGTCACTAGTTATTTTCTCCACCAATAACGGTCCCTGGTGAGAGAAAAGTAACTCACGCTCAGCCATGCAAGATTATCTGTATCTATGGTTGGTTTAATATGCAGCATGTTTGCTGGGAGACCAATTACAAGTCTATATCCATTCCATCTAACTTGACTATGAACAACAGAGTCTAAAAGGGAGTGAACTACACGAAATATATATTGTAGTTGTGTGGCGGGAGTTAGGCGATTTCCTATAATATCAAAACGAGTGACACAAAAGTTCAAACAGAACACAGAAAATATCGTGAGCAAGCATAAAAACAGTGGGAAGTTGCATGTAGTCCATTTACCAGTAAAGGAAACCTAGAAGTGTTCTAAAGTACAAGGTATTTCAGTGCATTTTTAATCTTTGGGGTCTTCTTGGGCTTTTAAGCTGGGTTGACCTCAAATCAACCTTGCGCATTTTTTTTTTAAATATCAAATTAGGGCCGCCATTTTGGAAAATGCTATTTTCCTCAATATCTTTAGAACTAGACATGATTGAACAATAAATCTGGTGTCCTATCCTATGTTTTCATGGTCAAAGATAATGAAAAAGATATACATTTGGGAGTCTTGTGTATACATGGGCTCCAAATAGATCTCACTTGACTTGATAAAGGCTTATTTCAAGTCATATCTATGGTGTACCTTATTGCGGTTCATAAAGGACCTAGAAAGGAACTACCAATGGTTACCTGTTTTAGCTCAGCTGATCATTCCATCAGCTGATCTTTTAGTCAATTTTTTTACCCCCCTCCACAGTGAAGTACAGGGCTGTTCATAGGTTTTAGCTTGTCTGTCTGTCTGTCCATCTGCCATCCATCCATCCGTCTGTAGACAAGATCTTGCCCGGGTCATAACTCCTTGATCCTTAAACTTAGATTCATGAACTTTCACACGTATATAAACCTTGCTTAGGAGGTGTGTCAGAAAGTGTAAGTAGGTCAGTAGCTTAAATATCTAGGTCACAGTGGAGCATTAATATGTGTAACTGCACAAGATATTGTCCTGGCCATAACTCCTTCATTTAATTTATTACATAGATCTTTTAACTTGACCCGATTATTGTAAAGAATGTGTCATGAAACAAAAGTAACTTTACATGATTATTTTTCATGACTAAGAAGTGTAATTACGGTGTGCAATATACTAAATTCCTAACTAGAGACCTTAGCACAAAATAGCATATTTGTTGTAAATGAATATCATTACTTTGGTGTTGGTATCCTGTAGGACATAATATGTCTTTGTATGTTGCTAGTAAAACATATCTGCTTCCACCTTGATGACTAACTATAAATCCCTGTATAACTATAATCTGGTGTTGACATCTTGCATGATGGGATTTTTTCTAATAGACGGCTAATGTAATATGTGTGCTAGTAGCATCTAGATAACCTGTAACTTGTAGATTACTATGCTTGGTGGTTGGATTGCATGATCTATTCTTGTAGATGGCTAGTGAACCCTGCCTGCTACCATTATGTCAAGAGAAGGGACTCCTTCAGACCCTCAAGGTCCAAGATATCAAGACGATCATCCAGCGCAGTAAGGACAGGGGAGATGATATTCACTTACAGTTACAAGTCATTCTAGATTCATCAGGAGAGAATGCAACCACACAATGTCACAAGGGCTGTTGCTGTACTTACATTTCTAAGCAAAATGTAGCCAAATATTTAGCAAAGAGGAGAAGGGAAGGTTTTTCTACTTCAGAAACCGATCAGCCAAGCATTCAAGTCAGAAGGTCTCAGCTCCCCACATTTCATTTCAAAAACATTGTTTGATTTGTGGTAGAGAGTGTATTGCAAAGGACCCAAAGCAGCCAGACAGATGGGAGCGTACTATCCAATGTTAAAACCAAAGATCAACCTGGAATTCCGGCCTTTAAAGATGTTCTCTTAGGTATGTGTGACCAGAGAAATGATGAACGGGGCAAGCAGGTTGAAATTCGTATCAAATGTGCTCTTGCAAATTTATTTGCTGCAGATGCACAATACCATAAAAAGTGTTATGATGAATTCATAAAACTTCCAGAATATACGATGTTGGCAGCTGTATCTGATGCAGTTGATGATGCGGCACTGAATATGGTGGTTGATGATATGTATAAAGATCAGAATATGTGCACTTGGACATCTGTTGAACTGTATAATATGTACTATGGATTTGGGGGACAATTATCTGGCAAGCAAATGTTTACAAAACTGATAGGCTATTTGGGAGAGGACATAGTCATTGTACGCATGGAGGGTTGTGCATCTGTTGTTGGATTTAGACATTTAGTGAGAAAGTCTATGGAGATGGTAAAAGTTGATTATTTTGATGAAAAAAATGTAGATGCTGTGGTAAGGCAGGCGAGAAGTGAGGCAAAGGCAATACAGTACAATAATGCAGTTTATGATCTGGGCGACTTCAGATTCAACAATACACTGAAGGAGACTAGCACTACCCTACTCACACTGATATCTAAATTGGTTTCAAATGGCCAGGTGACAAAAAAATCTCTCCGTCTAGCACAAGCTATCCAGAGTCATATAACAGATACGAGAAACCAGACAACTCTAGGGCATGCTGACTCAATAATTCATATTTCAGATTTTTGAAAAACACCTTTTTATTTGTCACATTTTTATTTGCCCGCAGTGAGTACATCTCAATATGCCTGATACCACTGTACACCAGTTCTTTTCAACATAGTTGTGCAGGGCTAATAGGGTTGTATAGGCACACTAAACTACGTCATCTTCTGGAATTCTAAGAATCTATAAACAGTACCTGACGCAAATATAGAGGGAAACGTCCGGTGTCAGTATATACAATATATACACACACACAACAATTGTTGGCGTTTGAACACGGACACCAAGCATGTATTTAAACTGTCTCAGTTAAATTTTTCCAAGGACATCAAATGTAGTATTTATTGTCCAAACTTTACACCCATACTTTAAAATCGATACAATTTGGCAGTCAAACATTAAAAGTGTTATCATAGCAGATAGCTTACCCATGGCACCACCGTACAGCTGTGAACTGGTATACATGGCTCGCTTTGCCTGTTCTGCTAGGTAAATAGGCGTGCTACTTAATGGATGCTGCTTTGCTTATAACACAGTACGTCATTGTTGACACAATCAAAATTCTTTACTAAAGTCTACGAAGCAAATATAAAGTAGTTTACGGAAAGATTTTAGCTTTTGGATGAAGCTATACAATATATACACAATATCTACAGTCCGCAATGTATCACAGAAACCAGCTTCAAACTAATCATCCCGGGAGAAGACTGGGGTTTTAAACACACGTCTACCGTTTAATTCCTGATTCAAACAGTTTGCCAAGAGCAGTTAGAAGTATTTTTTCATAATAAGTTTGGGGCTTCGCATTTGCCCCCTTTTTATGATATGGGTTCATTTTTCCCTGTGACAAGTGACTTCGGAAATCTCGCCCGACTTCAAAATGATGTTATAAAGGGATATCAGCGGTGGCACCAGTATTTCATCTGTAAGAGTGTAAACATATTGCGGAGTCTGCAATGCGATAACGACTTCATGAACGAGATCGGATAAATTGCATGTCTTGGAAATTGACCGAACCATGTGACCCATGCACACATCGTTGATACCAACAGTGCTACTTTTCTTGCATATATAGACACTAAAATAACGACTTCTATCATGTAAGTATGGAAACGGACCATGATAATGAAATGCAAAGCTCGTTGTAATATACAAATGGTCTATGTGACTGCTCTGCATTGATGATGTTACTACGCAAAAAAAGTGTCTTTAACTGTACTATAGCCTATGTTTTGTGTTGAAAATATATTTCTTTTTCCTTAATTGCTTAATCGTTACGAATGCGGAAGATTTTGTGACACATAAACACACAACACGAATGTAATGTACAATTACACACGGAATAAATCTGAGAAAGAATCTCTTTATCAACTATTTACAAAAGCTTAACCTTAATCGTCTGATAGATTTACCAAGTAACCCCCACTTATATAGAGATTTTCAAGATATTTTAAGCATATGTCACAACAAACACGATACAGGATATTAAAACATGCACATTGTTAGAACGCTACCGTATGTACTTGCTACAGTGAGTCTGTTTTAATGCACCTAGTAATCGTAATCTTATTATATGTTTAATGACTTGATATCTGTTTAGTCTAAAACTGTCTGCTTCTTGCAATAGAGCTTCATCGATAATGTGCAAACTATGCTTTTTTTCCAAGTTTGGCATGGACAGAGAGCAATACCTAAATATGTATGGCTGGTGTCTTCTGGAAGTTATTTACCACTCAGGTACCATGGTCCTTCGGAAGCTTTTGTTTGTTTTAAATCAGTGAAACAGACTTTAGGGCATTAAGTGTTAATTTCCAGATTCCAATATGACCCATAATTATGGTAAATGTTAAGGAAAGCTACGATACCGAAAAACCCCTCTTTAATCGATCCTAGTTCAAAGTGTATTTGCGTCAGTATAACAAAGCATTTATATGTGTAAGCGTCATACTCCAAATAAATTATGTGCCCCGTGTTTGGGTGCCTGTGATGCTAATTGTTGAATGAACGATTGAAACTTGACCGCAAACCTTCCGCCCCATTAAATAACGATATAATTTAATCTTTATTTGTGACAGTCATGATTACACTTTAATCTAAATCATCATTTACTGAAAATAAAAGAAAAAAGAAATAAAAATCCTGCAATTTTTTCATGTTTGGCTTATTTTTTTCTGTTATCCATCCTCAAAGTTTAACATTTAAATTTTCCCTTTGTTTTCTAGGATATTCATTTTGTTCATTTCATACAAATATAACGAAGGAAAATTTTCAAAATGGCTCAATCTTTCTTTGCAGTTCAGGCATAGGGGTGTAGAATCAAAAGCCGTTAACCGGATTAAATTTCGTCCGGTCGTTTTCGTCGAAAAAACATTCCTAGGTGGGGCTCTGGTTCTGTCTTTTTTTCTGAGAAAACGAGCTTCAGATGCCTTTTATGTTGATCATTTGCCTCTGAAACAATTCAGTTTGCTCGAGTTGAGCTGATATTTGTACGAAACATAGTAAACATCGTCCCTTAACAGTTGGTGAGGTTGTCAATCAATTATTGGCCAATCACATGAATAAAACAGCTTTTGAAGTACGAAAAACATTATTCAGCGATCTGTTAAACGGCGACAGTGAGTCGGTTGGATATTTTTAAAAACTCTGGAATGGACCATGTCTTCGGCAAATAATCTGACGTCAGAAGTCAATGACATAAACCGAAAACAAAAGATGACGAAGTGTGGACCATTGGAGTACAACTGCATTAACAGGAAACAAACGAACTATTGGCCTAATATGACCGCACTTTGAAAACAGTTCGAGAGAAAGGCCTCTTCCCTGGATACTCCTGAATTGTCAAAACGAAGAGGCCGAAGTTGAAAAGTAAGCCTTTGTGCCGTACTTCAACGACAGCTGATAAAACATCAAATGATGTCATTTTATGTGTAAACAGTTTATTGTAAGGTTATAATAGACGAATTGGGCTTATTAGTCCAAAATTGAACTTCGGATACATATAAATAGATAAATCTGTCACCTGACATTTTTTTAAAATAAACATCAACAATTTTTTTCGACATGCAATTTGCTGATGAACATGACGTTTACCAATAACTTTTCGCTATTCCCAAAACTTTATAAAACTCCATACAAGTTCTCATTTATTGCAGGTTCAAAATTTTACTCGACTAAACAATTATCTGTTGTACTGTCTAATGGTTTGAAAAAGAAGAATTTGGGTTAAGTTACTTCAATCGAGAAGAAGAAACTTCTGGTGTGAACAGGTTTTTGAATTTGCCCAATTCCAAAGTTTCGTTAGAACAATTGAATGGTGCAAATAATAAATACCCATACAAACAAATTTCGTCTTGGGAATTTTCTACTCTTTATAGAGCCATTCCACATATAGATCTGAAACGATGTTTAAAATCACTTATTGTTAAAACATATTAAAAAGGCAATTTCCAAAAACCTGATTGTTACATTTAAAAAAGCACATTTTGATAATTAACTGGAGAATGGTCAGTATGCATTCGAATATGACGAATTTGTTAACCTGTTGGAAGTTTTGATCAAAATCATTTATATAAAATTTGGAGATACTGTCTTTAGGCAGACCATAAGTATTCCAATGGGTCTAAATAGTGCACAATTGTCAGCTAATTTATATTTATTTTAGCACGAATATCATTTTTTTCGGGGGGGGGGGGGGGGGTCTAACGACGTTAGAACATCGTGGTAATTTTTTTGACTGACCTTTTGATATATTGAAGACCCATTCAGCATCAATGATAATTATTTCAAAAAATGTATTTTATCCATATACACGATTTATTTATAATGAAAGGGAACTACAGAAAATGAAAGAATTTTTTAACTATATGTTTAAGGTACAGGTATGAAACTTGATAGAAACATTAATCAATATTTGAAGATGTGTCCTTTGGGTTTGTTTGTCTCTTGGCGTAATTATCTTTTGTATATATTAATTAAATGTCAATTCCAGGAAAATAAGACTTGTAACATAAGCTACACTTTTGCCAAGTGTAGCTTATGAAGTATTTTAGGTGCAACCATGAAATTGTGATAGAAATATCAATCCCTATATGAAAAGTTATGTGTATATGATTTTTATCCATGTGAAGATTTTGCAATATGTTTGAAGACATACACCAACCACATGCTATTCTTTCTAATGCTGATGCGGGCAGTGACAGGTGAGAGCACCTGTGGTCTTTGGGCACTCTTTTCGTTTTAGTGGAAAAAAAAGCTTTCCATTTGGCTCGGACCTTTGTCTTGAATATGATTTCAAGACATAATCGATTGGTCAGAATATGAATAATCCTCACTACTACGGAATCTTAATGACGGACCTCCTCAAGCATTTCCAAGCACTTTTATGGTTGCTGATCACTTTTTAATCACAGCATTTATCCGAAGATTGTCCCTGGGTGTAACGAGGATATCCCGATAGCCAGTGAATCGCTGAGCGGTATCTGATAAGGGAATGGACCAAAATTGGAGAAAAGCTGGCATACTGTCAAATAACATATAACCGATATTCCAAGATGCATTAGCCATAGACTCATTGAGGCCATCAAAATAAATCCAATTTACTATAATTTTTAACAGCATTCTTAAGGAAGAATCCGCTGAGAAGTCTAGGCGAGTTAGGATAAAATAAGTATGCCTAGTAAACTGCTAGAGTATTCAGTAAGTCATGTATGTTCAGATATTACCTGGAAAAACTACCCTGATAAATAAGAGTAGGCAAATACTTTGCCAAGTTTTCCAGCAAGGTGATCTCAGACTCATTATAAACATCAAAACTGAAGTTACCAACAATTAATAAGATACTTCGATAAAATGAGAAGGCTGAAGTAATGGAACGGGATACGTTATAAAAAAAAAAAAAAAATCCGTTATTAGCTGAGTGCATTTCAGCCCTACAGAAATAACATCCTTATATCGGATCTTTATCAAAGGAAATGTCAATCCATTAAGATATTTTGCTTACAGGTTCATATTCAGAACGCTTTGTACAAGGCAGAGAGTTCTGCACATAAATAGCTACACTGGCACCACCGTAGTATTTCTACCAATCTGACTTTCCGCAGATGGGCCTGAAAGACAACATAAGGTAGCGGACTCTTTTATCAGCGTCCCCTGGGAGGCGTGTTTCTGATTGTAAGTTAATAGCACCCACACGAGGGCCGCCGAGGCATCAGGAGGAGACCGCGGCCTCCATACATGTGAGCTTTTTGGAAATGACCAAAACAGGGCCTTCTGGAAAGCGTTTGAATCAGACTTGAGTCATTTAATCAAAATTATGTCACAGAATTGCGTCTAGCTAGCAAAATATACCATTTGTTTTTTGATATACGTGCATTAGGAACCGGTGGCTGGCAAGAAGCCCTTTTCTGAATCCGATGGTTAACAAATATACCTTTTTGTGTTTTAATTGTCTGGCTCTAAACAGTCTTGATAAATTAATTTTATCTTCAAATCCTTCCAGAAAAATCTTATCACAGGGGCACATATTTTGAAAGACCAATCCTTATCAAAGATATTCTTGATACTTAATACGCTTTAAGATACAGGAAAATAGATTTCTGAAAAAATACTGGCAAGCAAGGCTAGTTATATCTAACACGCAGGGACCATGTACAGTTGCGCCCGGCTGAAAAGTTAACAGCCAAACGCTTTTTTCGCGTTTTGCTGGTGTTTGGCTTGTGTTTGGAAACGTTTGAAAACGTTTGGAATGTGTTTGGAAAGTGTTTGGAATGTGTTTGGAAAGCGTTTGGGAAAAATCTCAAACACTTTTACAAAACGTTCGAACACTTTCACAAAGCTACCGAACACTTCTAAAAAAAGTAATTAAAGACTTAATTCTTCATTTAAGATGTCATGAATACTTCATCTTTCAAAAACTGTTTCGGAGTAAATCCATAGGCAATATCATGATCAGATCATGATTCATGATCTGATCATGATGTTGCCTATAAATTTACTCCGAAATAGTTCCTAATTTTCAATTAAAATATATATAATTACTCCAAGGACCAATGGAGGGTCGGCTGGCTTACTCCACTTGAGCAAATTCTATTGCTTGGCTTAGTAAGCCAAACAATACTTAAATTACGCCGCTTCTGTATTTCCATTCGAAATTTTCAAAGTTCGCCTTTTTTCAAGAACTTCACTTTCAGGAAAAGTATGATAGCAATTGGGTATACTTGCTACTGAAAAATCTGTAACTTTATAATTATTTAGGTGTTAAACCTGTTAATGTAGGCATATTATTTGTTTTCTTCTACCTATACTTATTTTCTCCCTTAATTAGGTTTGACCATGTCATAATATTCTTGATTACCAGTAACAATATAAATATTAGCAGGTTAGGGTGACAAATACATATATCCAGGAATTATTTGTCACTGACTCATTTTTTCTTTTCTTCATTAAATGTTAATTTGAATCAGATATAAAGCGGAATTTGAGTTGTGGAGCCCACATTAGTGAAGTTTGCATCCCTGAAAATCCAAATACTCCGTAGGAAAATCCAGTGGCAAATGCCAGGAAAACGCATATGAGAGCATCTATTTTTGATAATTTTCCGGGGGAGGCCCCCCCCAAAAAGCTTCGTGCCGTCGGCACTCGCATTCGGGCTTCACCCTCAAGTCACTGACACCCCCCACCCCCACCCCGGAAAAATTCTGGATCCGCCCTTGAAGCCAGTATATCTGAGGCTTTAACACTTTCTAGTCTAAGTCAACACATTTCCTCGGCCCGCTCTGGGTGCCAGCGCCCAGAGCGCGCCAATAAAAGCAGTTGACTAGTCGCAAATGTCAGATATGACATGCTGTTATTCGTTGGAAATGTCTTTTGATGAGAAATTCAAATATGAAATCTATTGATGGTATATCATCTGTGCGAGTCCACATATATGTGGACTGTGACTGCAAAGTGTTAATTTTATGGCCCCACCAAACAATAAAATAACCTATGGGCTGCTCATGCCTAAATTCAAGTCGAATTGACTGAAATTGCGACATTTTAAAAACAACACAAACTGGTTATTGAGCAACATTTTTAGGTGATACCATATGTGGTATGTTCCAAAATATCACTTGACGACCCATTTGCCACTTTCCCGTGACCTACGGGACATATTTTGTTCTTCAAATTCGAACTGTATTGATTCAATTGGTATCGAGCACTCAGGTATGAACAGCCCATTAGTTACTGTAGCTTACACTGATCCCAATTTGCTTAATTTGATTCACAGATCCTTCGCAGAGAAAAACCTATGAACTGCATAGGGAAAATTGACTCCGTAATTCATCCTTTTATTTGGCTATAAAAACATTACCTGTTCATATTTATCAAAACAGCTTAAAAGAGAGAAGAGGACCTAATAATTCATGTTGGCAACTATTTGTCCAGACCTCGTCACATCCTACGAAAATTTACTACTACTAACATCCAATGGAAAGAAATAATGTAACCATGCTATGTTGGTCTATACGACACACAGTCCTTCAGTTCGCAACACACTTCTGTTTGCAAGACGGAAAAGAAAACAATGATATAGCCTAGAATATATAAACATGCATTGTAAGTAATACATGTACAAACTTTTAGATAGAACTGATTTTTTTGAAAAAGCATAATTTCAACTTTATTGTGAAATACACATAGTAGAGCTTTTTGGCTTATCCATAAATGAAGGCATGCACATGTTGTTGGGATTTTTAGGTGCTAATAAGCTTTTTAGACACTGGTTACAAATTATTCCTGTCATTAAAATTAGATTACCAAGTGTACATGTACATGTATCACGTACGTTTGGCGCAAAGTGTAAAGTGTTTGAAAGCATTTGGAAAAGTGCTTGAAAACGTTCGGCTTTCACCAAACGCGTTCGGCAAAGTGTTTGAAAGCGTTTGGAAAAGTGTTTGAAAGCGTTTGGAAATGTGTTTGAAAGCATTTGGCAAAGTGTTTATAAAGCGTTTGGAAAGTGTTTGCAAAGTGTTTGCTGCGCGTTTGCAAGACGTTTGACTTTCACTGAAAGTGTTTGGGAAACGTTTGGGAAACGTTTGTGCGTTTGGCGTTTGTTAACTTGAACGCAAGCGTACCTGTAGATCAGCCAAATAACACCAAGTATGCTCCATTTTCATGTACTTTGAGATGTTTGGAGGCAAAGGATTTCAATCATGCAATACTGTTATGGAAATATTTTGAAAAATAGACAATGTTGTGCAACATCACAATGAGCAAACTTGTTTGAGTTAACTTAGTAGTACAGCTTCCTCGAGCCGACTGAAGTGACACTTATAGCACACTTATAGTATTTGACTCAGAAAGTTCATCACAAAACATCTAATACCAAAGTCAGATTTCCAATTCAATTATTATGAAACATCAGGCAGTGTATTTTTTTTCAATTAAAAGTCACGTATATCATGGATATGCCAATCACAGTAATTTATTAGACTCCTACCAGTACAGATACCAATAGAATATACCGATCATAGTTATTTTTATGACAATTACGACAGCTGGGTGTACACTTTAAGATGCAGTTCATATGATGCACAGCGAATGACGAACATGTAAGGTCTTAACATCATTGTATTTGCGAAAGGATCACAGGCACTAAACTCACGGTTTAAAAGTATAAAGGAACCAGAGCTTTTCCAAATGATATTTTATACATCGAAATGTTCTATTTTTCGTAAGTAACACGCTGATAGGAAATGCATTTTTGATAATTGTTTTACTCGTCCGAATCATGAAGACTTCTGACCCACTCTGAATTAGACAGTGTCACTACCATAGCCAAACCGTTGTTCTCATGGAACAAATCCAGGTCTATTCAGACCAAAGGCAATGTTCCTTGGTATGTATGGCTAAATCACATAAATCTTTAGTTCGTATCTACCCAAAAGAGTCAAATACGTATACGTACAGAGGTCCATAGGGTCAAAAAGCCATGTCTAGTTTTAAATGACAAGAATGCCAAAAAAAGTGTGTAAAATTGCAGGCCTATTTCAATTAGTTGTCTTGACCAGGTGCATCATTCATGTGCATACGGTACCGTACAACTCATTAAAAGGGACCAACATCTGCAGCACAGCAGGGTATTTGCAAGCATAGGTTACATATTTGTTGAAAATATCAATAAAATTCAGCATTTAAAAAGTACTAGTTGCAACCACCATCTCAACAATGATCATCATCAAAAATGACTTAGACACTAACAATATACACATCGCTCATGACATAATTGCAGAGACTAACAGATGCGTTGCAGACAAAAGGCAATAAAGTGCTCTTTTCCAGGACTGAGAGTACCACCTGATACTTATTTGTTTTTTTTTTAAAGAAAATATCCACATTGTCAAACACAGAATGAACCGATCCGCATGGAAGAATGCAAGGAAATCCAAATGACATCAATGAGATGCACCTTTATACATCCAGAATTTGCCTTTGCTCTCAATAAAAAATAAATACTATACTCAGTGGATAACTCTTCCGTAAGAAAGTCTATTGTCTATCTCTCAAGAAAAAAAAAAACAAAAACACTTCAAATTTACGAAGTGGACCACTGCATGGTAAAAAAAAATAGGGGTTTCATAAAGCTGAACATGCAAATTTGAAGCATCGCACAAACTTTAAACGGATATGTATGGCTATATGTTATTCAAACTTAAGCGACAGTGATACTCTTCATGGCGCTTCAAATACGAATAAAATATGCAAACCGCATCCTTACCTGTGGTTTTGTGTAATTCAAAGTTCAATTTCCATAGTTTTGTTCATGAATTAGTCAAGGTGTCACCGGTCAGAACGAGGCAGCTATACAACATTACGAATACTACTATACTGGGGCTTTCTCGGCCTAGTTTCAGCTGTGGCCAGTTGATTCCACAGGCCTTAGCACGTCGATTATTATTTTGGAAAAAAAATTATATTTGGTCACGGACACACTGTTTCTACACAGACAAATAAAAAAAATATGGATTTGTTATCAATATTCTATTCAAGCTACAGGGTCATGAAAGTATCTGTAGAAAATGTTTGCGTAGGACTTCAGATATGAATGTAGTCCTGCAGTAAAAAAAAGGTTTTCGTGAGAAAGAGTAAAGGTTTGAACACGTGGTACATCAAATTATGTACCTGTGGGTGATCTGGCTGATTTGGTTTGAATGTTTCAAGCATAAGGAGTGAAGGGCAGTAAGACTTTGAGCGTTAGATGGTAAATCTGATTGCATGATTTTGCACTCAAGAGGTCCGTGAATGCACTTATGGGCTTATTTGAAAGACGAATCTGTTTCATTTTGACTTTCATTTTGCCCTTATAGGCCTATGATGCTTGGATGGTGACTAACCAAACAGTAACCTACCGGTAACTCTAAGTCTAACTTAATGGAATGCAGGTGTGACTAGCCTAGATAAAGTGGGTCTCTAAAGTAAAAATGAAGTCATAAATTTGCTGCTAAGCTTCTCTTATAAAGAAAAGAATTCATAATTAACCGCTGACGGGGTTTAAATGTAAATTTTTCATTCATATATAGGACTACATTTAAAATAAACAAGTATCTCTGTATACCATTTGGCTTCAAATGTCTAGCAGAAGAGTAAGTACTGCTGGAGTTTTTTCTTTGTTGTAAACGATGAGGCCTACCACCTGTCCAAATATCCGCCTAATTAGCGTGAGTGTAGTTCAAGCTCAGTGTGCATGTGACCCCTGCGATTTAATATCATCCACCTGTATACTAAATGGCAGGAAGTAAGTCTGGCTGGTGCAAAACATGATAGTGCATAATATCGATTACTCCCCCCCCCCCAAAAAAAAAGGCCTGCACATATTCACATCTCAGACTAAGCTGAAAAAAAATATATACTGGTTGCCCCACGGTTTGTTGGAATGTAGCCAGGACAACGGACCTACCCACTATCTAGTATCTTGCGTTTCGGGGCTCAATCAGCTGAGATGCTGAGTCAACCATTTAGTTTTTAAAACACGGGTAGTCTAATTTTTCATAATCTCTGATGTTTTTGGCCAAAAATGCAAAAGTTTGATGGCCTTAATTTATCAAACCACCTCATCTTCACTGTAACCAATAGGCTATTTACTTATATACATCCATCCATCCATCCATCCATCCATCCATACATACATACATACATACATACATACATGTATACATGGCAGCCAGGGGATCCTAGTGCCAAAGAAACTCTGCATATATATAAATAAATATATATATATATATATATATATATATATATATATATATATATATATATATATATATATATATATATACGGACATGTACATAAGGTCGTTGAAACCAGTTCGGATACTTCTTTCTTGGATGCGCAAAACTCATGTGCTAAATTTCAGCTTCCGTTTTCACACTGCTTAAGCGTTCCAACTTATACTGGTGTGGATATAAATGCGCCTGTTTGTCAGAATCAGAGGGCATGATTTGTACAAGGACTCTGTACATGTAAACACCGATGGTGCAAGACTCCGTGCTGCCAACTTAAGATTCACAGTTGATTCCAGCTTCAAGAGACCCAATAGAACCCGTGGATCCCAGGAGCAGAGAAATCGCGGATTTCTAGGACTAGAGAAACAATTCCAATAAGAGACGTGGCAATCAACGATAAATTATGTAAACTGTCCGTTTTATGTAAAAAAACACCACTAAAAGACATGACATGGAACATACATTGACACAGACATCGTGTCGGTGATCTTAGTGTGTCAAAATTAGATGATAGTGAATTTATATCCCAAATCGCATAGTACGACATATTCCGGCAGACAGAAACTCATGCCGGTTCCGACACTGACATGCACGTTCCAAATTACTTCTGTCATAAAAATTGCAGATCAAAAGGTAATAAAGCAAACAGATATACTGGATGCATCGCAGTATATATTCATGAGAAACTTAAAAATGTAGACGTAAATGTTTAATGATGGGTGATTTCAATGCTGATACCAATACAGCAAACGATTACGCCATAACAAAGAAAGCTGACGATTTTCACAATCCACTACCTATAGATATTTATGTTGATGTTCCAGTCATGAGATGCAATAGTGATAAACGAGGTGTAGACGGATATGGTAGAGCATTGATTGACTTGTGTATAGCCAGTGCTCTCCATATATTGAACGGTCGTAAATTTGGAGATATAATGGGCCAATGTACATGTTATAGTGCCAATGCCACACAGCCCAGATTACATTGTAACAGATTTATTAGTCTACCATATGGTTACAAGTATGATGATCCAGGCATTTACCTTGTTTTCTGACCATTGTGTGTTAACAAGCGACATTAGATACCAGCATTCGCCTATTTTTATCTGTCTTTTTACCGAAAGAAAGTCAAACCTAGAACCGCTTCCACATAAAGCACTTCGGAAACACACTAATCCCCAAGCTTTTAAGTTTTTCCTAGAAACAGTCTGTAAGAGTGAAGCTTTTATGGGGCAACGTTCAAACATGGCTGCCCATGTGTTGACAGAGCAGTAGACGACTTAAACTTCGTATTTGTAAAGCAGGAAAGTAAGCCTTGAAATGCAAATTTCATAAGAATCGTAAAAGTAAAACTTTACCTACATACGCTAACAAGCAATGTTAGAGTCTGTTTCAAAATATAAAAGCTTTAGTCCGTAAATAACCTTCAGATCCTCATAATTATGCATTAAGACAAATATATTACGCCACATGCTGAAAGTTCCACCAAATGTACAAAATATGTAAATCTAAAATTAATATCATTGATTCACTAAGTAAGCTTCAAAATGTTAACCCTAGAGAGTATTAGAAATTAGTCAAAGAGTTGGAAAACGTAGTATGTCCAAAAGAAGGTATATCCGAAGGTAATGAAGGCATACTGAATGAGATTGTCAAATCTGGTAGAAATGTTTTGCTTCCAATTTTATATATAAATATATATTCCGTATTCCATAGGAGGGTCTTCTATGGATCCCTGTAAATACAGAGGTATTTCTCTCCGTAGCTGTTTATCTGAACTGTTTTGTGCAGTCTTGATAAAGGAGTACAAATTCACATGGAAAAAACATAATTATAATAATAAATATCAAATCGGGTTTGTAGATAACACTCGAACGAGTGACCACATTTTCGTGCTTTGATCTCTTATAGACAGGTAGGTCAAAATATCTGGAAAGAAAAGATTTTTTTTTGTGTGTGTTTTATCGATCTCAAAAAAGCTTTCGATAATGTGTGGCATGAAGGACTGTTCTAAAATTGTTTGAATTACAATATCGGCGGTTTTGTGTATAACATTTTGCCAGGCATGATAAGTCGTTTGTCTAAATGAAATTTAATTTTGAATTGTCAGAAAAAGTAATATTTAAATGATGGCGAAAAACAAGCGTGCAAAGCACGACTCTATTCAATTTATTCATCAATGATATGCCAGAAATTTTTACAGATGACTGCCCTTCAGTAATCCTATATAATGAGAAAATTAAACCATGTGCTCTATGCAGATGATCTGATGCTAATTTCGGAAAGTGAATATGGATTGCAATGTTGTTTGGATAAATCACACGCATATTGTAAAAACTGAATTTGAATACCAATGTAAAAAAATCCAATGTTGTTATGTTTAATTAGTCTTGTACAAAAATATATGAGACTCTTCCTTGTTGGTAATTAGGAACTAGAAATAACAAATAAATATACCTACTTTGGCATTGAAATGACATCTAATGGAATTTTGGAGCCACCAAACATCTATGTGAAAAAGCTAAAACGGGTCTTGGACGCTTAAAACATACCCTCTTTGGTCAAAGATTGACATTCGTTAATATTTGGATTTATTTCATAAACTGATATTCCCTATATTTCATTATGGTTGCGAAATATGGGGTGCATGTGTACTATCTCCTATAAATTGCATCGGCCAAGACAATATATCAAGTTATTTCAAGACTGAATTCGAAAAGTTATAAGTTTTTTTTTGAAATATACTCTAGGAGTAAACATTAAAGCATGCAATATTTCGGTTTTGAGTGAGCTCGGAGCTTTTCCATTTTCTCTAAAAATACTGAATACTATATGTTAAAAACTGGTACCGAATTATGAACTCTTACCATGACAAATCGTTGTATGATGCCTAAAAATGTGACTCCAAACATTCTGTCATTGACTAACTGTAACTGGTTAAACACTGTGAAGAACATCCTAAAATTAATCGAATGCGAAGATGTTTGGAACAATGGTGGCCATGAAGTTGGAAATTTTTTGGGAAAATATCATGCAAAAATTATTACAGGAGAAACTTCTTATTCAATGGCACACTGACTTTTCTAGACTTTCTTTTCCAGAATAAAAAAATAAGAACATATTCAAAATTTAAATCAAAGTTTCAAATAGAAAGATTACTGCTGGTATTAAAGAATATAGATGAAAGAAGAAACTTAACCCGATTAGGAATCAGTGGACACAAATTTACATATTGCAAAGGGGAGACACCAAAGGCCAGTTAAATGGCCAGTAGATGACAGAGTATGTGACTTGTGTTCTGAATTAGAATATGAATTTCATCACATTTTAATATGTCAAAAGTTCTGTGAAGCCAGAAAACAACTAATTTATAGCGTGCCAGAATTTCTAGCTGATTTTGAATATTTAACTCCGGAAGATAATTTTAATAAGTTACTAAAATGTGATGACGTGGAAGTAATTTGGAATTTGGGAAAATGTATAACAGAAACTGTAAAAATCATTGAAAAGCTGCAATAGAAATATACCCTATTCTTTTCTATGATCTTTTTTATACAATTCTTACTCTCACCTTTATCTGTATGTGTTTGTAGGTATTGTTTATGCTCCCAACAGGTTTACTGATGGAGGATCGTTATGATGTAGATTGTGTTTGCATTGATTTTGCTGGGGAAAGAAGTGTTTAATTTTATGTGCCAGGAAATTTGGCCTATACCAAGAGCTCAGCAACTGTGACGCAGCTCCACCTTTCCTCATCAACACAGGCACTCGGTATATTAAACTTGTATCTCTCCAGGCGCAACTCTGAGAGATTTCTCCATTTTCACTTACACAGATGGCAGACATATCAAATTAGTATGATTTTTTGTTAACTTGGCTGACGTGAAAACTATATGTGAGTGGTCATCAGTATAATGCATGACCTCGTGTTCCAATTCTATTAAACATGTGTCCTTTAGCTGAACAAAAGTTAACGCCAAAATTTTCGTCAAGTACTTCCTATTTTTTGAAATTCCTCGGGACTTTTTTTTTTACATGCATAGCATGTGAAATATATCTTTCTGCACATGCACGAAAGCAATGAAATGAAGCACTGCAGATAAAGAAGCTTCTATTAAAAGCTAATCTTATACATTTAAGGTATGTATATGTACGTGGGTGTGTTATATTAATTGATCTAAGTGCAAAGATGCGATTCTTCTGATGACCAGTACAGCAATAAGCTTTTACCATACCGTTAGCATATAAGCTTCTAATTTTATGAATTTTTACACAAACATGCGGAACGCACTGAGCAATATAGCATTAAAACGAAATAATATTGCACGGAACAGAAAATAAAGAAAAAATATAGAAAAGCAGAAGGAAAAAAGAAAGACATGGAACGAGATTGATTGCGTCAGAACACAATAAATCTATTGACTGGAGACGAAGTTACTTTGCGCGATAGGAAAGTACAATCTGAAAGAACAGATGATATAACCCGCACAAGAATTATGCTTTATGGGAGTGAGTTAATATCAGCGTGAACGAAACAAAAGCATCTTGTGTGGGGAAACGATAACATTGCGCCACCTCAAAGCATTGGTTGTAAATGGAATGTTTCATCCAAATGGCCCCACTGGAGCTCACGCAACTAACATGAAAAGTGGCTTGTTTCATTTGTGTTATCATCTGTAACAAAATTATATACAAATATTCCGAGGAAATAATTTTTGAGGAGACAAGATGGTTTCACTTGTTTTGTTTTGCTTAGGTTTTTGTTTGTTTGTTTTTTTATCATTTTTTGTTTTGTTTTATTTATATTTTATTGTTATTATCATCATCATCATCATCATCATCATCATCATCATTATTATTATTGTTATTATTATTATTATTATTATTATTATTATTATTATTATTATTATTATCATCATCAATTTCTTTTTTTTGGGGGGGGGCAGGACTCAAAGAACCGATCATCCTCATGCAGTAGTATTGAAATATTAACTAATGGGATTTACAATACCAACAAATGATGTTTGATTGGCATAGGCGTTAGACAGGTGCATTGATTGTGGCGATATAGAGTCAATGACAACGTAAATGATACAGCTAGGATAGGTTGCTAAAATAATATTGTTGCATCCCAAAAAGTGCTCTCGCTTTGTTTCTTAAATTGGGGTGCTGTCGATTAAATGATGGTCTTTTGAGTGGAATTTTCCTATTGTTGCATGCAAGATCGGAAATAATCTGTCTCAGGTACATAGCTATTCCATCTATTACAATTTGAATATGTACCAAAATGAGGTAAGCTTCATGCAAATATACAAGCAAAATCAATCACCGATTATCATGTTTGCACAATAAATGGCAAAGTTTCATATGATTTCCCAAAATGTGCAGACATGTTCAGCTGGAAAAGAATGAGTGCCTTTCTTGTGAAACACGAGATTGGATTCATTAATTTGAAAATATTACAGAGAAATATGTTTGTAACGTAGTCGTATGAATACAACTGAAGACAAGATCTGTTTGTAAAGCATAGATGCCCCCCACCCTCATTACCCTTGCCCTCCATACCTTATTGACAGTGGTAGATGGGGCACTCGTGACCTTACAAAATTAGTGAAGGTTGATCATACATCTATGTCACATGTCTTTAAACTTTAACATAGCCCTTAAAAAAACGACTAAAAACCTGGACAATATAAAAGGTATAGCTGAAAAATTAGTCACCATTTAGAAACCATATTCAGCAAAGTGGCTTTATGACCTTGATAAATTAGGGCAAGGTCACTCATTTTCACTTGACCTTCTTCAGTTATTGTGCAAAAGACCACAGGCAGTCTACTGTCTGTGTGTGACCCTCACAATTGAGTCAATGTCACCCATCTACAAACTCAAACTAGCCCTTATAGGCAACCATAAATCTGTGCAATATAAAAGCGCTACCTCTAAAATGCAAGTTATCATGCAGAAATAGTATTCAACCAAATGGGCAAAATGTGACATCTGAACTTAGGTCAAGGTCACCCATCTTCAAACTTTACCTACCCCCAATACGGACAATTATCCAGTGCAATATAAAGGTCCTAGTTTAGAAACCTCTTCAGTTATCATGTGGAAACCAAAGTTAACTCAGGTACCAACGTGACCTTGGAAATTAAATCAAGGTCACCAAACTTTAAACTTCTTCTAGCCCTCCAAGACCAATAGACCTGTAAAGTATCCCAGTCCTAACTTAAGAACTACTTGAGTTATTGTGCAGAAACCACAGGAATTCTACAATGTCTCTGCGAGACCCTGAAAACTGGGTCAAAGTCACCCATTTTCAACCTCAACCTAGCCCTTACAGAGAACCATAAAGCTGTGCAATATAAAAGTTCTGGCTCCAAGGTATGTTATCATGCAGAAAGCATGAAACCATATTCAGTAAGGTGGCTCTGTGACATTTAAATTGAGGTCAAGGTCATCCATCTTCAAACTTCGCCTAGCCCCAAATATGGACTATAATCCTGTGCAATATAAAAAGTCCTAGCTGAAAGACCTCTTCAGTTATTGTGCGGAAACCGAAGTTAACTCAGGTACCACTGTGACCTTTAAAGTAGGTCAAGGGCATCCATCTTCAAACTTTGCATAGCTTTGGACTAGAATGATACACCTGTACAGTATCAAAATCCTAGCTCAAAAACTTCTTGAGTTATTGTGCGGAAACCACAGTCTACCGACCGACCGACCGACCGACCGACCGACCGACCGACCGACCGACCGACCCACCGGCCGACCGACCGACCGACCGACAGACCCACCGGCCGACCGACCAACATGTGCAAAGCTATATGCCCCACCTTCTTCGAAAGGGGGCATAATTATAGATTCTGACTGGAATTATCTTCTCCAGTATATACAAAGTCCAACCTGCTGCCTAAAAGGACACTTCTTGTAATTCCTTCGTTTACCTGTGTCGATAAAAGTCGATATGCTCAGAATGAACGTAACCATAGTGGATTCATACTGCTTTAAATCGATCTTTCAGGGCGGTGTAAGCATGCCTACAGTTGAAGACAGAGGAGAGCATACAAATGGCCCAGCAGCCGAAGAAAGCTGTTCACTCTGTCAAAACGTGGCTCTGGAAGACTCACAGACCCACTTTGACTCATTTCCTTGGATGTTTGCTTGAGACAGGTTTAACATAGCATTATGTGGTCGGGTCTAATTTTTGTAATTGGAATAAAAAAATATATATCGCTCAGACATTAATTCAATGTGACATAAGTGCTAACCTGTCAGATAATACAATACGTTAGCGTTGCCTGTTGTCGAGATATTAATATTTTTCTGTTGCTTTGTCCTAAATTATATTGGACTTTTTTATTTTCAAGGGGAAGGCAAAGCTTTGCGTTTCGAGGGATAAATGCAAGTAGTTCCACATCACTGATTTATACACCTTTTACAATATGAAAGAACCACTCTCTTTCTTTCTCATTGGAATTGTCATAACAGATATAAATGTTGGCTAAGTAACAAGACTTTGACACCTAAAAGTGTACATTTTAAACATCTTCTCGAAGGGATTTTAAAGATTAATTATACAGTATGCTGATAGAGCGCGTTGGTTATTTACGATTGCGCGTGCAGTTTTGCTAATTTCAGTTGGAACGTAAGGTTGTAATAACATACATTATTGTATTCACTATACTGTTTGCCGACTCTTAAAAATATATTTGGTTAGTTTTACCGTTTATGTCGTGACTTTTGTGCTAATAATTTTACCGTAAGTAGGCACTTTGAGCCCTCCTAACGTTTCTCTCCTTGCAGTGTATGTACCACGAAAAAGCGTTTCCCTGTCCTAACGTCGGCCAGTATTTAATTTACTCTTTAAGAGCCATCTTCGGGACTGAGTCAACAGCTTTTCTCGCACGCGTTGCGCGCAATGCGCGCCAAGAAAGGTGTAAACTTGAAATATTTTCTCAGGAATTATATGCATGCTGGTACATGAATGAAAGATATCATTACGAGGAATACGAATCTGAGATCCTAATGATAATTCAGACTATTTTGACTATAGTAGATTGACTTTAGACGTGCTTGGCACTAAAAGAGTTACATTTTTCAGTGCCGATCAGGTCACAGACCACAGTTGTGACTGGCTGGTTGCGCATCCCAACTGAGATAGTCCATAATTGTGAAAGTACTGCGTTTTAGGCATGCTGTAGCTGTTTAAATAAAGTTAGGAAAGTCAGGTTTGCTGCATCACAGAGTTGCTTCATTGGTGGTCATATAGGTTCACTGTCTTCCAGGCCAGGTGGGAACGTTATGGTGGGGAAGGACAATGATGTGACCCTGGAAAGTCCACAGTTCATACACCTTTATAAAGCTGACATCCAGGTGTTGTTTCGTATTTCAAGCAACATAAATTAGCGAGCTGGGAATTATATGACAAAAATTCATCCATGTTTTCTGACATATTTATCTGTTAAATGCCGTTCACGGAATTTTAATATACCAAAATACTGATTTTTTTTTGGACTGAAAAATGCTAATATGAAAAATAGAAGGATTAATAACTGTGGTCTGTGGCCATCACAACGAAATTTGTCATAATCGGATTTATCATTTAACGTCAGAATCCAAATTTCTCCAAAAAAAACCCCAAAAACAAAACCACAAAAAAAAACAAAAAAAAAAAAAAAAAAAAAAAACACAAAAATGACAAAAAAAACCCCCGAAAGTAATATCGTTTGCGTGACTAGGACATCATTTGACTCAGCATCCAACTTTGCACCTTAAGGGTTAAGCTGTTTATTTATTAGATTGAGAAACAAGGAGACGGACTTGCATGCTCCATTTCATTTTAGCTGTCAGTATAAATAGGTCTACAACTATTAGCTGTCCGTACAAATAGGTCTACAATTGTTGTCAAAGTAATATTAGATGTCAATGCCACACCCGTGGTTGAACCGGTACTTCACTTACGACCAGTTTGAAGTAGTGACTCTCCTTTGTTAATTGCAAGCAATGAAACGTGTTGTATGCAACTAAAAATAACACCATCAGACATTGAAAGGCATAAACAAGAATAACCGTGGTAATATGGATAATGCAGTTGCTATAAATTCTGGGTGGATCACACTTTGACTTTCTTGTTTCCAATGGGGGTGTTTGGGAGTGATGTTTACGAAAGTAGTCAATCATGGTGGTGATAGTTACAAACTTCCCGCCTGAAAAAAAAACAAACAAACAAAACAAAACAAAACAAAAACAAAACAAAACAAAAAAAAAAACAAACCCAAAACCCCCCCCAGAAATGTTTAACTTCAAATGAATACACATCTTTTCACCACTACTTCCAGATGAAGGTTTGGTTATAGACAAATACGATATCAGCCGGGGAAATCGACCTTTAGCCTCCATCCATACAACAGGTATAGTTCTTTTTAGCAAAAAGGCGCATTAGGTCATAAAATGACTCGCACTAAATTTTAATCACACACACCCCCTCTCCAATATTCTGGATCTACCACTGCCGACCATTGGCAGATATGACCACATGGCATGTTGTCGACACATTCTGTACAAATGACGCATTTTAGTGAAATGCGTGTTAAATGATGACATATTGAATAGTTGTTATCGTGCTCCTACGGGGGTTCCTATACCATCCTTGAATATTCCACCTTTGATTCTTTGACATTTCATATCTTAGCTATATCAACAGTAACGAAAGTATATCGCACCTTTTGCGAATGCGGTTTACTTAAAACTGCAAGGCTGAAAAATTATGACTATTGCAAAATGACAGACGGAAGATTTAAAAGTTCTACAAACAGACTTTTAGCTGCAAATGGGGGTGGGGGTGGTGGTGTTACTTGACTTTTATTCTGAAGAAAATATTTCGAAACATGTTTGTGGTGTTAGTCCCCTTTTTTATGTAAATGTCCAAATTAGAGAGGCTTTACTGTAACCA
The DNA here is from genome assembly GCA_964020975.1 of Hermodice carunculata. Lineage (NCBI taxonomy): Eukaryota > Metazoa > Annelida > Polychaeta > Eunicida > Amphinomidae > Hermodice > Hermodice carunculata. Next base: position 52,016,512 of record OZ026617.1, read on the forward strand.
TAATCCGATGTGGTAAGGGCAGCATGGTTGCTTTAAACATAATAAATCCTTATTGAGGACATCAGGGTTGCTATAAACATTAACCCACAGTGTACTTGGTAGCAGGATTGCTGTACTTATAACCGGTATCCGCAAGTGGAAGAAGTCCATATCTCTCCTAAACCCATTCCGGGTACTGAGTCCAGAGCGTACCAAGGACATTTTTATTTGTATCGCTTTATACAAAATACACCAGAAACGTCCAATATAGCTGTGTGTGCTTCTGAGTCTATAGTAAGTGTAGTCGAGGATCTTTTCACAAGATAATAGCGTATAGTAGGCTCGCCGGTCCTGTCACAGGAAGCTTTACAGGTATTCTGCACAACCTGACTTCAAATTATGTTATTATTATCATTTTAATGATTGGGGAGAGCGGAATAAAAACAAAGGTGCTCATGTAATACTGCCTCTATTTGGCCAAACTTTGCAGGACTTTTATTGGACCCACAGATGCGTGGGACGTTTCCCTCTTTCAGATATATATTTACAGCGTACAGAGCGTACCGAGGAGGACAGTTTAATATCGCTTTACTCATAATACACCAGAAACGCTGTCCGTATACCAGTTCCAAAAGATCATAGAGACACTGCATTTGAAACTGGCCAAAAGGTGTAATAGTGGCACCTTTGGAGACCAAGTCATAACGACGATGCTTTTCGAGGAACCGCGTCAAGATGCAACGGCAGCGTTGTGACAGCCCGAAAACGCCACAGGAGATGCCCCGTTCATGGGATACGTGACCGCCTAAATCACTGTGGCTATGGGCATTCTCGTTTCTCCCAAGTATCAACATTTGGCTGGTGAAAGTCTAGGCTTCAAACAGTTGTAGCCATATATTCAAAAGCGTTTATTAAACTGTGATATACTATGCCTGACAGAAACAGGACTGCGAGCGGGCCAGTTCAACACAGTGGCTAATTTGCCTCGTCTCAAGATGCAGCATGTCATGGGTAAATTTGTCTATTTTTTGTCAGTCAGGTATTAAGGATCCTGAAACCAATTATTCAGGCGGGCCCAATGTGGTGTTGCTATATGATACATGCTTAAAGCAATCATCACTTTTCTTTTAGAGTGAAATTAATACATGTAGTGACCGTGTAATGGCTGCAAGTATGAATGACTACTGGTACGTTGATACAAGTCATAACCTGTTGCTACATGCCGTATCATAACATCTGAAATATGGATAAAACAGTCATTTTTGTAGACACTCTTGATGTGCTATAAGTTGCAATTGCTGAAAATTCGGCCCAACGCTGCATTGGAATATGTATAGACTTTCATGCTCAGCTCCTTAGAAATACAAGACTTCATCATAAAGTAGTGAAAGAAAGGGGTTTAACTTCACATTATGTATGGTTTCCTATGTCCACAAATTTTATAATAGCTGACTTTATGTTTCATCAGTCTATTCCTTACACTTATTCTAATTAAATGTTTGAATGTGTTTACTTGGTTGGACCACATTGCCAACCCGTCTCACGACATGTCAAACGTAATACATTGTAATAAGCCAATTAGACACCTACACTGAGCATGCACAGTGAAGCCCAGCCTCTATCTAGGCTGCATGTCATAAGGAATAACTTTCTCGCACTGAACACAGAAATGTACAGGGGCTAAACTTGAAATAATGGAAAGAACTGCCATGGATAGAGGCTTGGATTAGTTATATGTAGTGGTTTTCCTCTGTTCGTTACCACTAATAAGCTATAATGCTTAATTCTTAAGGTAGCAATATACTGAACACTAATCAAGTGTTCCATAGCATCATTTGCAGTAACCTCTTCAAATTTGAATTGAAACACCATTAAAGTTACATAGTTACTAATGAAAAGCAAGAGGGGAATGCCAAAATGGCAATTATTTTTGCTTAAATACAATATATAAAAAAATAGGACTAATGACATAAGCAATTAAATTTTAATTAAAATTTAAACTTTCCAAAAAATTAGAACTGACACTAGTAATGCTGAATCAATTATTATGGTGCCAAATGGTTAGATATGTATTGCAATCGATTGTGAACTTAGAGGCAGGATAAATTATCAACTTAACAATATATAAAAATATGAAAAACGTTAAAAAAATAAAACCATCAGGAATAAAATTAAATCAATTTCAAAAATTGGAAGCGTGTTTGACATAGGGTTACCAAACATAGCACGAAACACGCTTTCACTAACTCTGCTTACTTAACAATAAATCAAGAACCATTTACCTTTGCACTACTCAGTGGTACATGTCTGTACGAGGCCACGTATATATACTTCAGCAATCTTTACATCATGAAAAAATACTCTACAAAGCTCTTAACTTTTTGTCAAAAACAGTCACTTGCAAATAGAGTCCTCTAAGTTAACAGTGCACCTTGTTATGACGGGTTTCTCATTAGAACGTATCAGTTATAGCAATTCAGATACGCTATGCATGCATCTAGCCTACCTGTATGTCTGCATTTGGGCTGTGAAATTGTTCCTGAGACATTGTAACTGTGTGATATCACACCTGTCTGCACGCGCCAATGGTCCCAACAATTACAGACCCATTACTGTAGGTTCTATCTTTTGTAAATGTATTGAGTGGTGTCTTCTATAGGACTGAGCGATGTGCGAGTTGGTTGCAGAAAGAGTGGGAGCAAAGTGTTTGGATGCCTATGTTTATTTTATATATAAAAAAACTCGAAACATTTTGGTTCACCTGTCTCTGTGTATAGTTTGGATGCCACTCAATGTTCTAATACCATTTGGCACGGTGGTCTTTCTGATAAGTTGTATTACCGCATGGCAGTGTATCATATGTATGTTCAAGGGTATCTTAGATTAAAAGCCGTTGTTAAATAAAATGGGGAATGCAGCCAGGCTTTTCCAGTTACAATAGGAACCACCCGGGTAGCATTTTGTCACCCAAACTATTCAATATACATTTTCATTTGCATGACGGCTGGCAACACTAGTTTCCTTTGTGGGCCTGATTGGTATCTTGGTGATGGCAGATTATCCGTTGCAAATGAAATCAAAATTCTCGGGGACAACCGAAAATAGATCAGCATGCAGCAAACAAAATTTCCAAAGCTTGATGTGCTATCTATGGAAATTCATCCTCCAGTTCTTGTTAGCCAGCATTAGCATCCCAGGTGAAGGCTCACATGCATATGCAACACAGTAGGAGTGTCTTCTTTAAATTTTGTATTGGACTGCGTCAATCTCAGTAAAACTAGACTTACTTCCATTGAATCAGCTAAGAATTTAGGAAATTATCGCCCATGATACTTTATCATCATTTCTGTGAGAGAAATAACCTTCACCAAAGGTCAACTTACAGCAATAAGTCTGCACGCACCTCCTTCGCATTTTGAATAACCACAAGCAGCCTGGTGTTGTCTGCTTTTTTCATTAAGAATAGTATAGCAGAACGTGGGGACATTTTACTCATAACTTATTGTGTCTGATACATCTACACACATTTATCCTTATTAAGCTCTTGTTAATACACATATTAAACTGCAATTCTGAAATGACTGAGGATGCATGACAGCAAGTGACCAATGAGCTTGCAGGATTCACGTCACCTGACAATTTTTTGCCAGTTTCAGTTGGTATGACTCAAATGATCTAAAAAGTGCTGCAGATCTAATTGTTACATACCTCCATCCCTATTATTTCCTGCTGAAGAAGAGGTCACTATGTAAAATTTGTGCAAGACAAGTATGTTTTGTTTGCCCATAAGGTGGTTAAATATTTCTGCAGCAACAACTTTGTCTGCACCGTCTTCATTGTGTAAAACACTAAAGTTGCAGATTTTTAGCTATATTTCAAAGGAGTTGAATAGCATCCTTCCTGCCAGACCTACATGACCTGGGGGGGGGGAGGGTAAGTCTACATGGACAAGTCTCTGTATAGGGATAAGGTGAAACTTTGCTCCTTGGAAGAAACCAGAGAATAACAATGAAATAGAAAAGACAAGTAAAATATGCTGCACAGTGCTAACTCAGCCCCACAAAGAGACCCTGGTTGCCAGATGGTAGAACTGATAGCTTCTCAATGTCAGTTACAGGTACTTTTTTTCAAGTCTGCAAGGCATAAGATACTGGCATCGATGAGAAAAGTGCACTGACAACAGGAAACAGTATTGCTGGGACCAGCTGCAAGCAGTCCACCAGCCACCCTTGCACTAATTGCCCATCCCAGTTGAAGCTGCTCCCTCCCATGGACAGGACCGTATTAAGCAACGTGGCCAACAAAGGACAACTCGAGTCTCTACCATCATCATCCTCTCTTGGGAAGAAGAATACTAGTAGGGAAAAATGCAGCCATGGGAGGGGATAGTGCTTTCATCCATGTTCATAGTCCCACTTGCAGTATGCAGAAGTTGTCAAATGCCAGGTCTTCAGTGAGCTTGATCCATACAAAAAAATAATCAGCTGCTTCCTAAATTATACATACAAGCCATCTGGTCCTGCATTGGAGTGGCATAGACAGGATCTATGGAACAAGCTTAAAGCACAAGGTCCATAGAGTATGGCCCCTTCAGAACTCTTTCCTTTGCCTCTGGACTTGCTATCAAACAGCCTTGTAAACAAGTAAGAAGGGGAATTTTCTGCCACAGGCGTAACAGGAAGATCTCCCCAGCTCCAGAATCTACCTCACAGCTGTTGATGCAGTGAATTTTGCAGATGTTGGCCTTTCCACCACAGGATGACAAGGATCCTCCCTGAGACAGAAAGGTGAATCTAGACATTGCTACATGATTTGAGGTTCCTGTGTCGGCAATGCAATCTCTATGTGATATGCACTCTTCTCAGCTGGTTCTTAGTGCTCCTTAGCATAGCAAGTATCCATTTCATTTGCTGCAAGTAAAAAGTCAACATATCTGCCACTGCCACATATCTTATTTCCCTTATATTTCCGTCCCCTCTTGACCAAGTGCCGCCTAATCTGGTACAGATAATCGATGGGTCTAGGAATTTGTTCCTATATAATTGTATATAACCTTAAGATCAAGGTCAAATCCTTGTTGTATTATTCTGCTGACTCAACAGTTTTCACATATTGGCTTATAGCTCCTTAACAGTGCATTGTAAGCCCGTGTGTATTGTATAAACGTTAATAGGAAAGTACCTATGGGCTTTCAATGTGTATGCTTTGTTTTAAACCGTGTTACCTTAAAAGGTAAAACTGCATGTATCCCTGTTCTTTACTAAGTAGGTAAACGGGAATTGCAATACCACTTCACATTTTTAACTTCCTCTCCAAAACAATTGGCCAGATTCAGTTCAAACCTGGTGGCGATGTACTTCGGGTAGGTATCTACCAACTACATTCAAATGGTCATGCTCCAATGAGTTTTGGATTTTGAAAGGTCTTTTTTTTTGTTTGATAATTTTTACTGGGGTTTGCAATGGTAATGCACATTTTGACTTCTTCAAAACCGTAAGCCAGATTCACTTGAAACTGTGGGTACAGATACTCCATAGATTTTTTTTGTATGATTGTGGATGTCCTTCAGGTCATAGGTCAAGGCACAATGCCTTCCTAAATAAATTGGTTTCCCTGCCACATCTTCAAATGGGTTTGATTGAAGTCCGTCAAACTTCATTATCATTTACCCAGGACAGACTTCCTTTAAATTAGCTAAGAGGCGACATTAAGGTCAAAGGTCAAACTGTGTACAGAAGAATGGACGCCCTCTTAGAGGGGTTGCCTCTGGTGAGAGGTGCCTGCTCCAGGGATGTATAATGTTTTTCCACAAGGAACTTGCTTCTAGTTATCATTCATATATATGAGGTTTCCGGAACCAAAATCAAAGGCACAGGGAAGTTACAGTAGGGATACAGAATTATTTGTTGTAAATCACTGTCACAAAGGTACATTTCTGAGTAACCTTTTTATATCGAATCCTTAACTCAACAGCAGAATTATATGCTTATCTTAATTACCACCCTGACCTCATAACTGACAGAAAACCGGGACCTTCACTTGCGGGGAAACATGAACTTTGATGTCTTAAACTTTAATTCCACCCTATGTAAGAAACTAGAACAACTACGTACTGATCAAATATTGAAGCATATGGTGAGTAACTTTTCAATCATTCACAGGCATAGAGCTGATTTTTATTTCTGACAAGACAAATGTTACTTTACATAGAATCACAACAGTCAATATTAGTGAACAATATATTCCCTTTGTAGTCAGAAAGGCTTACACAGAAATAAATCACCAAGGACCATTTTGACACGTAATTGCAAAAGCTACGACCCTCGGGGTTTTTGTAACCACATACAATTCCTCTCTTGGTCCGAAATTGAGAGATTTGAGGATCCAATAGACCAATGGGATGTTTTACAACACTGCTACAAGATGCTACATCTAAACTTGCCCCAATGGTACAATGGAAGGTTCGTGGTACTCAATTACCCTAGATATCTGGGAAAGTTTATGAAATGATGCCCCAGTGAGACCAATTAAAAACCAAAGTAAATAGAACTAAGGATAAAGGAACATATCAAAAGTACAAAGAAACAGAAAACAGAAAACAAAAACAACCAGTACTTTAGGAAAAATGCAATTGAATATTACAACAACCTGGTCACTGAGAATATTACATTTCGGGACAAATTAAGGAAGACCATGTAGCATGTTCTGCCATCTCCTAGCAGATCAGAACAACCCACTGACCTTACCGGTGAGGATGGTACCAATACAGAGTCAGAAACAATACCTGGACGCTTTAATACATTCTTTGCAAAAGTAGGGAATGAACTTGCAAGCTGTTTCACAGGTCAACCAATACCTCAAAAGATGAGTTTCAGAAAGTGAAACAAGGTAAAAAAAGTTAAATTCCATTAAGCACTTGCCTGAAAACACTTATTAAGACCCATATTCAAACATTACATCGAAATTTAAGTTCCAGTCAAAAGCAGAAGACTTTTTAAAGTTTCTGTTGCCTTCTAAAACTCAACACGAAAAAACTACGGCCCTGACTATATGCATGCCCGTCTATTGCGAGATTCAGCACACCTTCTGACAGGACCAACTGCATTTATAATGACCACCTCTCTTAGATCAGGAGATATTCCAGCAGAGTGGAAACTAGAAAAGGTCTCTTCAGTTTAAAATAATGGCAACCAATCAGACCCTACAAACTACAGACCCGTATGAATCTCTCTGTATGAAGATTTTTGAAAGAGCTGTTTATGACCAGTTGGATGATCTTATCAGATGGGGGTTACTGGTAACCCAACAATCTGGGTTCTGAAAATCCCTGGACTGTGTCAGCTGTGATTGATATAACAGATTATCTGATAACTAATATTGGCAATAAAAAACTTAGTGGTATTGTGTTCCAAGACCTGCACAAGGAGTTTGACATCGCGTATCCTGACATATCCCTGCGAAAATCTTACGTAGGTAGGCGTAGAAGGACAGTAGTACAAATTGTTCACAATCTGTATCATGAACAGGAAACAAAGAGTAAGCCTTGATCGATCAATTTTTGACCACTCAATGTTTCATACAAAGAGCCCCAGGGAAGCCTTTAGGAACCACTTTTTTTTTATGAATGATCTTCCAAGAGGAATCAAACATTACAGAACTGGTTTATCTGCAAATGACATGGTCATTGTTTTTGTAAGCATCGTCGTCCTTCCACATTCAACAGGCAATCTAGAAGGACTTGACTAACATCTATGTTTTTTAGTCTCAAGAGCAACAGTCTTCATTTGAACATATCTACAACAACCAGGTCACTGACAGGAAACAAACAAAAACTCCCCTTGTCTTCTTATATGTGGTTATTTATCAACAGAAAGAAGCCCATAAAGTAAAAGCCTATAAATATCAAGGCTTATGGTCAAATGAAAACATGAATTGGAGCTGATATGTCGATTACACATAAGCTAAAATTTCATAATAGCTTGGAATTGTGAAAAGAATTAAAATGTACTTACCTACTTACCTATCTACCTCCTGACGCATTGAGAATGTTCTACAATGCAATCGTTTACTCTATATTTGGTTATACAGACATTATATATAGTAACTGTAACACCAATCAATTACTGACTGATACTGCAACGGCTGCAAAATAACAGTGCCCGATTTATTTTAGGATGCCCATCTAGGCCTCACTCACTTGAAATGATACAAGACAAAAAATGGTGAGATGTCACCAATGGGCTTATCTTCGTATATCTTGTATGGTTTATAAATGTATCAGTGAATTTGAACCATTTTATCTTCAAGATATTTATATAGGTCAAATCAACAGTATTCATTGCTGTAATACACAAGCAAGCTCAAGTAACAACCTATATTTGCCAAAGCCAAACACAAACTAGCTCAAATGTACTTTTAAATACTAGGGTACTCAAGTATAGAATAATTTTGATTCGGAAATTAGAAATAGTCAAATAGTCCCTCAGTTCAAAAGACGTCTTGTAATTGTAAATATTCTTATCATTTTATCACAGTCCTTTTTTCTGATGAAAGGTACTCTGGCAATAAGGGCAATAAGTGGACAGATTCTGTTACAAAAGTTGTATTTTCCAAGAATATTTATATATTGAATTGTTCCACTTGTGTCATATTGTGCGTGTTGTACCTTATCTGTAGCGTGTCCAATATAGTGTACTTTATATCTAGACCCCAATGAATACCAGCTGAGACAGAATGACTTTACCTCGGTTGAAAACAGATTCTTGCTCATTAACTGAATGGCATGTATTACAGTGCTGATGTGTGTCCATATGTGCGATCTAGTATGCAAAACAGAGAACAAATAGTCATCAAAAAGTGTTCTTGTGTCATTCTAAAAGAACTGGCTTATCTCAGAGAGACGACCTTTACAAATTCCCATAAGGGGAGCCCAAGTATTTATGATAAATCCAAAAATATCTGAAGCTAATATTACTGACCACAGCACATGGAAGAGGACTAGCAGCTGAGAGTAAATACCTGGCCAACAATAGTCACACTGGTAACGCAATCAGCTAAGTGGCTATTACTGTGACACACCACAACTTGTATTGATATTTTGAAAGTATCAAAAAGCATACTTTTGAAAACTATGACATATTTCTGTACCTTGGGATTAAATACCAAGATGGTGGGACCTTGTTTATTGTTGAGATACAATGTTCACAGCCACTGATACCTATCAACTGGTTTGGGGCTTGTCAAATTATATATCTGCCCTTCACATGATATAAAGGCTTAATAGATTAGCATTCAGATGAAAGGTTCATGCTACCTCCATTTTCGGTTCGTAATGTCATATATGCTTATATTTATAAATATATGGAGTGGGTGTTTTGGTCTGTGTGATTGTATTGAGCAGCCCAGAAATATGTATGGTCCCCTTCCAAAGCTTCTCATATTTTCATGTTCTCGTAAATGATGTGTTCTCAGTGTTATGGAGAACTCAGCACACCGAAGCATGTATGTCCACCTTTATGTGCATCTGAATATTTCAATCTCTGTCATGCATCCTTTTTAGGATAGCATATTGTACTTATATTCATGTTTCCTATGGATTTAAGCTTACTGGTCAAGTTATCAAATCTATACCTGGACCCATTGCACAATTTTATATTTCCATGAAGACATTTCAGTCACAGTTCCCAGGCTCTTCAGGCTGCCAGAAGATCCCTTGCAAAGAAGTACGTTTCCAACACAATCTTCTTTGCAGGATTTGGATATGCCTGATTTGAGTACTGGTTGCATACGTCCATCAATAGACAAGTACACCTTGGAAAACCACACAGATATCTGATGAAGGGCATTTTCGAAGATCACTTGGGTCAGGTTGCACACACGCTGATTGGAATATGTCTGTTGGATAGGATATTTCTGAGACATTAGCTGACAATGTTATGATGGGTCATCCCCTTATCCTGTTTTAGTAAGTACGACAGCATTTACATGTTTCCCCTTATTTTCTGAAGCATGCATAGACTTAACATCACTGGCTGACATATTAAAGATATTTTATTATTGCTAAGCCATCAACTAGCTAGAGCTGGAAGGCCCAAGCCTTGCACTAGAAATTCAAGGCTTATGTGTACTTGTCATGACAGACAGCCACAAACGAATGTCCCATATCAAAAAACAAGGGGGATCCAAATTGTTCTTCTAATTGCCCAAAAAGATTTTACAGTCGTGTGTACAAAATAATGCCCGAGTCGAGTTTTGACAAAGAACAGGATCCTTAACATAACAGCAGCCATACTCGGTCAACATTGCAAGCAGTAAGCATTGAGTGGTTTCTACGTTACGACTGAATTCAGCCTTGTGGGTTGTGTGAGGTCACCCTCAGGTAGTCTATTGCGGGGACAATAAATGTCGGATGATTATGATTATATTTCGCATATACTGGCCCGAGCCATTGATGCTTTAACATTGTCATTAAATGATCTACAACACGTCTATAAAGAAAGTATGCTGCTATAAAACTAGTAAACAAGGTATGGAAAACGAACAAAACGATATTCTTGTACATTGAATTTTTACATTATTTATTATAACCATTAAGTATGGTTCCATCAAGTTCACCAGCCGTTTAGAAATATATCAGCCACGTGCGTAAACACAGTTTTGAACGAAGCAACAAGTCAAATTTTCCAAATCCCTTCGCACCGCAAACTTTTGCCTGGAACTGATGATATCGCACGTCATAACGCACGTGCACCATTTCCCGATGCTGACCATAGATTTATGCTGGTCAAAATGGATTTATTTTCGTTTAAAGGCATCGATTTACAAAGGAAAAGTTAAACATGATCTTAACTTGGGTATAATGCACTTTATTGGGCCCTCCCTTCTGCCGCGGTCACTCCCGACGAGATTTGGGATGGTCAAAATTAGAAAGCCACACCCTCAACATTATTTGCAATTTTACCAATATGGCGGTTTTTAACTTAGTTGTCCGCTTTGGGATTTCCAGCAGGTCTAATAGATTTGAAGACGCCAGATTTACGATATCAATTCGAACAGGTGTTCAAAATACAGTAAATTTTATCTAGCTGGTGTTAAAATTTATGGCATCCGACTAACGATACTAAAAAGTTCAATAAGCCTACCAGTGCCACGCACGATCAGCGGAAACACAGCAATAGACGACAACTTGTTCACCGCATAAATTGCGGAATGGAAAAATAAAGACAACCTTTTTTGACGATTTCAAATAGTTCTAGAAGATTTCTGCTTGCAACATTTACAACAAATTTTAGTACAGACATCCAACTATAATAAGATTTTATGTGATGACCAAATTTATAACATAAAACGGACGATACGATCAGTACAAGAGACACCGTATCTCATGGACGCTCGACAAACGGTAAACACCAGCGGCACTGGGAAAATCTTTCGCAAAGCGTAAAAAATTAAAAGAATGGAAATAGTGCATATGTGGGAATGAACCAGGTTTTATTGGGGGTTTGGGGCGTTAGCCCCCACAATTAGGCACAAAAAATACAATTAATGAAAAATATTCACATACTATACTAATCCTCCTTGCACAACTGGAAGGGTGCAATCCATGCCCATGGTTCAGTGATGCTAGATGCGCCACTTTGGGTGGGCCTACTTCGACTGGGACTGCGGTCATTGCGCTTTAGTATATTTCTCTCAATGGGGCTCGTTTGCTTTGTACATTCCTTTTACCAGATGCATAAATTTTGGAAATTTGTCCTCTACCCTTTCCAAATATATTCTTCTTAAAATGAACTCCGGGAAATACCTACCCGTCGTAGTTTCCTTTTTGTGTTCCAGGTTTTGGTAGACTGTTCTTGAGGGCATGCCAGGTCGATTCTATGATCTGGGTATGGGCTGCTGTGGATGAAACAAATTCTTCAATATGGTTTACTGTATCGTGGCAGTATCCATACTTGTTAACGTTGATGTTAGGTTTCCAACAATCAGATAAAATAACAGATCAATGTTTGATGTGCTTGTGAATGATGGGTAGCACTGTCTCATCGTCTCCATGATCCACTATCTCCAAAAAAAAAAAAAAACAGAACAGAACAAAACAAAAAAAAAAAAAAAACAAAACCAAAAAAAGAAAAACAAACAAACAAACAAACAAACAAACAAACAAACAAATGCTCTCCTTCTCAATCCCTCCAAAACCTCAATAATTCTCAATTCTGTGTCTTCTGTTATAGTTTCTCTTTCCAAACTTGCTTTCCTCAATTTCAATTACTTTTCCTTTACCACCACTCTCTTCGTTATTTTGTTTCAACATTAGCACACATACTACTCAGCAAAACTAGTCCACTAGGCTGTGTGAACTTCCTATCCTCAGTTCACGTTGAGCAAAACAATTTGGCAGCTTGTATATCCAATACTAAGTGAGTTTTAGACTCTGAGAAATGTTCAAGTGTGAACCTGCGAACCGACCATTCTTTCCTATACTTTTTGTCGCATTTCTTGTTTGAACATCTCCATTCTTTTCTGTTTTGTAATCCTTGTCCAATCTCAAATCAAAAGTTCCTTTGCAGCAAGATGTACATAAACGAGCAAAATTCCCAACAAGTCCTCCAATTCGGAACCAATCACATAAAGAGTCGAAATTTGATCATGTGAACTTAAAGCATTGTGAATGAATGCCATTGCTCAACCATAATGAACTATATGTGCTTTTTGGTGTTTTTTACGGTTGTTGTTTTGAACTTGCTTCATGACAAGCCTAGTGTATTCTATTTGGTTGAGGAGTATTGTTGAGTATTATGTTGACGTTTCTAGCATGATGATTCCATTGTGACTGGAATTTTCAGCAGGCGGTATACCCATACAGCACGTCTTTTGAACACAGTCATTGCAAATCAAGTTCAATAAATCTGACCTACAAGTCTGTTTTTCATTTATGCTACACAATGTTGAGTATCTTTAAGTTTAATAAAATGTTGAATATAAATAGGAGGCCTATATATGGATATGTAATAGGCTTTAATGCAGAGTTATTGCAGGCATAAAGACATCATTTTCTGGATGCATTCCAAAAAAACGCTAACGATGTTGCCTGTTTACACCTTATTGTTGCCTGTAAAAAATCACGAAAAGATGCTATTCAGGATATGGTATACATGTTTGATTGTATAATTATAAAACTCGTATTTCTTTGTGTGTGTGTCTGTGTATGTGTGTGTGTGTGTGTGTGTGTGAGTGTGTGTGTGTTTGTTTTTGTTTTGTTTTGTTTGTTTGTTTGTTTGTTTGTTTGGGGTTTTTTGGTTAAATTTGTTAAATTGGTACATGTACATGTAGTCCTATTAGCCATTAAAGTTAAAAATATACTAGTAGGTATACAGGCTTAACACCGGTACGAAAAGTTTGGTCACATTTTATAATTCTGCAAATTTTAACCTGACAACCAAGGTTTAATTGGCGTTATTTGCACGACATTTTCTATATATATTGATGTGGCATGTTCAAAACTTGTGGGTGTGCAACTGGGCTATAGTTTTAAATGCCTCGGTATAATTTGGAAACCCACAGGGGTACTTTTTGAGCAAAGTTTCAACCTTATTACATTTTACCTGGGGCGGGGCCTTTGCAGAAACTCCCTGCTGTTGGGCCCCTGCTAAAGGCAATTGGGATGTTGCTTGACTACCGGTACATGAAGTTCTATGCAGTACCCTATAATGCCGTTCCTTTTCGGTTTAAGAGTGAAATTGTTCAAGTGGGCAGATTGAACACCTCTCCTGATACACAGGATGTATGCATTCATCAGGCAAAGCTTTACCCTCTGCTATCCAATCCTTTACTTCCAAATAGGTGAGGTATCCCAGGGTTCCCACTTTCACTTTACTCATATTATCTACAGATATGACATCAATTAGGCCTGAATTACCTGTGGCACATTCCACTTTCAATATCACATTTGCGGCATGATAATGTTGTCATACATCATTGTCCTTACGTCCGCTATTGTCTTTTGCAGGGACTCTAGCGTCAATTGCCCCAAAAATAGCGTTTTCCAGCAAATGTACCTTTTCTTGGAGCCGAATATAATCTATGCACGGACTTAAGCGACATACTATGGTCTTGTAAACCTGGAACAGTTTTTAATATATGCTCTTGATTCATTCTAAGAGAAACTTCACAAGCTAGACCAGTTTCTGATCTCCTCCGATTGCTTGCAGCAAAGCCATTCTGCTGCAGAAACTCTTGGGTCCTATGTATTATATCTGGGAATTCGGATACGAGTGAATGGGGTGAAGCTCTTTTGTGACTGCAAGATGGATAATTTTCCGTCTGTACAGACTTGGTATTTTCACAGTCAATTCCCTCATATTCACACCTTTGCACCCTAACATTTTAATTCTGGCTTGTGTCATATGGAAATTCAAATTCACTTGTATGTGTGACTTTTTCATTGTCGTTTTCAGGATCTAGACCACATATGTCTGACTCACTCCCAGAATTAAATGGTGTAGGATTATGCGAGAATTTTTCTCCCATTGTCTGTAAAATATCATCCCACAATCCCCCAGATACATACTTCATGAATATCTGCAGTGAAAGACACAGTGCCTTTCTGTATTATAAGCACGGGGAAAATTGTAATAACTGCACAGCGATGTCTTTCATGGGAGGGGCACTATTGAGTTCTTGGAACACTGCTTCATGTAATGCCTGCAAGTTCACGTACCTTTCTTTCTTAATTATTTCCCCAAACTTTTATAAGTTGGTCACATGACAAAGAGCCCTTATTCTTAAGACAGTCTTGTGCTACAGATAAACTGTCCTCCCAAATAAGGTCTACAGTATTATATGCTTCAAACTTCAGCTCATTGCCAAAATTCCCCAATCGAAAATGTTCCTTAGTGTCCGACTGATGAGAGATACGGCGCCGTAAACCAGAAAGCAAATCAGAGTCTGATACCAACTGCTGTGCGTACGCAATGTTGACAGTGGCCTCTGAAAGCAGTTTTGATATTATTAGTAGCAGTTTCGGTAAGAATCCGCAGTGATTGCACAGAGTCACTCAGTTGTACCTTACGTATATGGCACCTTACGTATATGGCAAAGTTTATTTGCAACAGATTTTAATGTAACCTGTAGTTTTGAAATCTGTGCAGATAATGCTGTTACTCGTACGAACTTCACCACCCATATATGCGTCGTACAGATGAGAATAGAGACAGTAATTATATGCAAATGATTCCAGACAAGACGTTAAATTTTGTTCTGCTGATACATCAGGTGTCAATATTGAATCTTTTTTGGTACCCGCAGGTCTGATAATAATTCCTGGACTTTCATATTGGACACATTGTCAAAGTGTTCTTTGGGACGTTACCTTGCTTGTCTGCACCAAGTCTGTGTTAGGGGCTTATTTTTTAACTGAATTTATAATATCAACTTTATCAAGCTTCAGAGCCTTCACGCCTGGACAGTGATCTTCACTTTTTTGGTTCCTGTAGATCTAACTCTATGTGTAAATTCAAAGTCTCTCTTCTTCAGCGAAGTTGATTGGCTGTTTATTTCTGTGCAGAAAAAAACGCTTGTAATTCTTTAGTGTCAGCAGCCCACAGTGAAGCTGCTTCAGTACAAATAGATTGTTTCTTTTTCCCCTCGCCATACAGTTTACTATACAGTACCTGTAAAGTGAAAAACCAAATTAATGCTTTGTATCTATTCTGATTCATCATCAAATTTTGTTTAGGCCTGTCTCGATTTTCGGTGAAACTATCATACATATATCATAAAAATGGCCTGTTCTGTTCCAACTTTGTCTTGGCGATATAGAAACGTATTTCATTTTATTTTATAAATGAATTTGTAATAGAAGGCAGTCATGACTACATTCTAATACGCCTATTCATACAACATTCCGACCTTATAAATTATATTATCATCTTCATGTATATATTGCAGGCCTACCAAATCATTGCAGCCACTTAATAAATGGTTTCGTATGAAATTGATATTCATACAATATCATCATCATTACATCTTTATCGTCATCATTTCATTGATCGATGACAAGAAAGGATTCTGAATGTTTCTGTTTCAAACTTATGCTGATATTCATTATAGTGTAGAAAACACATAGTTCTGTGAAAGTTTGACCAAATCATTTTCAAAAAGAGTGTTTGGCACATTTAATACCTAAAGTTCCTATTGAAAATTGACATAGAGTGCCGTTTCTGACAGGTCATTCAGAAGTCCCGGCACACATAACATTTTTTTGCATGGAACAACAAAAATTAAGAAATTAACTTACTTATTGAAAAATCTCTCGTAAGTGGAACCAGCATTCTGAAACATTTTCTGGAGACATACCGGTAGAAAACTTTCGAAAATCGTCGTCTGTTTCGCCATCTTTCAACGATGCTTGAAACATTCACGTGAAAAACTTCACATCGGTACGCAATGCGCGTCAAACTTCAGAGTTCTCATATAAACGGCCAACAGTGGTAACAAGCGCGCCATGCACAGTACACAGTCTATTTAGCGGCCTAGTTATTGCCATTCCCCGGTGTTTGATGATGCATGGAAATGTCGTGTTACAGAAGAAGCCCGTTGACGCTAAGGAAAGGGATGGCTGGGAGGGGGGGGGGGGTAAAAGATCTAACGTCGTGTGACATTAACTGTGACAAGGGACATGATCCCTAAGCCCCCAAAACCCATTTTAACGAATCCAACTCCCAACTGATTTGTCTTATTCTATACCAAATCTTATGAGCTATCATTTATAATCCGGGGACCAATAAACTGCATTAGCTCCCTTTATATTCTAGGCCTAAAAACACCGAGGTGAGTACATATTTGATAGTTTCACAAAGAAAGAGGAGTCTGCGGGTCTGCATCGAAGTCAGGACGTTATACATTCCAAGCAAAAATTGGTCCTTTGGGGCAAGCGCGTATACACGTCAGTTACATTGTTAACATCACAGGGCAGTTTATCCAAATATAATGGCCCTGGCTGCAACAATGAAAAGGAGCCATTATCCACCACAATTTCATTGTGATTATCCTCTGTGGCAAATGATATGGGCCCCCCATGCTCATGGGCTTACAAATGTCGCGTTGAGAGGCACTAACCTTTCAGGAGCAGCGTATGGGGCAAGTGACCTGGAAAGTGATGTTTCCTCCCACTTCGCAGGGCACATGGTCCCATGCTGTCAATGAAAATATGTGAACGGCTTGCACTGTAAAAAGGGAGCGCAGGTTTAATCCTTATATATTTTGTATACGGAACGAGCGGGACTCGAACCTGCAACCTTTGGCACCAGTCGCCTAGCTATATATATATATATATATATATATATAGATAGATAGATAGATAGATAGATAGATAGATAGATAGATAGATAGATAGATTTACGTATACACACACATTTATACTGATATAGTGTAACAATACAAACGCAAGGAACCTTAGCCTTAAAACTTTGTAGCCAAACGGAGGAAAAAAACTGAGGTTACTCCAGAGTTCCGCAAGATTCGTATATAACTCATGAATAAAATTAGCCCTTTACAAATTTGTGCAGCCGACCCAAAAAAACATTAGCGTTTGGTTAATTCACTTGTGGCAGCAGCAGTCCCTGAGGAATGACTGTTTTTTGTAAGAGAGGGTGAAGTGGTGGGGATGTAGGTTTTTTATTTTTGTGACTGTTATTATCACTACAATCATAACTTATTAAAACCATCATCACTTTGACCATTATCAACGGCATTAATGTTATTGGTATGATCTTCACATTTTTGTCACCATCACTCTCATCATCATAATCATCATCATCATCATCATCATCATCATCATCATCATCATCATCATCATCATCATCATCACTGATTGTTGTTTCATAATTTTCAGTTGATTTTTGCCTACCCAAGGGTTAAGGTGGCAAAGTGGCACATACACACTTGCTAATTGTTGGCAACACAGCATGATAATGTACCCCAATTTTTGCAATAGAAATAAGTACTGGTAGGATAGTGGAAGTTCTTTGAAGTGGACAGAATTTTGTCCATTGAAAAGCTCCATCATTTTGACAGAACATATACACTGGACATTGAAATGATGTTGCCATTGCATATATTTCTGCAGCTGATCCCCAGCTGGTAATTTTGCCATGTGTGTTGCAAGTGATGATCAAAATTGTTCATGGATACAGAGAAGGTATCTCTGTGACTCCTCATGAATTGACAGGTTTTGAAACGAAATACTGAATGCAATTCTTTTATTTGGTACAGGAAAGTAGGGACCGCCATAAACAAACAAATTTTCACCAGCTGCAACACAGAAAATAACTATCTTATTTCAACATGGATAGTGAAAATATATGCCACTGGTCATAATTTTTCTTACCAGCAGTGACCGGTACAAGGGTCAAAATGTATGACATGAAAAATCTACATGTCTGTAGTTTCCGGTTAAAATATGTACAAAATCCATGCTAAAAGGTTGAAGCTGTACAAGAATCAATTTATGGAAAATTAAAGTAAATAAAACTATAGTGAAAGTTGTCAGATTTTATTTCTCAATCAGTGTTGGACTAAATTATGTTCTTAATTATTTTTTCAGAATTACAAATTACAAGAAAATGTCCGCAAGTTTAATATAGTTGTGGAAAATATAATAATATCGATGACAAAATAATGGATATGGCTATTCTAGTTCTGGGATATGGGCGATAAAAAATAGTTGAGGCATTAGTGATATTTGGTTTTTAGTGTTTTTCATAAAATAAGTACATGGCACAAAATCATTGATCTCTAATGCATGTATACAACTGTAATAACTTCTTTATTGTAATTCAACAGGGTGTTAAAAAAATCAATGGGGGGGGGTACTATTTTGATATTTTTAGTTCGGCAAAAGTAGAGAAACAAGATATGTTTGTAAAACATAGATGCCCCCCTCCCTCATTACCCTTGCCCTCGCTACCCTACTGATACTGGTTGGAAGGGCACTTGTGACCTTACAAAATTAGTGAAGGTTGATCATACATCAATGTCACATATCTTTATACTTTAACCTAGCCCTTAAAAAACGACTAACAACCTGGGCAATATAAATGTTATAGCTGAAAAATTAGTCATCATTTATAAACCATATTCAGCAAAGTGGCTTGAAAACCTTGGAAATTATGGCATGGTCACTCATTTTCACTTCACTTTCTTCAGTTATTGTGCAAAAAAAAGGAAATCTACTGTCTGTGTGACCCTTAAAACTGGGTCAAGGTCACCCATCAACAAACTCAAACTAGCCCTTATAGGCAACCATAAAGCTGTGCAATATAAAAGTGCTACCTCTAAAATGCAAGTTATCATGCAGAAACAGTATTCAACCAAATGGCTCTGTGACCTTTGAAATTAGGTCAAAGTCACCCATCTTCAAACTTGACCTAGACCTGAATACGGACAATTGTCCAGTGGAATATACAAGTCCTAGTTTAAAAACGTCTACAGTTATCATGTGGAAACCAAAGTTAACTCTGGTACCAACCCATATTCAGTAAAGTGGCTCTGTGACCTTTAAATGAGGTCAAGGTCATTTATCTTCAAACTTCGCCTAGCCCCAAATATGGACTGTTATCCTGTGCAATATAAAGGTCCTAGCTTAAAAACCTCTTCATTTATTTTGCGGAAACCAAAGTTAACTCAGGTACCACTGTGACCTTGGAAATTAGGTCCAGGTTACCCATCTTCAAAGTTCGCCTAGCTTTTGATTAGAATTAAACACCTGTACAGTATCAAAGTACTAGCTTAAAAACATCTTGAGTTATTGTGTGGAAATCACCGATTAACAACAATCTCTCTGTGACCCAATAAACTGGGTCAAGGTCACCCATCTTCAAAATTAACCTAGCCCTTACAGAGAACCATAAAGCTGTGCAATATAAAAGTTCTAGCTCCAAGGTATAAGTTATCATGCAGAAAGCATGAAACCATATTCAGTAAAGTGGCTCTGTGACCTTTAAAATGAGGTCAAGGTCATCCATCTTCAAACTTCGCCTAGCCCCAAATATGGACTATAATCCTGTGCAATATACAAATCCTAGCTTAAAAACCTCTTCAGTTATTGTGCCGAAACTAAAGTTAACTCAGGTACCACTGTGACCTTGGAAATTAGGTCAAGGTCACCCATCTTCAAACTAGCTTTTGACTCGAATGATACATCTATACAAAATCAAAGTCCTAGCTCAAAAACTTCTTGAGTTATTGTGCGGAAACCACAGTCTACCGACCGACCGACCGACATGTGCAACGCTATATGCCCCACCTTCGTCGAAGGGGGGGGGGGGGGCATAAAAATTACTGCTAGTAAAGTTGGAAGGAAGGCACGACTCAACAACTTTCAGGCCGGGAAGCAAGGCACTTACATGCTCAGAAAGTGACTGTATTGTTAAATCGTCTGCTGGAGCTAAGCTGTTACCTATGCATAGAGGGCCACACGATAGAGGGTCCCCAACGATATTTTCATTATGCGCGTCTTCGTCAATATTCAATACCTGTGAACTGGAAATGTGTTTCTCTGTGAACTGTAAACAATTTAAGGAACATGAGCATAATTGCGATTTTTTTTAACATCTAATTTTATGACTCCTTGAAGAGCATCAATTTCATCTGGGGAAATGCGTTTATTCCGGCGGGAAGTCCCTGGCATCGAGTTTCTGCAATCGCATATGTGACGTTGATATTGGTGGGACCGCAATAGCACCAATATTTTAATGAGGCCATCTATGAAACGGTATAAACACATGCTTCTTCTCTTTTTCTCTCTCGAAAAGTGTAAATCAAGTGCCACCTCGATTAATTACTGTAAGCGTTATTTGGAATATTTATTTTCGTGAATGTAATCTGTAGGCCTAACTTAGTAAACCGATACTTTACAAGTTTAATTTCAAATATCGATTTGCTAAGTTAGGCCTAATGACCCCAGGTATGCATTTTCTATAAATTATCACGCCTTTTAAGAGATACACCAATTTTAAGTACAATTACCAACGAATCCGAGCAAAAAGACGGGCTACTAATTAGCACCGCCACACCCCAGTAAATCGGCAACACTTTTGCTTTATTTTATTTTATTTTTTGCGAGTATTTTCTGCAGACGGTGTGACAACATTCGTCGGGAAAAAACCCGCCTGGCCGGGCCGTGAGCAGCTTGGAAATCGTGCGTAGCGGTGAATGCGGGTCGACGATCGAACACCAAATTTGAGCTGGCAACATGGCGTTTTGCTTTCGGGTCCCCTATGTGTTATAATGTGAGTTGCGATCTGGAAGGTGTCCAGAAGCGACCTAGTGACTGCACTGTCTGAAGACAGTAATTACGGTAAGACGCAACATGGGCAACAAATGTTACATATTTTGCAATGTTTATTTAAGGTACCCTCAAACTTGTACAGTATTTCTATTCTGCGGAAACGCATTTCTAGCCCAAGAAGCGGGTTTGCCAAGCCCCAGGTTCCAGCGAGGTTTCAACAATGCGAGTTTGTGAAACGTTGGCATTTATCACACTTTATCGACAATATTTTCTGAATATACATGAAGTATTGACATAATTTGGATAATGCCCAGTAATGTTGAGACTTTGGTGTAAATAAAACTGTGGAAATTTTCCGTGATGCATAAACAATTGCGTTATACGCAATGGCGCTCCCCGCGGCGAAAGTCTCGTTCACTGGTTTGCCGCAAGAGGTAGACCGTGATTTGTATAAACGGTATGCACTCTCCACCATGATGGGAACACAAATAATACGTACATACCCATGAGAGCTCGCTTGCGCTGGCTAATATGTAAACGGCTGCAAAATCTGAAAAAGCATCTTTTATAATTCATGGAAAAAATATATTGGCCCTTTATGAATTTGTTTAGCCAACTCAAAGAAACTATATATATATATATATATATATATATATATATATATATATATATATATATATATTTATCTCATGTTTGTGTCGATTTCAGTACCATAACAGACTTTGATATATGCCATATCGGCTAGACCTTGGCAAAACACAGGAAGGGTGTTATATGCACAATGTTATAGAAGTCTTCCGGGAGTACCTATAACCTGAAGAGTTCTATAACTTGACCGGAAAAGATGTAGGCCTAGGCCTATTTCAAAACGTAGCATCTGCTAGGCCTACGTTGTGTTCAAGTCGCTAGATCAGGCTTCAAAGGTGTTATTTGAACTTTATCGACACAAACATGGGATAAATAAATTATAGTAAAATTTGTTGGCGATATTCAGTATATGGACTCGCACAGGATACCATATACTTCATATAGCCAACAAAGTATACTATAATCTCTCTCTCTCTCTCTCTCTCTCTCTCTCTCTCTCTCTCTCTCTCTCTCTCTCTCTCTCTCTCTATATATATATATATATATATATATATATATATATATATACATATATATGTGTGTGTGTGTTTAACATGTAATATACAATATAATGTTGACTTAGCATGTAACTGGTAGTTCCCATTTCACTAAGAATGTTGAAAACTAACGAATAATAAAACCAGGGTTATAAATTTAAACAAATGGCATAATACTCTGACCATTCAGTGATACGACAGGCGCAGATCCACACGGGGTTCTGGAGGTGCGCCTGCACCCCTTCCAGGAAACACACAGACACACACATACACACACACAGAAACATATTTCATTTGTTACCCTGCAAAAATTACTAATTCATGTATATGAACAATGTAATTGCCAGTCAGGTAGTAGCCTAAGTTTCAATCCAACAGTAAGTCCCAGACTCCCAATTTTTTACTTGTCTCTCGACTTGGTCATATAAATGAAAAGTTAAAAGATTGTCAAGTCTGTCTAACTTATACCGTAAACAGCGAAGGATGCAGACCATTTTCATCACGGCTTTCCATACAGAGTGGATATGAATGAATGATTGTTGAGTGTCAAAAGGGACAAAACACATGTGCAGTGCAACAAACACTTTAAAAAGTCAACACCAATATGAGAAGATCAGACTTCAATATTAGTCCGAGATGCTTATGTTCCTGAACATTTGCAATACTTTTACCTGAATTCGCACTTGAAAGTTGGATAACATGTAGTAGGTCGTTTCCTGCTGATAATAATTTCTAGTGTTGTGTGAATTGAATGTCAGCAGGTGCTTCCGAGACCATGCAGAAGAAGTCATTAAATATGATGAAGAAGGACTAGAAAAAGTGTCCAAAGGACACGGATGCCCCCACCGGTCATTGCCCCCATCAGCATTGGAAATAATATACATGTAGCATGAAACTGGTGTAAGACTTCAAACATATTGTGAAACCTTCAGATGGATATTAATCAGACACATAAGACTTACATGGCACCAGCATCTTCAACAATTTTTTGACAATACAATATTACCCATAATATGTTAACCAGTCTAAACTTCAATTACAGCTGTTGTTTCTGATTTCTCAAAAAGCTGATCACTAAAATTTATGTTTTTTCTATGCAACAGCATTCCTCAGCACACTGCCAGCATTTGTGATGGAAAGCTGCTGACTATACATCTATAGTCTATACACTGTAACTTCACGTCCAATCAGTAACAGGACATGTATGTTTTATATGCTGTGTAGACTAGGCAACAGTACCAATACATACAAAATTAGATTAATACACCCACTTACACTAATTGAATGACATTCCTATCAAATTTCATGGCTATACCTGAAAAACTTGACTACACGTGGCATATATTGATTAATTAATCTATCGGGTTCCATACCTGTGTGTGTATATATTTATATATATATATATATATATAGTTAAAATAACTTCTTCAGATCTGCGCGACAGAAATCTGACAAGCCCAACCTCGAATCAACATTTTGATTAATTAATGATTGATTAACGTGGGAAAGTGAATCCAAATGGCAAACAAAATCCCAGCTGAACATCCTTGTTTGTTGATTTATGTTCCCACCAAGTTTCATAGGTGTACCTGAAATACTTTATGAGATATATACGACACAAAATCTGACAAACCTAACACAGAATCAACATTTTCCCTAAGTGAGTTAACGATTAATTAACACTGTATAATCAATCTAAGAAACAAACAAACCCCAGGTGCACGCCTCCATATATTGATAGATGTTTCCACAAAGTTTCATAGATGAAGCTCATATACTTTTTGAGATACATGCGACACAAATGGGACAGGTCTAACCATGAATCAACATTTTTTCAAACTAATTAATGATTAATTAAGCCTGTATATTTAACCCGAAAGACCAACTAAACCCCAGGTACATGCCTTCATATATTGATAGATGTTTCCACAAAGTTTCATGGTTGAAGCGTAAATACTCTTTGAGATACATGCAACACAAGTGTGACAAGTCTAACGCTGACTCAACATTTTTTCAAGTTAATTTATGATTAATTAAGACTGTATAACTAACCCAATAGACAAAAAACCCCAGGTACATGCCTTCATATAATGATAGTTGTTTCCACAAAGTTTCATGGTTGTGCCTCAAACTTTTTTGGAGATATGCACGACACAAATGTGCAATTTTAATGTCAGACAGGTAAACGGATGGATGGATGGATGGACAAAGGCATAGCTATATGCCCCCCGTGGGCGCATAAAAATGAGGGAGTTGGATGCCATGCATCAGTAAAATAGATGTTCACCTTGATGGATCGGTGTGTTTGTACAATTATTTGTTTGTTCAAAATTGCATTATTCTGTCCCCAGAATGTGTCAGATTTTGCATGCTCAACTTGTTTTATTTCATTTTATTTTATTACTGTTATTTGGGGGGGGGGGGGGATTATACCCCTGGATTCCTCCAGTGAAGGTTTGCGCCCCTCAGGTGCTTGCAAACAACAGACTCTGTATAGGTTTTCAGCAACCCGGCTTTCAAATTTCTGAATCCGCCCCTGATATGAAGATGATGATTATGATCATGTTCATGATGATGATGATGATGATGATAATGATACTGTGGCTGTCCGCTTGTCTGCCACAGTCCTGTGTGACACAGGTGGCCTACAGAAAAAATCGCTTGCACTTTCTTAAAAAGAAAAAAAACCTTCCAATGGGAACCCTTATAAGGGCTACCACCCTTCCCTTCCCTGTACTCTGGAATTCTAATTTACCCTGTTGCCTTCTAACTCTGTTATTTCATTCTTTTTCTGCTAGCATCCTACCAGGTAGTCCTGTACACTTTAGAACCCTTCCTGCATCCCAGAAAGCAAACCTTGAAACCTTAAACCATGCTACACGTTCCTCTTCCTCTAAACACTGAACCCCATATAAGCCCTGGTCATTGTAATCCTCTCTGTTCCTCTTTCTGTGAAATTCTTACCTGATCTCTCTATATGCATGACACCACAACAGCCAAAGATCCACTGTCTCATCTGACTTTTGTCTACACATCTTACATTTCCCATTACTACCTGTTGTCCACTTCTGTTTTCTCTTTTCTAGATTGATTACTCATGCCCTACTTTGAATCAGAAGCTCGGATCCGTTCCCTCCATCCCAACACATACTTTTCTTTAGCTTTCTAATGCCTTGTATGTTTTTATGTACTTTCCTCTTTTCCAGTCCTCTTTCCAACCCTCTATAACAATTTCCCATTACTACATGTTGTCCACTTCTGTTTTCTCTTTTCTAGATTGATTACTCATGCCCTACTTTGAATCAGAAGCTCGGATCCGTTCCCTCCATCCCAACACATACTTTTCTTTAGCTTTCTAATGCCTTGTATGTTTTTATGTACTTTTCCCTTTTCCAGTCCTCTTTCCAACCCTCTATAACAATTTCCCATTACTACCTGTTGTCCACTTCTGTTTTCTCTTTTCTAGATTGATTACTCATGCCCTACTTTGAATCAGAAGCTTGGATCCGTTCCCTCCATCCCAACACATACTTTTCTTTAGCTTGCTAATGCCTTGTATGCTTTTTATGTACTTTCCTCTTTTCCAGTCCTCTTTCCGACCCTCTATAACAATCTTACCCACATATACTTTCCAATCATCTACCTCATCATATCCTTTTTTTTTTACTTCTCTGCTAACGTATCTTTATCTTTGACCCATCTTGTTTTTTTTTTCCTTGATTACCTCATTGTAAACTTTCCTGCACCACCTGTCTTCACTTCCTGCTTGTAGATACTCCCAGTACTTTAACTTTGCCTTGGCAATCCTGTCAGTGGTTTTATTTCATCCTAACCCTCCTAGGATTGCTTCTGTTGCTGTACATGGTGGTGCTCCGAGTATCAATTTCCTCATCTCATTCTGTGCATTCTCCATTCCCTCACTCCCTGGATATCTCCCTCACTTACTGAAGTCACATCCAAGCCATATATTATTCCTGGTATTCCAACTGTTTCCCATAATACTCTTGCTGTGTACGCTCGGTTGAAACTGTTCTGTGCAGTAGCTTTTATCATTCCCTTCGTACAGTTCGCTTTATGTTTAATCTTCTCCACATGATACATAACCATGCTTTTACTCATTGCGTTTATCTTAATGCCTAGGTATTCATACTCGTCAAGCTCCCCAATTTTGATCAGCTTTTCTCTACCTCCTGGAATTGGGAACTGTCCAATTTTCCATCTTTATTCCTATATGGTTTTTTCCCAGGAGTTATGACTTTACTCTTATCCTTGCTGAATTCCAACCTCCATTTATTCCCATACTCCCCTGCTATGTTCAGCATATCTTGTAGTTCTTTCTGGGACTCTCCCATGAGTACAATGTCATCTCCAAAAAGGACACCCGGAATTCTTAGATCATCTACCCTTTTACCCTTATCACACTCCATCAACTGATCCCCCAACTCCTTTACATACAAAGTGAACAAAATTGGGGACATCACACATCTCTGCTTCAGGCCTATATCCAGTCGTGAATTCTCTACTTCTACCTTTCCTAATGAAAGTGTACAGTGTACATCTTCATACAACACTTTCAGAATTTCCAGAAAATGTCCACCGAATCCTGGTCCACTTAGTTTTTACCATAGGGCATCTCCCCATACCCTGTCATAAGCTTTCCTCAAATCTAAGAAACATGAGGACTTTCTTCTGCTTTTGTCTTGCCATTTCTTACACATGGGTCAATGCAAAGATGTGGTCACCTACCCTTCTACCTGGTCTGAATCAATTCTAAGTCCCCCCCCCCCCCCCCCAGAAGACGGAGCCTTTCAACTGTTCTACTTAGTCTCTGGTACATTATCGTACTATATATATTTTGCCCACATTGGATGAAATCCCAATGCCCCTTCACTAGTCCAATTGGCCTCTTGGGCCTTTCTTTGGGCTATATGAAATCCTAAGTCTATTCCATTCCTTTAATAATTATCCCATTCCTTTGGTACTTGTCCGTTTTCAATTACACTATTGAAAAGCAACGGTAAACTATCTTTAATTTGATCCGGTCCTCTGTTTATGAATTCTGTCAAGACATCATCTGGTCCCTGAGCTTTGTCTAACCACAATTGTTCAACTGCCATTTTAACGTTTATACTTCTGATCCTGCAACATAGCCCTGGATCCCATTGATCCTCTGTGTACCCTGCTTTGCACACTGGAACTGTTCCTTAACCCCACTGTGGGTTATTAACTTCTTTCCAATGCTCTCTTAAAGCGTCCTGTATTTCTTCCTTGCTATCTGTCTTTTCCCCTATGTGTATTTTTAGTTAAGCAAAAGTAAAAAAAAATAAATTAAAGAAATAATAATAACTACAGGTAGTTATTTTTATCAACCAGCCCCACTCCCTCTCTCCACAGCAGCTAATAGTACAGAAAAACATGAGCCATATTCATAAATTCCAAAACCAACAATGACAGCAAAGAGATTCCAGACTTGCCAAAACATCAACATTTATCTTCCAGTACCAATGTGAAAAAAAAAATTTCACTCCTGACTTGAGACAGGCAGTCACCCATAAAAGGCAACTGGTGGTTTTAAACCGTTCCTCTCAAACTTAGAAATATTCATCATTAACTGCAGACACAAGTTGTTTTCCAAATTGTATAGGCCTAACCACCCAAAACACAAATTTCATTACTTCTGCCAAAAATTAGTAGGGACCTGTTAGGCCAATCACCTTTTAGTTCTCCCGACTTGTCCGTCGGCTAATTGAGACCAGCACACTTTGCCCTACTGGAATGCGACTTTTACTCCGCAGCCTTCCACTCTAGTAATGACCTGAGACAACTTTAACGCTGGGAAGGAAGGCACGACTCAACAACTTTCACGCTGGAAAGCAAGGCACTTACACGCTCAGGAAGTGTCTGCAGTGTAAACATCGTCAGTTAGAACTGAGCTGTGACCTCATGCAGAGAGGGCCGCACATTATAGGTCTAAATGATCCCCAAGGGATTAAAGTGATGCGTGTTCGTCAATATTCAATACCTGTGAACTGAAAGAGTGTTTATCTTTAGTTTGTGAACAGTGAAAACCTGAAGAAAAGCATTAGCGAGATTTTTTTAATATAGGCCTATAATTTCATGACTCCTTGAAACGCATTTATTTTAACCGGTGAAATGCGTCAAATCCCGATGGGAGGCCCCTCGCCTCGGGTTTCCACAATCGCACATATGACGTTGGCATAGGTGGTCACCGCAATATTTTAAATGAAGTAGAGGCCTACTATGGACGGTATAAACACTCTCTTCTAATATTCACAAAAAGTGTAAAGTGCCACCACTATTAATTACTGTAAGCGTTAGAATGAAATATAATGATTGTGAAGGTAATTGGTAGGCCTAACTTGGTAAATAGAATCCTAACAAGTTCAAGCATCGATTTTCTTTTCCTTAAAATCAGAATGAAGACCCCATACACCCCATGCACAATTAATAATGACGCCTTTCAAAAGATACACCAATTTTTAGTATTAATTATCCACGAAATTGAGCAAAAAGACGGCCTATTAATAGCACCGCAACACTCCCGTAAATCAACAACACTTTTTTTTTAAATCCGTGTTTTGTCTGTGGTCTGGCGTTCGTTCCTACAGTCTTCCAGGCAGGGACACGTCCTAGGACTAGGTTCCTCTGAAATTTTTCGATTTCTTAATCGATTTCTTTATTCGCCAAATAATCCAATACAAATCATAATATATACAATATATGACACAAATATTGGCAGGGCGGAAAGAAGCATATACATGCTTGTAGAGCCTCCTTTATGATAAGAATTAATACATTTACATTACGGAACACTGGTGCAATATCAGAATACATATATATATATATATATATATATATATATATATATATATATATATATATATATAAATATATATATATATATATATATTTCCAATTTGTTAGTTACAATACACTGTACATAGATTGACTTCCTTATAGTAAAACAAACAAACACATAAACAGGAACAGACACAAGAGGATATAGTATGGATCGAGCGATCATAGTGACAGGAGAGGCAATTTTAGATGACTTTTGAATATATGATAACTGTGGTTTTTAATGAGTGGCGGAATGTCATTCCAAATTTTCACACCATGATATTTCATAGAAAATTGTTTAATTTTTGTTCGACATCTTATTACATGTAGATTCTGACGTTGTCTTGTATAATAATTATGGATAGAACTGTTCTGTACAAACATATGTAAGCAGGCATCTGGAGATTTTCCGTTAGTGTGTTGATACATAAAAATCCCTGTTTGAAAAATATTAACCTGTTGTAGAGTCAAAATTTCCAGGTCACTGAATAATGCTTTCTTTGAAGTTCTGTAATGTGAGAAAGATATGATACGAATAATTCGCCTCTGTAATACATTCAGATTTTCAAGCGTACTCTCATAAGTACTTCCCCAAACAATGTTACAATAAGACAGGTACATATATGCAAAAGTATAACACAAATTAAAAAGAACCTTTTTTAATAAGAAGCGTCGAACTTTTACAATGATGCCTATGGATTTTGCTAATTTACTACTTGTATAAACTACATGCTGTTTCCAATCTAACTTGGAATCTAAAATCACACCTAGAAATTTTACATGAGAAATAAGATTTATCTGTTTACCATCAATTGAGAGATTAAGAGAATCAGTGGCATTGATTTTCCTTTTGGTATGGAATAACATATAATTTGTTTTTGAAATATTCAAGGTTAACTTGTTTGATTTGAACCGCTTGGCTACATGAGACAGTTCACAATTCATATCGTTGAATAAATTATTTTAATTCTTATTTCTGAGAAACAAACTTGTATCATCAGCAAATAGAACTGAAAAAAGTTTAGTCGATACATGGGCGAAGTCATTGATGTATAGAAGAAATAAAAGTGGGCCCAACACTGATCCTTGGGGAACACCACAAGTAATACTTTTCTCACCTGATTTTACAGCATCATATTTAACAAATTGCGATCTGCCGGTTAGGAGCCACTCAAGAGCAATACCTCTAATTCCATAATGATTGAGTTTTTCTGATGACATTTTATGATTTACAGTGTCAAACG
Source organism: Hermodice carunculata (assembly GCA_964020975.1). Lineage (NCBI taxonomy): Eukaryota > Metazoa > Annelida > Polychaeta > Eunicida > Amphinomidae > Hermodice > Hermodice carunculata. The sequence goes on from OZ026617.1 coordinate 52,047,006, forward strand.
CTTTTGTTAATTCCATGAAAACACGCAGTATATAGTCACCTTCATCCAAGGCACTGGATATATAATATGTTAGAGTCAACAAAGCAGCAGCTGTAGAATGGTTTTCTCGGAATCCAAATTGGTATTTATAGAGGATATTATGTTTGTTTAGAAACGCGATTACACGTGCATACATTTTTTTCAAAAATTCTAGAAAACGTTGTTAATACAGATATTGGTCTATGATTACTAAAGACTGACATGTCACCGGATTTATAAATGGGTGTAACACTAGCTATTTTCATTTCATTTGGTACTTCACCATTAAAAAAAAACAAGTTACACACAAACGTAAGAGGGCTAGCAATAACTTGTGCCACCCTTTTAACAACCTTAGAACTTATTTCATCCCATACTGGACTTGAGTACTTTCGATTCTCTATGATCTTTACTATTTCGTCAGTTGAGGCTGGAGTTAAGTAAATGGAGCTATCATAATTTCCCTTAAGAAATGACAAAACATCTGTATTGTTATATGTAGACTCGATATTTTTAGACAGAGATGGACCAACATTTACAAAGTAATCATTGAATTGATAAGCAATAAGCTTGGGGTTAGAAACTAGGTTCTCCCCAATCTTAAAATGTTTTGATGTTGCACCCTTCTTCTTCTTGTCTATAATCATGTTAAGTACTCTCCAAGGTCTTTTCAAATTATTTCTAGAAGCATCAAGTAACTCACTATAATATGTTTTTTTCTGCAGTTCTTATCAGATGCGTAAGTTTATTTTTATACGTTACATACTGCCACTCATGCAGAGGTGTTGGACTGCTAAGGGATTTTTCATATAATTTATGTTTTGTTCTTATGTAATTCATCAGGCCCTCAGTTATCCAAGGTTTATGTCTGTTGAATTTCTTTAGTATATTAACAATAGGAAAACAGTTATCATTTACCTGTTTAAAGTCTTTATAATATTGTGTATACGCTTCTTGAGGATTAGATAGATTATAAACATTCTCCCATGCAAAAGTGGCAATAATTTCAGTAAATTCATTAATAGCGGAATCTTTTGTTACACGTTTCTGTAATATCTGGATTTCATTTCGACAATTTCTACTCTGGCCACATAAGTGGAATACAGGGAAGTGGTCTGACATATATGTAAAAAGAATACCACTAGAGGACGAAACATTATCATGATTGTTTGATACTATGTGATCTATAAGTGTAGCCGACTTTGACGTGACTCTAGCTGGTCTATTGATTAAAGGAATAAAGGAGTGTGAGTATAACACATCTAGATAGTTGATGTTGGTAAATGTGACCCATAGTTTAATAAGTTAATATTTATATCTCCCATGATATAATATATCTTATTTTCTTGCGCCACCTTAGTCAGTAAATCACTATACATGTTATTGAAAGTATCTAGATCAGTATTACGTGGTCTATACATAACTCCCAGTATGACATCTTTCGGAAGACCAGCTTTTTCCTTTGGTATTTCAATGAATGTTGACTCCATATCAAAATGACTAAGATCAGATCTTTCAGTATAATTAATATCATCATGGACAAATTAGGAAATTCCTCCTCCTGGTCTGTCATTTCTGTAGACATTTAAATGATGATAGCTAGGTATATTATAAAGTTCAACTTCAGCGATTCCTTCAGCCAGCTTTCAGTAATACCAATCCATCCTGACAAAGTAACCGAGCTCACGGTTTGCTCTTACGATATAGGCCTACTAAATTCTGGCGTCTTATATTCAGTGAATTCAGGATTTGTAACCAACTTTGGAATCGTGCGTAGCGGTAACTGCGGATCGACATGTTCTTTTGGGGTCGCTAAGGGATATAATGTGAGTTGCGATATGGAAGGCCTCTAGAAGCGACCTGGTGACTGCACCGTCTGAACACATTAATTTAGGTGAGACGCAATATGTGCAACAATTGTTACACACTTTGCGATGTTAAGTTAGATTGGCCCAGCCCTTCCAAGACGGCACTTAAAGTTTTGCATTTTATTTTAGATGCAATGACGTGCAATAAATTGCACACGACAATGAAGTTTGGGATGGGCCAATTATGACTTACATATTTTTTAAAGTAATACGCATGCACTTTTCTTTGCATTTTAAATTTACTCAAAGTTAAATTGAGTCAAAGGCTGATAGATCGTTGCTCTAACTCGTTATTGTTATTCTGCAAATGACACGCTTGTAGCGGCGATCCAGCTCATTGGCTCCTGGCCCTCAACAATGACATAGACACGGACAAATTATAGAGTACGGCAATGGGTTTTACTATTTCTGGTCTAAGCTTGAAACCACGCGTCCGGCCGTAAATAATGAAACTGAAAATGTAATTGCCAGGGTGACTTGTTTAGAATTAGTCACAGCGCAACACAAATTATAGCTGGACTGTGTTGGGGTCATGCTAATAACAACTGGGATGTACATGTTGACATGCTTTCAAATGGACACACATTTTGTTTCTACTGTCGCATTGTGCATTTAACTCTCCAAGTGTAGTCTCAAAATCATTTGTGTTAATTGTTTTCATATTTCATTTTCCTTTTACTCTTGTTGTACACTATTTATTCTGAATGTAACTTCAAATTGACGCTTTTCAACATAAGTTCCTGCTACACAAACTAAAATGTTAAAGACCCAAACCTCTCAGACGGTATTTATTGCATGAGTGGTTCATGCTTAATTATAACTTTTGCCAAATGATGCAATATTTTGTGGGTACCACCTCTAGATCTCTATAGTACCCACTTGAAGATTTAAATTGTTCCACAGCATCATAATAAGCACAATATTGCGGTTGGTTGCCACAAAGCTGACTGATGCACACTCAAAACACGGGTTAATCTAGGTTCAAATTTTGTACAAACAAACTGGTTGGTTACGTCATTTCCAGAGTGAAGATGTATCGTTACTGGCCCTGTTCCATAATATCTTCTCAAACAGTATATTGGGAATAATGTTGTCATCTAGCGTGTTATCAGCTACTTTGAAGGACTTAAGTCACGTGTGTGTGTGTGGAATCATGGGTCTTTTGAAGATGCTATAAAGGTACATTTTATGGAATCATAACACATTCCTGCGGTGCGGTATGGAGAGGCCTCATCATATCACCATAAATCAGCCTATTCCCCAGCTGAAGGACACGTCTTATTTCTATTTCGAAATTTGCCTGGAGGGTGCATTCTGCTTCATGTAACTCCTTCCATACCAGTCCCTTTTTTTCCTGTATATTTACGTAGATTTAAGACGACAATCGCGTATTTAAGTTCTTCATGAAAAGAGCTTCCGTTGAAGGACCAGCACGCCTATAGTCTTATGTCAGTGGTTGTGGCACTGCCTGGCAGGTCATGCTGCAGCTGCCGCAAGGGCAGCTGCAGCATGACGTGCCAGACAGTGCCAGAACCACCGACCAAGGCCTGTGACCATAATATGGAATGAGTTTAATTGTTTTGTGGAAGTGCAAATGTAAAATGTGAAAGATGCATCATTTCAAGATACAGTTCACGTTAGACTTTCGGGGTGGGATGTTAGCTTTTTGCCTGTTAAGACAGTTTCAGAGGCCAAAAGGAAACATACAAAAAGAGAATATATTTCTAGCTAGGCTGACTTGAGCTGAGCTTATAGGAACGTGGTCATCCGTCACCCGCCCGTCTGTCTCTTTTGTGTTCCCAATTGTCGGTCAGATCTCCTTCAAACAAACAGGCGATATACATCCGGTAGGTCTCTGTCGAGGTTGTTCAACAAGTCACGGTCTATCAACATTTGGAATTTTAGAGATCCCCCCCCCCCCCCCGCCGACTTGTCAGCACCCCCGAAAGTTCCGTCGTCCGTTCACAATTCACAACTTCTGATTTTTAACGAATTGTTTTCAGTTACGAGTACTCATCATCAGTGCATACATTGCTATTGACTGCAATGTACGTCAGTTTGGATTGCAGTGTTAATTCATATTCTCGACTTCTCCAGAAGCCATGGCCAGATTCAATTCAATCTTGGTGAGTGTTCCTTGCATGGATGTCTACCGGGTTTGTTCAAATGGTTGACTCCAGTAACTTTCAAATACATACATTTATATGAATATATATGGGGGGGGGTCACTTTCAGCTCGACTGACATGTCAATCAGCTGAACTTAAAGAGATGGTCCGTCCATCCGTCCACAATTCACATTTTCTACTTCTCCATAACCATCTGCCGGACTCACTTGAAACTTGATGGGGATGTACCTTAGGGAAGTCTCTAGCAAATATGCTCAAATGGTTACGGTCCAGTAATATTCTGATTATTTATTAATTTTTTTACTTATTTATTAATTTATTTTTTCTGGCAAATGTTTTTTTTTTTTTTTTGAAAATATTCTACTCCAAAATTGCCCTGCCAATTGTTTCAAAATTGCACAGGGACACTACTGGGGACCTCTGGACCAAAATTTATTCACAGGAAGTGCTGCGATTAATAAAATACAATTTTGGGGGTTATTAAAGTTATTTCTGACTTCTTCTGCAAACCCGTTACCAATATTCTTCTGAAATTCGGTAGAAATTAAGCTTGTCGAAGGGCTAAATAAAGTCGTTCACAAGGTGATCATATTTCTCGTGTCTGATTTTTAACGTTTTTTTTTTTTTTTTTTTTTCAATTTGGGTACTTGATTACAATGCCAGTCAATGGGGATTAAAGTGGTCAGTTACAGTTTTCACCTCTTCTCCAAAACCTTAAACCATATTCACTTTAACCTTGGTAAGGATGTACCAATTTTGTCCAAATGGTCACGCTTCAATGATTTTTGGAATTGTTATGATTTTTTTACTCATTTATTTTCTTTTCTTTCTTTCTTTCTTTCTTTCTTTCTTTCTTTCTTTCCTTCTTTCTTTCTTTCTTTCTTTCTTTTTTTCTTTCTTTCTTTCTTTTTTTTTTTGGCAAATTTTTAAAAGTTTCTTTTCCTAAACTGCTAAGCCGATATCTTCAAAATTGCACAAGGACACTTTGAAGGACCTTTAGAACTTAATTGTGCAACATGTGGCGCTGCGATTATTTTAGCTTTTTAAAGAATTTTTGTGTGTTTTCGCATTTCTGAACTTATTCTTAACCATTAAGTTGCATCCTTTTCAGATTACTGAGGATATGAGTGGAACGATGTCCGCCAAATCTGTTTACTACATGGTAGTGCTGTCATTTTCTAATTTTTAAGAAAGTTTCAAAATCCACAAAATCGATCAAGGGATATATTCATGTCAGCAACAGTGATCATGGTCTTAAACAAAGATGATTCTGATAATATACAAAAGTTCACCGAACCCATTCATTAAGTCTCTGTATGTAAGGTTAGCTCAGCACAGGATTGTGACAATCCTCTTGTTTATTTCGGATTTTTTAGCAGGGAGACGGGGGGGGGGGGGCGGCAGAGGCAAATTCATAAAAACTCTCTTCCGAAATCACTGGACGACTTGCTTTGAAATTGCTGGGAAGATTCTTGTATACCCACATATCTTACTTTTGCCACAGGTGGCCCTGCCATATTCTTCTGTTTTAAACGTAAAATTTTGTGCAGTTTTGCTATTTTTTACTGCTCCAAAACCCTAAAAAAATTGTGGAAGAATTACACAAAGTGTTTCACAAAGTGGTATTTTTATTGAATCTCTGATTGATACGATTTATTGATATGATTTTCAATTCGAGTGCTTAAAGTTCGCATTCCTGTTGATTACCATGTAACTAAGGATTGCAATGATAATTCATGTTTTCAACTTCTACCTCAAAACTGTGGGCCGGATTTCCTGCAAACTTGGTGGGTGGTGTACCTTTGGTAAGTATGTACTGAGTTTTTGCAAATGCGTATGCTCCAGTGCTTTCTGGAGTTTTTATGATTCGCTTTTTGCTTTATTCTTCTTATCATTGTTGTTTGTTATCTGTTTTTAGTTTTTTTGTTTGTTTGTATTTTTTTTGCTTGTTTTTTTGTTTGTTTTTTATATTTTTAATTTTTTTCTTTGTTGTTTTTTGTTTTTGTTTTTTAATACTTGTGTTAGACCACTTGAGCATCAAAATTGCATTGGGAGACTTATTTACCTTTATTTATTTAAAATGAGGTGTTTCGATATTTTCAAATTTTTATAATATATTTCTGTGTGATTGCTACTCTTGTTCTTTTTATAGTTTTTTCTTCCGAAACTGCCCTCGGTTTTCTTCAAACTTGGATGGAGTGTATCTTGAGCAGATTTCCACAGAGTTTGTTCACTAACAGGCGCTGTTAGCATTTTCTTATTTTTAATGAATTGAGCAATTATAAATTACCATGAGGTGTTCTTATACATAGAAGCATTTGTTCTATATGGGACCAGCACCGAATCTGACAGATTGGCTTATATCTTGGTAATAGGTAATGGGATGCCCATGGTTGCCATTAATCATCGATAGAAAAGTACTTAGGACGCTTATTTTGGTGATGTTAGTTTTGGGGTTGAAAGGTCAAACACAATTAATGGTTTATAACTTGGTAACAGCTGGCCCTGTCACTATTCGCTTAAACAATGATGGTTTCAGAACTCTGTGTGTGAGGGGGGGGGGGAGGTAGATGGACATTAATGATGGTGGTCTTCAAGAAGAAAACCTTGATATTGCCCTGAAGGTTGCAGGTTCACTTCAGTCCATGCATCCCAGGTTGAGCTTAGGACTGCCACAGTCCTCTTGTTCTTTTGTACGTATATGTAAGGTATATGTTTGGATCAATTGTTCTGTTGCTCTTGGCGCTGAAGAAATATGTGCCTGCTAATTTCCATCTTTTTTTGCATGTACATAAAGGGAAAGATATGATGGGAAAAGGCCAAAATAGATTTTTGTCGTTACAGTCTTTAAGAGGTTAAAAGTCAGCAGTACAGAACAGATAAATTGAAGCAATATCGCACTACGATTGTCACAATCAACGGTCCAGGTACCCACGTAACCATTTTTTAAACTGAACCAGCTTCTTTCTGAAGGCCAGCTTAAAGGCAATACGGCAGCCGGGTCAAAAGAGGTCCCTCTTTGGACGGGGGGGGGGGGGGGGGGATTCCAGCAATCAGTTCCCTGCACCAAGCAATAGTGAAATAGTAGTGCCGTCAGTTAATATTACGGTATTTTTAGTATTAACCATATGTGAACACGTGTGTGTGAAATTGATCACTGGTTCAATCTGTGCCACAATTGTTGCAGTGTCCACACTCTGTTGGAGACAGTTTCTGCATCATGTTGCTTTCACAGTTGGTGGTGTCTGGAGGTGGAGGTTGGGGGAGGAAGGTCTGGTGTCAGGTAGGCATCTGTAGCAGTGCTTCAGAAGGGGCAGCCTTCTGTGCCAAGTCGCCGATGGTCAGGTTAGCCGGGGCCCGGGCACCATAAACTGAGGATGTCTGACATGATTACCAAAACGAAAATATGTCTTATATTTCTCAACCCTTTGCTTCAAAGCAAATCTGTCTGTGTGCCTTCAAAACTTGTACATATTACGGGCTAAACTTTTGTCCTTTGGTACTTCACATTCCATAAAGTTTATGGCTAGATGGAAATTTCAAAGTCAAAATGCCCTTGACCTTCAACCTTTACAGGTCACATGTAATTGGCAAAAAATGGATAGTGTTACAGATCCCACAGTTTAAGCCCAACATGAACCAAATCAGATGAAAATTGACCAAGTTATGGCAAAATGAAACTTTCAAAGGGCCAGATGACTATGACCTTTGCCCTTCAGAGGTTACAGGTTCTTACAAAAATGTGCAATGCCAACAATTTGAGTCTAACATGATTAGAATTGGATAGAAATTGGCTGAGTTAGGACTGGATGAAACTTTGAAAGGTCCAAATGACATTGACCTTTGACCTTTAAAGATCATACGTAAATTACAAAAATGTGCAGTGTTACAACTGCTACAATTTGAGCCCAACATGATCAAAACTGGATAAAAATTTGCCGAGTTAAAGCTAGATGAAAATTTCAAAGGTCCAAATAAAATATATCTTTGACCTTTAAAGGTCACATGTAAATTACAAAAATGTGCAGTGTTAAAATAGCTACGATTTGAGTTCAACATGATCAGAATTGAATAAAAAATTGACTGAGTTAAGGCAAGATTAAAATTTCAAAAGTCCAAATGACCTTGACCTTTGACCTATTGAGGTCACATGTAAATAACAAAAAGTGCAGTGTTACAAACATATTAATTCAAGTTGGGTTGGTTACCTGTACCTATTATAGTTTTGAAGATATTCAAGATTTAAATTTTCTTGTGGCCCCAATTTGCATAATTTTCAAAACCGATGAACCTCTATACAAAAACTCCAGACTTGATGTATGGAACTATACTCATGCCAAGTTTTGAGTTTTTGCGTGTAATATTTTCAAACGAAATGTCGGACAAATTTGCCTGTAAAGAAGAAAGAAAAAAGAAAGAAAGAAAGAAAGAAAGAAAGAAAGAAAGAAAGAAAGAAAGAAAGAAAGAAAGAAAGAAAGAGAGAGAGAAATAAAGAATTCCTAGGAAAACAATATGTCTGTGTTGGCACACAGACAAAACAAGGCCCTTGGAAGAAAATGAACAGAGTCTAGGAGAATATACCATAAAACTGGACACAGGAAACTTGGTTACATTATCCTTTTGATTGAGTGAGTGTGGACCAGCTGAGAAACTGCTGCAAAAAATTTGTTGGGGCTCAGTAGATTTTATTCCAGATGGTAGAAGTTAGTTGTACCACAGAACTACTACTTCAACCTGATGTGGCAGTGTTTTGACAGTATGACCTCTGTAGCCTTTATCAGCACAGCAGGGTACAAAGGCCTGCCTTCTGCATATGATTATGAACTTTTCTGCTAACAGGTGGCCACACCATGCCTTATTCTGTGAGTGGATGCATTATCAAAGGGAGAATCATTTAACTGTCTTATTCTTATATCTCTGAGTAAAACGACCAAGCATATAGTTACGTTTCATATAACAGGCACAATTCGGAAATGAACTGTTATGGAACTACAGTTGCAATGAGCACACATACACAGAGACATTGGGCTGGCTGATATTTCGTAATATAAAGTGAAGAGAGAAACAGGGAACAATCGTTAGCAGATACCACCAGAGGCAAATCGTTAGGAAGACTTGTTCAAGTCTCACTGTCCTTTGTATTTTATATAAATTACATTCATTACAAAATAAAACTTTTAGTGAAACCCATCACACACGTTGTAGCCTTATACTGTTATAATACAGGTAGGCCCCTAAACTTAGCTAATTGGCTTGGAACGTGTATATATACCAGATAACAGATTAGCACCGGGCGGTCTGCACTGTGTTTGTTATCACACAGACAAGCGAGCAGTCATAACGCACCCCTCTTCCAAAGCTGTTAATTGAGCAACTGTGTAATGAAGGATTAATTTCAATGCACCGCGTCAGGCGGAGGGCGTCGGCAGCCGCATGGAGAAGGTCAGCTTTGTCTCGCTTGAGTAGTCAGTGACCAAAATAAACACGCATTCATCAAAGAACACTTAAATTGCCACTTAGCGTTATCACAATGATTATGGAATAAGAACTGACTCAATAGCTGCTACTGTTGAAACCGGCACGGCGGCAGTGTCGACCAGTTTAAAAACATGCCAGCAGGGCCTACTTAATAACACTACACTGTGTAGTTGGCATAATATTATACAGTTAACTTTCTGGAAGGGAAAATGTATCGCACTTCTGGGTGGGACCGCGGTATGGGAAAAGAGGGACATGCACCAGGGACTTGTGCAAGTCTAATCGTTTGGAAAATTCCGTTCCAAATATTTAAGTATTTCCAATCCAACAAAAAACCTTAAAACCAAATAGTATCACAGATAGCATAGATAGGGCGATATCAAAATGTGTGTTATGTAGTTTTGATCTCGGAACAGTAATCAAGAGGCAAGTGTAGAAAAAAAAATGTCAGGAATGTAGGAGCGCGCCCAAGAATGAAGATGAAACCTCTTGTATCTTGGTACGTTGATGTGGGGTCCAGAAACAATCATCAAACATAACTGATATACAGCAAGGTTGTTAACTTTGAATGTCTTTGGACTATTTTTTGAAATTTCTTTAATGTGGGCAACAGATTTTTTCGTGCACTTCAGCATCGCATGTACCATGCGGTCATTATACGTGCGGCATTCAGGTGGGCATAAACATGTTTTTGTCTGCAAATTTCATGCAGCCGCTCTAAACAGGACTTGTACACACGAGTACAAGCCTAATCAACCACAGACAGACAGACACACACACACACACACACACACACACACATATATATATATATATATATATATATATATATATATATATATATATATATACATACATACATACATACATACATACATACATACATATTAGAATCTCCAATTAAGACCACTTCCATAACGATACCCTTTCTATATTAATACCACCAACTTACAGACCCATTGCTGTTCATTTCTAATTAAATTTTATCCCTATTAAGACCTCTCCCTATTAAGGCCACATGTATACACATACATACATACATACATACATACATACATACATACATACATACATACATACATACATACATTTTCCGTTTGGTGTGCTTGCTAGCAAAAAGATTGGCCTTCTCTACTCTCCTAACTGCTAGCAACCAGTATGATTTTTCATTATATTAATCACTTTAATCTCAGTAACATGTTCCAATTTCTCAAATTAGTGGTTACCCCCAAAAAGTCTTTGATCAGAACAACATCCAAATAGAGTATTGCGCCACCAGCAGACACTTTACCTTACATTGGACAAAATGCATACTATAATCAATGTACGAAACAGATATAAGATGTCCGAGTACCATGTGGGACATGGGATTTATCAGTTAGGAGATTGACCTTGAATAACTACATGGGGATACTGATGATCAAAGGCAACAGGAACATTTATCTGATTTCATAAAGGTCAACGGTGATCTAATCGATACCCAAATTTATAAGAAATTGAATAAGCTGTCGCCAAAATGTAAGTAATATATTTAATTCGCCACGCTTGTTGGAGATGCAAGAGATTGAACATGTAACCCATGTAAATGTGTTAAATTTCGATAAGACCAGATAGACAATTCGCCTGGATATAGAGAATCCAGCATTGGCTGCCAGTTGCAGACGACGTTGCGACATTAGCTGTTGGATTTGTCGGCTTACGCGAGCCCTGGCCAGCGAAAATCAAAAATCCAATATCAAATGCCACAAACGTCATATACAACTGCCAGCCGATGCTATAGTTTTGCTTCCCATTTACCTGTATTTGACAAGAATAACAAAAGAAACGTCGAATCGAGCGAATTTGACATGACACCGCGGTCATGTATATTTTTGTTATTCCCCTAAGCCATGGTCGTTTTACCAACAAATAATCATAAATAATATCTGGCTAAAAAAAGCTCTATCATAATGTATTACATATACTAAACGTCAACTCCAAACCAATAACATTTTCCAGCATTTATCTATTAACAAACCTAGTGTTAATGTCAACAGATTCCAAAATTCCTTTTTCAAGAATTTATTAAATTATGTTACAAACTGGTTTGTCTTTACCACATACAATGAAAACGCAAGCTGCCGTCTTCACCCCCCCCCCCCCAAACCTCCCAAACCCTCAACACCAATACCTACCATCCCAACCCCCGGAAATTATACGCTGTTAAACTTGGTGGTTTCTCGCTGATGACTCGTTTATAAATTGATTGGGGTCGCTGAAGCATTGAATTTTTAACAAATGGAATCGAACATGATGATATTGATTTAGACTTAGACAGTGACTGGATTGGCTATGGAGCGTAAAGAGATTGAGTTTTACACACACCCACGTACGCACACACCCACGCACCCACCCACACACACACACACACACACACACACGTATATATATATATATATATATATATATATATATATATATATATATATATATATATATATATATATGTGTGTGTGTGTGTGTGTGTGTGTGTGTGTGTGTGTGTGTGTGTGTATTTCAAAACTAAATGCAAGTGTGGCACTGTAGCTAGGTATGTGAGGAGACTGTACTAATATTGCTATTCGTGAAATTTAGATGTTGCCGGCATACACTCACAGCCAGCAAGAAGACAGTGAACATAAAATCCATGTAAGTGTGTTCAATTTTGGCAACATATAAAAGACAATGTTGCTGGATAAACATAGAGATACTGCAATCCACGAAATACATAGAGATGACCTGCATGCACGGAAAGAAAGCAACAAAAAGACAAGGAAATGTGAATGATGAACACGCATTAGAACCGATGTGCACACACTTTAAAAATCATTGAACTACAATTAATTGACATGTTCAACTGAAAGCGGGTAATGAAAATGATTTAACAGTCACAGGCAGGTGTCAGGGTATTACAGATAGTTTTTATATGGTAACTGAGAACTATTTCGTTGTACGTGGGATAAACTGAATTGCTCAATTAGTTTCAGAAAATTGAGGCATCACTTAAGCGTTACTCAGTTTCTTTAGACTTTAGAGTTATCACGTCCTTTGGCCCCAGAACAAATTTGAAGTGCAATATTTTGAGACATGTTGTATTTTATGGGAGATTACAGCACTTCATAAATGGCAGTCCCTCAGTGGTTTAACCGTGTGTACTTTTCCTTCCGAAGCATATATTTTGCTACTCAACTCGGACACATGTCGTCGAAATTGATCAGTTTCATATCCCTTAACCAGAGCTTATGAGAGTATCTGCTCCGGGGTGTGCAAGTGTCCAATCCATAAATGAGACAGTATGAAGTATGATCTTTCGTAGCCTAGACGCTTTTGGGAGCTCCGAGCGGATCTTAGCTATTCCTCACCTCGATAAATTTTTCTCCGTAGTATATGACAGTCCAGTTGACTAGAGTGTCAACTTAAATCATTACTTAGCCGAGCGGGTCCTTTCCGTTTGGAAGACATGTTTGAGACGCACATCGTGGCCTTTGATCTGTGCGTCCTCCGGAGAGTGCGCCAGCACAGCGTCAATATAATTTGCCAGAGCCCAAATCCAGCATTAGATTTGTACGCTAGTGTGTGGTTCATTGATCATCGAATGACTGGGTTTGTGAAACAATAGTAGAATTAAACAGTTACAGCAGTATAAAAATATCATGTAATATTCATTGATTTGTTGTTAACCCGTGATGTAAGGCTCAGGAATTTTGATCGCTCCTTAACAAGTGTCCTTGGTAGTGTTTCATAATTAATCCGTCTCTGCATCACCTGCATAATTGTGCTCGTATATATTGTAAAGGAATAGGGCTTGTCTAGTTACATTTACCAGGAAGGAGGATTGCCCATGACATTTTTACAATCAGATTATCGGTGTTGGTATGTTTGCATACGTGAGGAAGGTAAATGACTTCTGTCGTAGTGCAAAAATCTTGCTGGTAGGCCTTCCACTCAAAATTGGTGAGTGTCCCACAAGCAAATGGATGTAAGTAATACGACAGAAAAAAACTTTTTGATAAATCAGAGAGAGATGTAGAATGTGGCCCATTTTTGTCGCTGATGTATTTGCCTTCGGGCATTGTTTTTGAATATTAATTTATGAAATGGATGCAATTTGGGCTGATGCTTTAAGAAAGATATAGACCAAGGGCACTTGACAAGTTTGTTAATTTCGTATGAAGTATGTATGTATGTATGTGTGTATGTATGTATGTATGTATTTGTGTATATGTGGATGGATGGATTGACGGATGATTATGTATACACACACAAACACACACTCACACATATATATATATAATTGTGTGTGTGTGTGTGTGTGTGTGTGTGTGTGTGTGTGTGTGTGTGAGTTAGAATAGATATTTTCCTTTTTCTTTTAAGAGTTTTCCGCATGCGGCATAAATCAGGTTTCATGCTAATACAGACAAGATTTTCAAAACTAGTGCACAGAAAAATATTACATGCTCAGATATGTACATTGTATTTTGATACCACTTGATATCCCTTGTTTGTAATGCCTGTAGTTTTTATCATTCGACTTGCTTCTTGTTTTCTTTGAATTCCGTTGTTACGCACCTCCCCAGGCAGCGATATTTTGTCAGCCAACAAACATTTTGCCCGTTACAAGTAATTATTATCTGCAGGCCAATGCACCTTTTAGCCATTATAATTATTTTTTCTATCTCTCGAGCAACTAACTTGATGGAAGCCGTCAAGGAGGTCTAACGTCAGCTGTCAGTCAGCTGAGGTAATAGGATGGTCAGTCATCCCTTGTCGTCGTGTTCGTCTTGCGTTTGCATTTACAATTTCGACGTTTAGTCCGGAACCGTTGAGTGGATCCTCTTCAAAGTTTCTGGGATTCTTCCATGAGTACGTCACTACTAAGTTTGATCAAAAGTCATGTTCTGCCGATTTTTCTTTTTTTCTTCTGCAAATTAATATTCATTTTTGGAAATATTTTAAAAACTCTTCTTCTCCAAAACCCTTTTGGCTAATTGCTTAAAAAATGCATAACCCTTCCGGGGAGCCTGAGATCTTAATGCGTTGAACTGGTGGCGCTGCAATTTTAGATTTTATTTCTTATTATTAAAGCTATTTTTGACCTCTTTTTAAAAACCGCCACTCAGATTCGTGTGAAACCTGGTAGAATGTACCTAGTGGAAGTATAACATAAAGTTGTAAACCGATTTTAACGGATTTTTTTTAATTGGAGTAGTTGTCGGTTGATGAATAAGTTCCTAATGATTATTATATGCGTCAGTGAAGATTGCGATGGCAATTTACATTTATGACTCTTTTCCCAAAATCGTTAGCTAGATTCAGTTTCAACCTTCCCAGGAAATGCCTTAGGTGGGTCTTTATCAATTATGTCTAAATAGTCCCAGTAAGTCTTGATTGTAATGCATTTTTTTATGTTTTGGTCAGGTCTAAAAAAAGGGGTACGTACGCATGTTAGCGGTTTTTCCTACAGGAATAGAAGCTTATATCTCGGTTCAATGTTGATCCTAGGCCTATGCTTACCATTAAACGCTAATTTGAAAGTGCCTATGGAGTTTCTTTTGGTGTTTGAATATTAAGCTTGGGTGACCTTGAAAGCCGAAACTCATATATATTTTGCCAATATCTTGGTAATAGTAGATCCCCCCCCTTTATTTTAAGAGTGACGTTATGACTGGTATTGTGAAGAATGATGGTGATCTTATACAAATGTTACCTTGATACCATTTCAAAGCTCAAGGGACCATTTCAGTCTGTAAATGTAAATTCAGCTGAGCACAGGACTGTCAAAGTCTTCTAGTGTTTTTGTTTTGTGCTTGAACATGTTTTAATGTATATTCGCCCATGCCAATTAATTTCATTTAGTATAAACTAACTGCATGAAGTGCAAGTTTTGCCTCTAAAGCGAGCTTCAAGTTAAGTAATCGGGTTGGAGTGTGGGGAACTATAATGGATATTATTGCATAAAAAACTGCTTTTGTTTGGTTTCAAACCACTTTGTGATAACGGTATGAACTGCCTTACAAAATGTATGCCAATATTTTTAATGCAGATAAGACTAAGCCGCAGAACTCTGGTCGTGACAAATGCTCAATTGAAATTTTATGGAGCCAGATTTCTGGTTCACGACTTAATGTGACATAATCCACACGTTTCGGAGTGTACTGGTCGAATAACTATCAGGCAAATGGGAATTCCAATCCCTTCAATGGCTCCTGTACACCGTTGATTTTCGTGATCAATTCCTTGCACGCATTCCCAAAATATGTCCACGATTTTAATTTGGCTGCCGTTTGTATTCTGACGATAATATTTCGCATGTATGTATTTCCAAGTTATGTTTCAAAGTAGTTATCATTTGTAATAATTTAAAATCATTGACAGTTCCCTATTTAGTAAAATACACAGTCGAATATCTGTTTTTAACACCACCAAAGGGACTGCGAAAACAAGTTCTAAATGGGGATGCAATCTTGTGCATGATGCAGAACTTGGTCACTGGGCAGACATGGGAATTTCCAACGCTGGTTGCGACAGGATATCTCCATGGACACACATTCGAAGATAATATTTATGTGGCAGAACTAATTTTAGTTCTGGGGTCGTTAAATGAATCTATTTGTTGCATTTAGAACTCATTGCGTAGTGTCCACACTTTTTGAGTAAATAAAAAATTACACAGAACAAAATTATTTTGTGCGTACAATATATTCCTGAAACGTTTTCGAGTGTGTCATATATAAAGACTTTTTATATGTACGTTTTCATCGCGTTTTGCGTCAAAGTAGTCGGTCGTGTAGACCATGTAGCCAGAAAGATGGATTTTTATATTTTGTCCAGTGTAAAAACTGGACATACTGACAAACACCAGATTAATATCGTCACCCCTATAATGCGATTGGAGCTAATGCGTATTATCAATGGTATGACCTGAAATTCCTTACAGGTTGCCACAGGTTAGCAACATTCAGTTGCACGTTTGGTGACTATTTTGTCCATGTCTGTAAAGTCCTATTCATTTGTGAAGATACGGCGTATGTACATTGTATTTACCTATGGTGCCGAGCGTTTGTCCTGAGCTGATGGTAAGTATATTGAACAAGGTCCAGGATAGTAATCAAGGTTGATTGAGTTGTAGTTGGACATGCATTCTCCTCCTTTCCTTTGCCTGGTGAGCTCATGCATGGTATTTATGCAGCTTCAACTTTTGGCATTTTAATATTCAGTAAGCTTTAACTCTTATGTTTATCCTGTTATCATTGGCAAGTCTAGATTATGCCATATTAGAAATCGGAACATTTTGCTCAAAATCACGCGTACAAAAATACCAACAAAAGCCTATAACATTTTATTGATTTGATAACCTTTTCATCCGCCTGTCGGTCCGTCCGTCCGTTGCTCTGCCTATCTGTCGTCTTTCCTGTTTTTTCTTGGTTTGTTTCAGGAACGCAGCTTGTTTTTACATGACACATATCGGTACCAAATGTATTACTATTTGAAAACTGAAGGAACGAGTGCCTTTGCTTATGTCTTCGTTGATATTTCCTAGACAATCATGCACTAGGTACTTTCTTATGCTCAGTTTGCTTCGCCTATATTTCCTGATCTCTGTAACAACCAGCAAAGTGTCCAAGTAAAGGACTAGATTGTTGAAAGGCAATCATATTGGGAGGTATACACTCATGTATTTATAATATTTGACTAACACAAAGACATAAATGAGGGACATATTCACTTGTCAGCCACAAAATGACCTTGCTATCTATATGGAAAAGTGAGGTGAAATTTAATTCAAATTATAATCTTCGGTTCCAACATGCTTGCCGCAAAGTGGCTTATATCTCAGGCGTGAAAAACCTATAAGATTAATTTCATCTGAACATTATACCTTCCTATACTGTCCATCAGAAGCATTGTTACATCCCATGTATCTTCTGCCAGGAATCAATTGCGTTTCGTGTATCAATATATATATAGGGTTCATTTCGGTGGTTTTATAATACAGTCAAGGCAACCTCAGCCCCGTTAACGGAGGACGATGCTTAATGTCTGTAAATATCACTAAACCCCTTGCCATGATATAAGTAACCACAGGTCGCACAGCTCTTCGCAACCGGAATATAGCCCCCCCCCCCCCATACTGTAAATACTCCCAGATTGGATGTCTTTCTGCTGTTTTCGTTTCGGCACGAAAGGCTGTCCTATATTCAAGTGCGATTTTGGAGCCTATATAGCAATTAAGTGGTTTGTGGGCAACTGAATTAAATTCAATGTAAATAATTTGTTCTGTCTGGGTGCGGAGAAGAATGCAAATGTCAGAATCACGTGTACGTAACAACGAGCTTTTTGATAATCAGACAGATATTTGATAGGAGGTATTCATAGTCAAATGCAGTTCTACTCTAACACCTATTGACCAAACGAGGGAGCCGCCTGCATCAGGGCATATCCATGTATTTAGCATGATAAAAAGCACTTTCTGAATAAAATAAACAACAAGAACACAGAATGATATTAAGAAAATGTTTTAACATATTTTTAAAACATAAAAGATACCTAAATTGATTAGAAATGAGCTCTCTTTTGGTTGAAATGGGTGTTATTTATGGATGTCTACATTGTATATAATACAATTCTGCCCTGATCATGGTGGAAGCATCAGTCTGTTGCCCTGCCAACACAGGAAGTGAGCAGGATCGCCATTAAATATGAATGTCTCCTATTGGTCTGCAAAGTGCTGTCATCTGCTCGGCATTTCCGTATTTTTTTATTACCATATTTTTCCTGATGTCGAACCACAGCTTGAGTATCCCAGGTTGGAGTTTTGTGCACTCAGTTTCTGATCACTAAAGGCTGATGTATGTTGGGTAAAAGTATCTTATCTTGTGTTACATTATGATAGTAACATAGCAGAAAATTCATAAAGTCCGATTTCCGGCGCTGTTTCGATAGCATCATCCCAATAAAGTTTCACTCCTGACCAGGGAATTCTCAAGTGAACATTTATCACGCAGTGACTGGACAATGACCTATTGACATGCGACTTATTCTCATTTAAAACACAGAAGTGGCCCAGTGTCACAGATTTCCGTGTAGTCAATTACACGTTACCTTCAAACGGTTCAAACATGGACCATTACTCAAAATTAGGTTCATTTCAAGCAGACGGTACGCAATCGTTACAAGTTATGACGCACAGAGACCAAACTGAATTTCCTAATTATGCTGGTAATCAGCTATATAGACATTTTTTTTTCTTTTAAACTTGCAGTGCAAGCAACTGGTTTGCAGGTTAAAATGCTGGGGGAATACGAACACAACATTGTACATTTTTGTCCATACACTCACTACACTATTACCGGTCAAGTTGCATATTACCAGAGAGCAGGACACTGCAGTGAGGTAGAGGCAGACCACAAGACTTTCTCCGGTGCAGAGATCAAATGTAAGAGTGTTCACAGTACACGGTTATTAAGACATCAAGTCACGTTTCTCAAGCATGTTGCTCTAAAGTCACGATAAACACTTTGTTTATTACTAGTAGTTATAGAATATGTATATATTCCACTCAGTAAAGAATAAGAAGCTGGTACCTCTACTCGTTCGTGAACAGAGTACATTTATGCACTCTTCAACAGTTCGATCCCTACAACTAAGAATTCTACATTCTGTGAGAGTATCAAACAATCGCTTGAATGGTCTCTCAGTTAGCTTTTTTCCTTCAGTTTTTTGCCAACAAAAGGGTAGCCCTCACGCGCACAGATGGTTAAGAATGATGTAACGTTTATTTTTTTGCTTGATTTGTATCCAAGAAAATTCAGAAAAACGGTTTTGTGTAATGATTGTGTACAAGCTTAAGCGATGATCACATATCATAAATGCTCAACTTACAACGAACTCAGCATGACTGGATCACGCCAGATAAGATATTATGCGTTTTTGCAGAAAAAAAAATGTTACCATGCTAATTCACGTTTTCGACTTTTTCTTTGCCACCTGCATTAAGATTCACTTCAAACTTAGTAGCAATGTATCTTGGGTGGGTGTGTACAAAGTTTATTAAAATGGTTACGTTCCAGTTTTTTTATAAATTTTTTGTTCTTTTTTCGGGGACAAATCCTGAAAAAATCATCTCCAAAAGCGATCACCCGATTGCTTTGATATCATACAGAAACACGTCTCGAGACTCCTAGTTCTTAATTTGTTCACCAGGTGGCGCTGCCCCCCTTTTTTTTCATTTCTTTTTAAATGATTTTTGATGTGTTTTTGTTATTTTCGACTTATTCTCCAGAACTGTCACTCAGATTAAGCCGACTTATTCTCCAGAACTGTCACTCAGATTAAGCTGAACCTTGGTTGATATGTTCCTTGCGCAAGGGACAAACAAAATCATCCACAAGGTGGCACTACTATGTATTTCTGATTTTTAATGTTTTTTTCCAATTCGGGTACTTATCGGTAAATGCACCTTTCCTATTGATTACTGTTTAAGTTAATGGGCATTCTAATGCTAATTTACATTTTCGACTTCCTGTGTGAAACCGTCATCCAAACTTCACTTCAACTTTGGTGGCAATGTACCTTGGGTGGGTCTTTACCAAGGTTGTTCAAATGGTCACCCTCTGGTGATTTTTTTTATTTTTTTATGATTTGTTTTTGTTCTCTTTGGGGGCAAATCTTAAAAAATCTCCTCCGAAACCGCTCACCAAACCAGCTTGATATCACATAAGAACACTCCTAGGGACTCCCAGTTCTTAATTGGTCAATAGGCATTCTAATGCTCAATAATATGTGTTTTCTCCACCAAATAGCAATGTTCTTTTAAGAAAGCGTAGACCCGTATCTTTTACATTGATTACGAAACAGACCAACCCTATATTTATCACTCTCCATGCTGGTAACGTATACTTTTCCACCTATTTGTTTTGGTGGAGAAAACCGAGGGACTCGGAGAAAACCACCGTGCACAGTCAGAGTAGAACAGTAAGAATTCTTTACACTTGCTTCCCCGGTCGTGAATGGAGCCCGGGCTGCAAAGGTGAAAGGCAAGCGTGTTGCAGCTCCGCCAACCGTGTACCAAGTTTAGTTAGATCGTTTATTTATCCTGGCTAATCCATGATTAGCGGATACCCGCTAGTTCTCATCATGGCCCAGCCGTGAGAGAAAATATACAAAAGATATAGCAATATTTACAAAGTAGAGTAAAAACACGAAATAAATTCATATATTAAAACTGTCCCCTCAGCAATTACCTGTTTCCATTCTGCCAATGACAACAAGCATTTTGATTAAAAGTTCTGAAGGTACCTCTTACAGAATAGAGATTTGAATGTTTCAACAGATTTTGCTGAGCGAACAGCAGTGGGAAGGGCATTTCAAAGCCTGTCACCATCATACCTAAAACTGCGAGTGTAGTTTGTGAACCTTGTTTTGGTGGTAATTAAATTGTTGCGACTACCACTTCTTGTACCATAAGTGTGTTGCTGTGAAAGAGACCTAACGTTACATAGATATGTCGCAACTATGCCATTTGGACACTTGTACATTGGTACACTTCTTTTAAAGCTCACTGAGCTGAGATTGGAGGCAATTTGAACACCAAACAATTTTGTTTACACCTGTTCAATTTCTTTGCCCCCAACATAAATATTTAATTTGGTGGTGGAAGTAACTTTTTTTCATAGTATCGATCAGTTGGGATTTTGCTTTTTGAACGTTCAGTGTCAGTTTGTTCATGTACATCCAATTCTGTACATTGATAAAATCTGCCGTCAATTTAGCTTGAATATCTTGAGCTGAATGTCCAGATACTTCTGCAGTGCTGTCGTCTGCATACATATACAGTCTAAAGCGTTCAAGACATGATGGAAGGTCATGAATAAAATGTATAAACAGCAGAGAACCTAAAATTGAACTCTGTGGGACACCAACAGTCACGTTACCGAACTCAAACAAAACCCCTTGCCAACAGACAGCCTGCTGTCTATTAGAAACATAGTTTTAAAACCAAGTCCATTCGACATTGTCGACCCCATAAGCCTTTAGCTTATCTAACAGAATCGTATAAATACAACAGTGTCGAATGCCTTTCTCAAGTCAATATGTAACAAGCCAGTCACTTTCCCAGAATCCATAGTTTCCATCCAGCTTTTAACCATGTATGCCAGCGTGGCCTCACAGGAATGACGAGCTCTAGATCCTGACTGATAGTGGTACAATAGGTGATGGGTATTGAGGTTTGCACAAGGGGGAATCCTGTACGTGACGCTCCATTATTTTGCTTAGGATGGGAAGAATAGACGCTGGTCGATAATTGTTGACCTTATTAACATCACCAGATTTGTAGATGGGCACGACTCTTGCCCATTTCCATTCATCTATAAATACATCTCAGGTCAATGAAATAGTCATAATTGATGTTAGAGAAGGGTCTAACTCGATATTTGCTATGTTGAGAGACCGCGGCCCAATACCGTCTATCCCAGTTGCCTTGGTAAAACTCACTTTTGACCATCTTTTTGCACAAAAGTAGATGTTATCGAAGGCATGTGGTATTTTAAGTGTAGTGCACATTGTGATTCCATACTAAAATTGTCCCGACTTGTAAAGGCGCATGCTAATGGTTCCCCAATACTCAAGAAAAACTTGTTGAATGTAGATGCAATAACTTTGGGGTAGGCGGTCATGCAACCATTTACTTTAGGGATGGTTCAACATTTTCATCATTTTTGAATTAGTACTTACAGTACGCAAGGGGGGAGGGGGTTAAATGGGTCTGTACACTTTCACAGGATATGGAAAATGATGGTCAATTGTTGGCCTGTTTTGCGCAATTTTGCTATGATTTGGGGGGAAAATCATTTTTAAAGTACTAATTTGGGGGGAGGGAGGGGGTCATGAAATTTAGTACCCTAAGTACTAATTCAAAAATGATGATAATGTTGAACCATCCCTTAATTGTATTTGTTTGTGCACATTGTTTTGACGGCAAAATATTTTTGAGTGTTTTCCACAAATTTTTGGGGATCAGATAGGTTCTCTTGAATCTTTGACTGATAGTATTCACAGTTAATCTGTCGAATAAGGCTAGGCACATGGTTTCTTGCACTTTAATAAGTGTTCCACAGTTCAGGAGTTCTGAAGCGCAGTGCTTCCTTATGAGCATCGTCCCTAGTTTGCATGGCTGTCAGAACTTCGTCAGTAATCCAGGGAGCCGAATCCACTTTGATGCGGTGGGTGCGAAAAGGTAAATGCTTGTCTAATACAGGTAGAAACAAGTGTTTCCATACATACCACGCGTCATTTGGATCATCAAATGTTTTACACACAGACCAAGGAACCTGTGCTATATCACTTTTAATGATTTGTAACTTCTATATTTTATTTCAACATGTTTATGATGCCCTGCAGGGAGGATATGCTTCATTATCATAAACACCATATGATGGTCACTAATACCTCAGGTGACAACTCCAGACTCTTTAACATGAGACAGTTCAGATGTGTATATATGGCCGATTAGTGTTTCAGTAGTCAGAGTCTGTCGAGTTGGCACATGAATGATTTGATTTAGCAAATGAACTTCTTCATCAAGATCATGCAACAATGTTCTTTTCTCATGCTCCAGTAAAATTTATATTTTGAATTTATATTTTACAATTTATATATTGAAATAAGAACAATAAATGGACTCCGGTTCTTTTGTTAAAGCTCTTGATCTTTGCATCTGTTGCAGTTTTTTTACGCTGACGATCATAGTATACATGTACAGACATGCAGATATGACGCATTATAATAAAGATATGAGAAGTTCATCAGTTGTGCTCTCCGGTTTGTTGTGTTGAAGTGGGACTTTAAGGTTCGGTTGGGGCCTTGCCGAACCGAGTTGGCGCTGCCACAACCATTGTGAAAGGATGTTTGAACGTAAAACAATATGTCCCTTTCAGATGTCTCTCTGAAAAAGTGTCTGGCCCTTCTTTCAGTGGACACTGGCTCTTAACAGAAGTGCTTGGTGGCTCTCTTAGTGCCGATGCTACATCTATGCTTTCGTGTGCGCCTTTAAGATGCCTGCTAATGTTATCAACTGGAGCGAATATACTGTCAGAGAAGCTACAAGCAAATACCATTCTTACTCGTTAAATAAGTTTGGTATTGAATAACGGACTACTTTAGCTTTCCGTCCACTAATAAACTTCTAAGGAGGAGGAGGAGGAACAGGAGGAGGAGGAATAGGAGGAGAATGAGGAGGAGAAGGAGGAGGAGAAGGTGGTGATGGTGGTCAAGATTGATTTATTTATTCGTTTGTCATTTTAAGCATTTACAAGCCAATGTACTGTGCTGACCCATCTTATAAACAGGGACCTATAGTCCTGTTGTGTATTCCCCTTGAAAGATGGCACTTGAGGGTGCAGGTGCATGACGACTGGGAAGGTTGCAGACCTATTACATACGTAATTAAAACCAGGGACGTACGTGTATGTCTCAATCCACCACCCTCAGGCTGTTAAAACGGTTTAACTCAGTCGTTGTTTTCCGGTAGACCTATGTCTAGAGATCCATTGTTTAAATTGTCTATGGTGTTTATCGAAGATGATGTCAAAATGTGAGTGAAGGCTTTGAAAGTGGTCATTTAAAGTGGGGACAATTGATAACAATGTTATGTCCAGGGTAGAAATATGGGTGTCAAACCATGGTGAACTTTCCGTCATATAATTTTTCATGCTTCGCCTATTTGTCCATGTCATCCAGTACATATGAGGACGGCAGGCATATTGTGAATAGTGCGGTCTCTTTAAGAGGGGAATCCCTCTATGAAGATTTACCTTCAAACAGACCCTCGGGCGACGGGTCTTTCTCTTTTTTTGTATAAATGGTTAAAGCATTATGTTTCGCCCATGTATACGACAGCATTGAACGGGATTCTAGTCTAAACAATGGGCTCAAGTCGATGACACACACCTGCGACAGATTTTCTACACGTGAAAGGAAAGTTTACTTGTATTGACTGTGCGTTGGATGAAAATTCTTGTCAGTCCAGTCAAGGGCCATTCACGCAAGATTTCCAAGCGACGTCTTGTTTTATTTCCACGAATGCCAACAACTGGGATCATTGTCTTTTACCAGATTTTAATTAAGGTACGGTATTGTACAGTTGACTTATTTTGGTACCAGTGATGAGCTGGAAAAGTCCTGGGTCCACCTTCCTCTCCATATCTGTGATATTCCAATTTATATACGTGGGCTATATGTTAATAATGGTGGTTTCTTTAAGAGCGGAGTCCCTTGAAGAGGATGTTTTAAACGGACACGCGGGCGACGGTCTTTCTTCGACAGTCCTTTCTATTAATGCATTGACTCGGGACCCGGGTACACACACACAGACACACAGACACACAGACACACACACACACACACACACACTCACGTCAAAATGTCAAAAGGTCGGGTCCCGAATCCGATTTTTAATACCCGACTACTTTTGATATAAATAAACAAACTATAGATCTGCGGGTATTTCTGCCTTTTTCACTGTAATGTTCTTTATTTATTTCTTTTTTGTTTTTTCTCTCAGGAATGGGGATCTTGTCGAATGGTGGAATTATTATACTGTCCCTGAATAAAAGCAAGTTCAAATATGTTTCTGTGTATCATTTCAGTAAGGGTTTTTGCCGCCGTACCCCAGTACCCAGGTACCCGTTACGGGTCCGGGTATCAAACATGATTTATTTGCGGGTCGCAGGACCTAACTTTTCCCCCTAAGCCAATACACTACTTTCTATGGTGATTTATGTCAAGGTTTATGTAGGGAAATCTAAATTGCAGGTCCCTGGTTTATGTCTTACCCGTGTATACAGCCGCATGGCCAGGGATTAGTCTCCTTACAATTGGCTGCTGTTATCTTGACAAGTGTACTCTTGACTGTCTTGATTGCCTAACGCACAAGAAGTGACATACAAAAGGGCAATATAGGATTTAAACTATAGCCTAAATCAGACATGTACACGTAGGTCTACACTATACCCCGTTTGCTCTTTTAAATTCTATATGGGACTGATAGGCGATGACCACTGTTAACCAATGGTAAATCAGTGTTAATTATGATGTTACTTATATATTCATTGCAATATTCATGAGAATGTCGATCAAGTTTTCATAACGATGGCAGGTGTTCAAGATCACACAAGTTGAACGAGCAGAAACTTATATCACCATTTTTAATATTGGGGCACGGTTGCATGCGCCACAAGTTGAAATTTATAGCCCGGCTTTTTTCGTATATGAACATAGCCCTGCGCTATTTTAATCTGTAATCTCGTTATTCTGGTGTTAATTATGTTAATTTCATTAATTAGAATGTTAATAGCGGATAGGTGGTAATTATAATTAACAGGTGTCAGTTATATTTACTCCATCCATATCAACAAGAATCCACATTATCTTTGACCACAGGAGTAAACCAGAACACACATTTTACCCCCTATTGCTAATATGTCAGTTTCGCTTTTGTGTGGGTTTGGAATTCAAAAGTAACAATACTAAAAGAAACCCAAGATCTCTTTTCCTATGAATTTTCAAAAGTAACCATGACCTAAGGTTTAATCTTAGCAAGATATAGCCAATATGTCTGATCTCCTAAACACAATATTCGTTCCCTGTCGGGGCATGCATTAATAACTTAACTACAAAAATCGCTAATAGATCCAAAAATGATCAGATCCATTTAGTTCATATGGGCATCAGATCAATTCCAAGGACCATTCATAATAATTTGGTGAAGCTGCAATCAATCCTCGTTTAGATACCCCCGTGGTAACGTCATCCCCACGAGCGTAACTCTTTCAGCCTTCAAATAAATACTTTCAAACTCATAAAGGTCCTAATACAATTCACACACAGCTATGGTTGGATATATGCCGTCTCAACTCTGATCTTCAAAGACTAAATTTTCTCCCACCTGTAGCGTGTGATTGCTTACACCCGAATGAGACCGCTTACCACTTCTTTTTGGAATGTCCTCTCTTTTCCTTCGGGAGGGTTTCTTTATTGAAAAGGGTATGTAATATTTTGTCTGCGGGAGTCAACCAAAACGTAGATTCTCATATAGCTGGTAGTGTATTGCTTACTTATCTTGTACACGGTAATGACAATCTTTCCCTTAGTGCAAATTTATATATTTCCAATGCTCTTCAAAATTTCATTACAAATGAAAGACAGTTTACACATTGAGCTGGTACGAAATGAATATCATACTTGCATTTTGATCATTTCCTTTGTCCTCTGAATTTTAATGTCATCTGTGTTTTGCACATATGATAGTGTGTCTCTCTGGGTCTGGAGAGCCATCCATTTAATACTTCTGTACTATTGATTTGGTACAGGTTTAGTGAATGTGTTTTGAGTTCTTACGATAACGTCGACGAAACGGACGGACGGAAGGGAAGCGCTGGGGACAACTATACCCTCCGGTACTCTTTCTATAGAGACTAACAATCAAAAATAAAGTTCCTCATTTTAGAGCTAGGACAGATCTATTTGAAACTACTTTCTTCCCCAGCACATCAAGACTCTAATAAATTCTAACTCCCTCAATGAATTCAAGAACACATAGATCCCACAATGAATTAAAAAACACATACATTCGAAAGTCCACCGCTCAATTAAATAGACTAAACTATACTATGTTGGCAAGAGATACTCTTCTGTTATTCATGCAAGACTCTGGATGGGCTGCAGCCAGCTTAAAGCCATTTGCACACCATTGGTTTGTGCGAATTCTCAAATTGTTGCTGTGGAAAAGGCGCAAATGGTGCCTGGCATTACTTTTTCGTGTGTTCATTCCATACTATGCAACGGGATAGCCTACTTACAACCATTTCTTATCTAACTTGCTCCTTTCACTTCAGAAACAATTGATTTAAACATATTTTATTAAATCAATTGGGATACAGGGCACAGTGCTATATGGAACCCTCTTGAAAACAGAAGAGCAAAAATGAAACGCTTGACAACATGTGTAGGACGAGTGCAAACCGAAACGCTACTACAATGACTGGTACAGATAGAGTGGCAAGCCACACGAGAAGAAGAATAATACACCACCAGACACAGAAACAGTTCTGTGTGGATCAACAAGTGTTACATTTGAAGACAACAAAAACACCTGTATGGCAGTTCAAGAATATCTTATGAAAACTAAACGTTTCCAGAATGGTGCTGTATCATGGGTTACATTTATAAAGCTTGGCGCCGCTATACATTATGAAAGATGTTCATTGACAGTCGTCGTGGGACCCTATCTATCGCCGCATGGTTGATGAGCTTCGTCGAGTCGGTGGGGTCATAGGATGATGCCCATAACCAGCACCTCTGTCTGTCTCGTCGAAACTGTGGTGTCTTCCTTAAACTTGTTGGCCCGGCGCAATGCTACATTTCAATTATTACGATAAGAGAACAGTTTATGTCCTGGAGAAATGTGCCGGGCTATGTGACGTCTTGCCTGTCGTGTCTTTTTGTCTACTGTCTGCAAGACGGGAAAATATAGAGTTTAGCCCTCCTCCCCAATGGTGTTTCACGACAAGTATTGTATACACGTGACAATTGTACGTTTGTATTATCATGGAATAAAATGTGTTGAAATCAACAATCAAGAATCAGAATTTTTACATTGTCTGCACTGTCTTGAAGCTTGTCACAGAAATTAACAGAACAGTTACAAGGGCTATATATACACACATACATTTTAAATCTGCATTTTCCAAGTCGAGACGGCGCTTTCCAAAAAATAAATCACACAGCACAGAGAGCCACGCCTGTCCCCAACACCAGTGGTTGTCAAGCGTCACATTATATTGTGGAAACCCGGGATGTCGAACCGTGCAGGGGTCGGAATGCACATCTGGAAGGTTAGTTTCAAATATAGCAATGATACCGAGTGGATTTGCCAGGGAAGTCTCACTGCAATATAATTCATCAAGTGAAAAAAAGCTACGTTTAGGAAACTACCATTAGGACCTTCAGGGTTCAATATCAAATTAGAGTAAGGAACGGAGTTAAAGTATAAGGAAATTATAGGAATGTAATGTGGGCACGAAAATGGTAGACAATAATTTTCGGAACTGAAGTGCAGTATAAGAAAATGTAAGGTTGGTACAAACGACTGGACTGTGATGTGTATGACCACGTAAAAGTAAAACTATTTGATATAGATGACATATTCATTTTTTCACCAACCTGATTTTCTATAATGTAGTGTACAACTAAATTGCCAGATCGATAGCATGAAGAATATTCCATGTTCGTAGACTGCGAAATGTATACGATAAGTACTTTCACATAAAAAAGCATGGAAAAAAGTAATTATGCACAGGGTAATACAACTGTATCTGCTGTGCAGTCTTTGTCAGTAACGATTACACCCTTAAATATCTTGAGCTGTCGACAATTGCCCGGTATAAACTTTGGTGGTTTGATGCACCCGCTATATAACAGCTGTATTGATTTTCTGAATATTTCGCATTTCTTGTAATGTTCTTTATCAGGAACATATTTTTCAACATAATATGTGTAATGGCAGAATAATAAACAAGAGTGGAACTTCATAACTGTAATCAAATGTATATGCTGTGCACATAAATTCAATGAAATGTGCACGTTTGCGCCCCTGCCCCCATCTAAAAAGTATCAGTACCTATTTATATGGTTTAGTGTGTCAAACAAAGTGCTTCAAGTTAGAAGAAATTCCAAAATGTTTAAACATCAGCTTTGATTTTTTTCTTTAAAATTATAGACAGAAAAATCGCACTTTCGTCCAACTAATGCTAGCCTCAAGGGGACACTAATAGCCCAAGGAAGACAGATATGTAGAACTGTGTGCCTATCTCAGTCACCACTGCAGCAGTGTTTCGCTTGTGCACATTTCTTAGCCACTGACAGCGCCAGCCTTCGGTTGGCACTTTCCTGTGACATACGGGCATGAAATCAGCGAACTTGCAGACACACACCGTCAATAATGGCGGCTTGGTGAAGATGAAATACAGTTCCTAGTCACATATTTGGAAAAAAACCCACTATATATATGTTGTGTGTGTCTGTGTGTGTGTCTGTGTGTAAGCGTTTATCATTTATTTCCTTGCACTCCACAGTGAACAAAATTAACTTAGCATTGAATTCCTTTACATTTCCCACAATTGTCAATTGGGCACAGTTAGTCTTTCTCGTCCAAAAGTCATGTGTCACAAACTTTATATTTCATGTGCGTGTTCCTAGTCAATTCGACATGCAGCGACCAATTAAACCATTTTACCTGGTGTTGCAGGATTATGAGCAGATGATATCGGCTAGTTTTATTACCCTCGACACATAAAGTGCCGGAGGGTATTGGCGTCCTTCCGTCTTGTCGACGTTACCGCGATATCTAAAAAGATATTCACTGTAGCTGTACCAAAGTTTTGTCACAGAAGAATCTTATGAAGGACCAGGTTCCTATTTAAAACCAGCTTCCCTTGATTGTCTTGGAACTTTTGTATGAAACTTTTAATGTATGGCGTCAACCCTGACGACCTTACCGCCATATCTCAAAAAAAAAAAAAGAAAAAAAAAAGACCGCAGCTTAACCTTTTGTCAGAGGCGCATCTTATGATGGACCAGGCTCCTATTTAAAACCAGCTTCCTTTCAATATTTTTACAGTTTCTATAAACTTTCTATATATATATTTGAAGCTTGTCTGAGTGGCATCAACCCTGACGACGCTACCGATATCTACAAAAATTCTGATCACAGTTTTTTTTTCGGGGGGGGGGGGGGGCGGGGGCAAATCTTGAACAAGAGGGCTGTGTGAACAGCCCATGCTCAGCGGACCTACAGATTCATCACACTTGTGGCTCTGTGAACTTGGGAAAGGACACCATAAGTAGACGCCTATCAAAGGTATATCCTTACCTTGTTTGATATGGTAATCAACAGGAAAGGTGCATTTAACGATAAGTACCCGGAATTTAAAAAAAAAAACATTGAAAATAATAATATCCTCGCAGTGCCACCATGTGAACAATTTGTTTTCCCTTTTCACAAGGAATATATGCACCAAGTTTCAGCTGAACCTGAGTGACGGTTCTGAAAAAGTTAAAAATAATGAAAACACACAAACAATCATTAAAAAATCGGAAAAAATTGCAGCGCCACCTAGCGAATAAATTAAGAACTAGGAGTCCCTAGGAGTGTTACTGTGTGGTATCAAAGCAATTGGGCGAGCGGTTTCGGAGAAGATATTCAGCTCGGCTGATTTGTCAGTCAGATGAACGATGGATCTCTAGGTCAGTTGAGCATTGGCTGTTCACACACCGCTCATGTTACCTATGTACATTGCATTTCTACCACGAAATTACTACCATAGTTGTACCCGGTGTTGTTTTTACCCCAAAACATGTGAAGATATGATCTTAACACTGCAAGGGATACAATGTTGTCCTGTTATTTAAAATAGGTTGAAATATGTTGTTGTTTGCAGTAGCAAAGAGAGAGAGAGAGAGAGAGAGACAGAGAGAGAGAGAGAGAGAGAGAGAGAGAGAGAAACTAACCTCCTCCGCCTCCCCCCCCCCATTTATATATCAACACAACACACGAAAACCCAGAAAGAAAAGCCACAAAGTGCTTCCATTTCAAATTTCCTTTTTTACCACGTTTCCCGCAAATTGACAGACTTGGTGTGGACAGCTTGCACTCGTTGTGGCCGACATTTTCCACTCCCTCTGTGGATACTCATGTTTTGTTTCCACTCATTGAAAGATTGAGGCATGCTTGCCAATTTCCATACTCAAAAATCGGATAATATATCAGTTGTGGCTCATTCGGCATCCCCAGTCTGGTTAAAATACTCAAAGATGGTTATTGTCTGCGTATACTACATGATAGTTCAACTCCCAGCGTGCACATGTATATTTGCCAACAAAATGAGCCGTTCTATACTCATCACACAGAATGAGTTGGATTGAGAGAGAAATGAGCAACTCGCTTTTAACCTTCTGGATTATTTTCACTAAATAGTTTGGGCAGTATTAAAATTGCCCCCAAGACCTAATACGTATCAACGTGTTTGCCACAAAGGATTATGGGAGAATCGGGGGGACCCATCTCTGAGACGCGTAACCCAAAGCATAAACATAAACATATCAACTAGGTTATCAACATGTCACATGGCTAAAGTTTTGATAATGTTAGACGAAAACAGTGTGCCAGGAGCAAAATGACAGTTTGACAAATAACTGGTATCCAATATTTTGATTACAATGTGCTGGAAAATATTGCTAACGTAAGTTCACTACAGTAACATGGGAAGACGGGAGCTTTGCCAAAAGAGGTATAGTAAAGGGATACAGATTGTTCAAAATGACGTTCCCGTACTCGTCCAATAGCCTTCCGATTTTATTTCATTAATTTGTTGTCATATTATTTTATTCATTCACTCGTAAGATGCAGCAAAAGTTCCTTTGTTGACAACATGATAATCTTTAGGTATATTCTAACAGCTGAATAGTGATAAAATCGTGTTCATGAAACCATATCACAATCGCTGCCAGGAAATGGCTGCCATATTGGATTTTTACGATCGCACAGTGTTTACATTTTATAAGCACTGATAAACACAATAATTTTTTTTGGGTTAAAATTTTACAAACAAGAAGATTGTAAAAATAAAACTTATGTATAGCGGCTGGAATTCGGCCTCTTGTTCGCCAAATTGCGGGTCTCCATTTCGTTATCTAGCCAGTATTCTTCCTGTTGATCCCTTGTTGGCGTGGTTAGCTATGATGCCTTGGTTTTGTACAGCTTGGTGTTTTCCCTTGAAAATTGTCTGCAAAGTTCTTATTATACAGTTCTATCCCACTTTCCCAACTTTTTGGGACCATGGGAATATGCTTGGTGTTTTGTTCGTGTAAGTTTTCTGGCCCCTTTGAAGTACAACGAGCACACAGACCTCCATTTGGAATATTGCAATCAGAATGCCTCAAGCTTGTGTGCCTCAGTGCACGTCCTCAACACAACAAAAAGGCACCAGGACTACGTTTCTACAGATTACCGACTGACAAAAACGAAAGGAAAACTTGACTAAAACAGTAGCATACGGCTTGATTCCAGTAATAACCAGGTTGAGAGTTGTCTGCATAGGCGCAAAGTGTTAGCTTAATACATGTATTTGTTTGCAACACTTGACGCTCATACATCAAAAAGCGATAGGTCTATTGGCATTGCAACCTATCTGGGGACATGATTGCATGTTTGTCAGTCTAAGGGGGGTCCAGTAGGACATGGTTTCACTCAGTACTAGTCGGTATCCTCCTTTACGTTAGCTTGAATTTTGAAGGAAATTGCATAATTTGTTCATGGTTTTGAAGCAAGTTTCAGTCAAACACTATTTTTCAGCATATAGTCAATGGTTTTTGTATTGCTCGAAAATCCATTCTCAGATGCCGTCAGTGCAGATATGTTGTGACTTACTAGAAAGGGAGTTGCTGCAACATGGCATTGCAGAGATGCCAACTGTCCCTTATCAGTGACAGTCCCTAAAAATAATTAGCTCAAATTTTGACCAATTTATGGTGTGGTTGTCCTAGACAAGGAGCCGCTACTCATGGAGACATGTACGGGTAAAAGGCTCCGAAACATGTTGAGTAGTCACCCGCTGAAGAACCTTTAATTTATTTGGGCTTATACAGCCTATGTCAACATTTTACAGAGGAACGTGCACAATATGAACAATAGTAGTTCTATATGTATATAGGTTCGACAGGGACAGGTTAGCTTATGGAGAGTAAAGAGTTCGGACTTCGGAATAGTGTAATGACTACTAGGAAGTGGTGCTGGACAAAAAGACACAAATACAATTGACACATAGTATTTTCTTATATATTCTTTGCAAAATGTCCTCTGTCCCTGATGTTCTCACTTAAATGTCCTTGAAATGGCATTTTGAATATTGGCACTCTGGCATCGCCAGGCAACACACAGGTGAAAGGATTTACGTATCATAATATAAGGAACATGGTAAATACACTTTGTCGTTTTACAACTGCACCATTTTGTATAGAGTTTAGTGAAGACCAATGTTAGTCTGTGTATGATGCCTGGCATCATAAACGCCACTCCATTGTGATTCAAGCAGACGTGCCTTTCTTCACGTGGCCACAATGCACCTCCTCGTATTTTATACGTGGTATCATCACTATGATATGGCACTGTTACATGTAGCTTGTCAAATTTGATTGGGTCCACGTGCACTTGTGATAAAGGTATGGCATCATAACATTTTGTCTTGATTTTCTTTGGTCTTGTCGCCATCCGAATATTGATTTTTTTTTTTTTTGCTGTCATTGTTTCCTGTCTTGTGATTTTCCTGAACCTCGTCCATTCTGACAAAATCACGATGCACTGGATTGCTCTGGGTCCTATCAACAAGCGCCTTTCAGCATGAATTTATCAGTCATATTCAAAGCACCAGTAACCGCTCTTACTCTTGTGCGTCGTGACTTCTGTGTTTCCATTCTTTTACCTTAACCTTGATATGATCAAAATGGAGAAGCACTTTCACCTCAGTGATCAAAGCTTACGACCATTCCCTCCCCCATCTAGTTGTTGATATTTCAAAGCACACTTTGACGTGCGAAATTGGACGACTTTAGCCTCTTTACCACAAGTGACCTTTATGTACTTTCCAGCCTAGTAACCATAATTCACTGATGAAAAAAGTGAACACACTTATCCTTCGTCATAAAAAAAATCTGGGTGTCGGCAGAACATCAAGGACATAGCCGATGTGCATGCCGGCAGACTCAGAATACATCAGCCTAGGGCTTCTATGAATTTGTAATTTGAAGCTTAACAGTCGCTGGTCGTAAGTGGAGACGGTTTTTCAATGATACTGCGGCTGCAGTTCTATCAAGGCAACTAGTTTTCACAAAGTAAAAGAAAAAAATAGGATGATCAAATGAAATAAGCCCCAAATGTGTCCTTTATATCAGAGTTCCTCGAAAGGGTGTCTGGTATTAATAGAGCATTAAGGAAATTATGGACTTTGAAACACACAAATTTTGAAACAATCTGTAAATCGGATGTAATGAATGATCCGAAGAAGCAAAGCAGATTCTTTTGCTAGGTAACCAGTCGTGGTTATGGACGTACGGCTATAGTTTTCTGAAGCTGTAGAGCTTGACAGTCCAAATATCTTCTTAACCTTACTTATCAAAACCGCAAAAAGAATATCTCCGTAGTGAAGATATGGTTTCTTGTATATTCCCCTTAAATAGTTGCCCCTATCAAAGATAAAGATTTCCTTTCTTAAGGAGAAACCTGGGCTTTGTATTAATGGGAAAAAAACATTAGAGGAACAGCCGCGCTTTGTAATATGTTTGCTGGTCAAAATATACCTGCCTCCAGTTAGTTTCTTTGTCATGCACACCGATGTCATGGATTAAGATTGTTTCATATTTGGAAACACCGAGGCCCGTATGTGAAGGACAATGATACATTCCATAAGATTATTTCTATGGTATAGTTTTTCTACTCCTCTTCTTTGCTTCTCGTCATTGCGCTTGAATCATTCTCACATAGGTAATTTAACCCCCCCCATAAAACTGGAAATATAGATACATCGCAGAAGAAAAAAAATGATGAAATAAAATTTAAAAAAAAATAAAATTAAAATAAAATTAAATTAAAAAAAAATAAAAAATAAAAAATATATAAAAATAAAATGAAATAAAATAAAATAAAAACACACACGAAACAAAACCAAACAAAATACAAACACAACAAAAATATAAATTATTAGTTGAGTGTCAAAATGACATAACACATAGCAGACTGCCATCTTGGCGAAATACATCCCGAGGCTAATGAGGCAACAAACAGCCACATCTGGTTTAAAACTCCGAAAAATAACACATGATTCATGCAATTTTCAATCAATTTCGGTTATGTTTGTTTTTGACTTTATGTTATAAGTGAAACAAGTTTCAAATTGCCATCGTCCTTTGAATATCAAAATGAAAAGACAAGTGATACCGTCATCTTGCCAAAGTATATCCCAAGATGCAACGTTGACGAGGCAACAACTTTCACAAGCAGTGTAACATCTTGAAAAAGAGCTTGATTTA
This sequence comes from Hermodice carunculata, assembly GCA_964020975.1. Lineage (NCBI taxonomy): Eukaryota > Metazoa > Annelida > Polychaeta > Eunicida > Amphinomidae > Hermodice > Hermodice carunculata. The sequence continues at coordinate 52,082,655 of OZ026617.1, forward strand.
TGCAATTCGCAATTAGATAAGCACATTTTTGACACATGTGTGTTTGACTTTATGTTTTCATTGAAATGAAACAAGTTTCAGATTGCAATCGTTGTTGAGTATCAAAATGAGATAATAGACGTCATATTGTCATTTTGCCACAATGTATTTCAGGATGCAAAGGCGATGAGGCAACAAACCGTCAAAACCGATCTGACATATTGAAATGAGACATCATATGATTTATGCATTCGCGACCAATTGATTACAATTTTGTTGATGCGTGTTCCTTACTCAAGAAGTGCACAGAAAATGATACAAATTGCTATTGTCGTTAAATATCAAAATGGGGTATTTTTGTCATGTTGACACCGTTTCTTTAGTACTGCGTCAAGAGATGGCAACTTTGCTGCAATACCTACCTTCAGTATGCAAGATAACCTTCTCAGACAAACGTTTATTGGATCATAATATTACATCTTATTGGTCCCCTTTCCAGGACATATATAACACAATGTTAAATTATCTTACAGATTTGTTCACAAAGTCATCTTTTCACAAGCGTGAATAAATAAAAAATTATTAGACACAAATGCAACTCAAGTAATTCGTTAATACACAATACATACGTACAAAAGTTACAAAACCGGACCAAACATTACGAAAGCGTGCATATCACATATATCAAACACACATTTTTAAATCATTAAAAACTACTATTAACCGTTACTAAAACACATATTTATATATATAGCTATATTACATGACATTGTCATTATTGCATTTTAAATTTTAATGATAAGTTAAAGGGATCCTCTTTTCTTAAGAATATTCACAAAATATGTGTCTTCTATTTTAATATTTTCTGTATCATCCAAATCCATGAGAAATATAGTTTTTTTTGCCTTTATCGTCAAGTGTGGTAAATGTAGGGATAATGTCGGTTATCTCATTGAATAAAAGAGTTCTTTCAGAATCATATATTTTGCAGTGTAACATTGCATGCATTTCATCTTCACCCTTATTACAGATTTGACGAACTCTTCATTCCAAATGTTTTTTTTTTTTTTTTTTTTTTTTTTTTTTTTTTGTGGTCTCCTAGGTCTCTCCGTTTCAAATTTTGGTTATGTGCACTGATTCTAAATCTTTTCATATTTTTCCTTATTGACCGATCTTTGACAATAAGAAGGTAATTTTCAGTTTCAAATTTTCTCTTAAATTTCGTATAGGCTCGTAATTTTTATCGGCGCATGAATTGATATCCATCTCTGTCTGCCATTGGTTTATGAAGTGTTTTTCAATATTTTCGACAAATTTTGATGTTGGAAAGTCGTCTGTCAATAAGCCGATATTATTAGCTACACACTGGTAGACTGGGTAATACAGCGAGCATCGCCCACGAAGTGAACTGGTATTACCCGAGACGCCAGCAGTAGTTTCTAACTTACTGGCGCCTTTTATTGGCAGAAGAAGGCGCCTGTTCTGCCATTTTGTCGTCTGCGTTCCCCTGTCAGAGCCGTTTTCACTTTAGCCGCTAGGTCTCGCATGGTATTACTACAGTAATACCAATCCCATGGGGGTAATACCATAATTTCAATTAGGTGCGACAGGCATTTCATGGCTATTAACCAATCAGAAGCCTAGAAACTACATAAAAATGGGATAATTCCTCATATCATTTTGCAGTCTAGGTTGCACAACGTATCCCTAACACATGTTATCCAATGGCATTCTCCCGTATGCATATTGTCTGCAAAAAATCGCAAAGAAGTGAATCAGGTTTCATATGTACTATTCTTAACCAATTTTTACACATTGAATTTAGTATTTTTAACGTGATCGGTATCTCGCAACCTCACTTAACACTGCAATATTTGTCGATTTTTTTGTGTACTCCTAGGCAAAAACGCAAGAAATTTAATTGTATTTTTTTCAAATGGGAACTTAAAATACTCTTCTATTCTGTTACGAAATAATCATTAGTTATTCGACACATGTATGGTCCCATATAAATATAGTATATAAGATAGCTTTAACGACAGCAGTGATATTATTTAACTTATTCTTTTTTCACGGATTACAGTACTTACGGGTGGTGTTCAAAACCTCGAACAAAACTGACAAGTATATGTATATAATATTGATAATGATGATGATGATGATGATGATGATGATGATGATGATGATGATGATGATGATGATGATGATGATGATGATGATGATAACAATAAAATCATTTGAGACACCTAGAACTGCATTATGACAAAGCCAAAACCAAGTCAGATTTTTTTTTTTTTTTTTTTTTGTTTGTGGGCACTCGGGTGCGTGAATTTTGATCTCTTTTTGCCAAAGGAAACAAGCAACGTCATTAGTTAAAACGTGCTGCACGCGCCGGGTGCACCAGTCCGTATCCCCAGCTTGATTCCATATTTCCGGATATCCTAACCCTAGAACTGTGACGCCCCGCTTTGCAGACGAAAGTGACCATGGTGGCTGTATCCGGAGGTTTCATTCGGGTGTCAAAAGAGGAAATAATTTTGTCAGTTCCTGAATACGAGATAAAATCGTTACTCCGTGGAGGAGTCCAGTTTGCAGAAATATACACCGATGGATATTTCTGTATCCTGGGCTCATTCACTGAGTAATTAATAGTACAACCGTAGCCAAGGGGCGGAAACCTTATCCATGCATTACGGGGCGTTTACATTGGAATATCTATTGTGTTTTGCAACTTGAAACTGGTAACGGGGGAAGCGCACTGATTGTTTTCTTTCCAACTTATAAATCATGGTAACGTGGCAAAAATACTGAAATGTCTATTGTGTTTGGCAACTTATAAATAGCGCAGCACAAAGCATATGCAAATGCCTAATGTTTTTCTCAACATGTTTTTCTGCTCCTGTGCTTTTAGCCCCGCGTACAGAGGCGTATCTATATTTTTTTTAAAAGGAAAGGCACACTCCGAGGCTAAGCGCCCGACAACTCATGGAGTTCAGGACTATTAAGATGTAATTAATACTGTTAAATTGGTAAAGTTTTCGGCAACGACTTAAAAGTACTGCTTGCCTTAGCCTATCGTTAGAGGTTAGGGAAGAGAAGCGCACCAATGTTAACGTGTGCAGAGATTTTTCACATTTGCTTGCACTTGTTTTAACTTTCAGGACTTTGCATCTAGAGCCAAATTTATTACAATAAACTTGTGTCAAGAGGATTCAAAGATGTACTTTTGATCAAACATTTCTACAAATTTTGCTGTAAATATCCAGAGATGGTAAGAAAGTTTGGTTTCAAAAATTTTAAAGCTTTTAGACTTGCCTGTTTTGGTACTTAATTTATATTTTGACATCATTCTGTTTAATATTCACCTTTCACACATTTTAGGTTGGCTTGTTTTCTGTTAGATCACCCCCCCCCCCGGGGGGCTATCGGTAACAAGCAGCTGCCCTACCCACTGCAGTTACATAGTTACTTGTCTAACTTTACTTGATATCTGGTTAAGAAATATTATATTTTGATTGGATTCTCTTGACTTTAATACTAATGACTTTCATTCCTTTCTGACTTGCCCTACAGATTTTGCTGTCAATATCCAAAGATTATAAGAAAGATTGGCCACAATAATTTTATAGTTTTTAGGCTTGGCTGATTTGCAACTGAAATTTTATCTCTTGGCATCATTCTGTTTTAGTATTCACTTTCAGACATTTTAGGTTTACATGTTTTCTGTCCGGTTATACCCCCTCCCCCCCCCCCCCCGGGCTATCGGTAGCAAGCAGCACCCGACAACAGTTAACAGTTTGCTTAATTGTACTTAAAATCGTGTTAAGAAAAATTATGTTTTGATAACATGTTTTTGACATAATATCTAATGACTTTCATTCTTTTCTGACAGGCCTAAATACACATTTGCTCATTATTAAAGAATTAATCATTTCTGATATGCCCAAATAGACATTTACTCAATATTAAAAAACTACTCAAAATTGACAGTCTTTTCTCAAATGACACAAACTTGACACATTACGTTGAAACATTGACTCAGGGTTGGTAGTGAAATAGAGCTTAATTGTTTGGGGATTTTCAAAGTGAGGAGTAGATGTCATCATGGGGTTTGTTTTATATTTCTGGTGCAGGATGTCCATTGTTGCAGTACTTGTTAGGATTTCCCTTGTTTTGTACAGGTGGTCCAGCTGCAACTATTTATTTTATAATCACTGGGACTGAATATAAGGCCCCAGGATTTTTTCTATTTCAGTTATACACTGGCAGGTGGTTTAACTAGGATAAGCTTTCCAGCTAGAAAGGGTGCACACTGGTTCAGAGGTAAGTCAAATTGTTCTTATCTGAACCAGGTCCTGTACTGTACAAATTTAGTAATTTCGTTTTGTTTGACAGGTTTTCTTCTTTCATAATGAAGCTTTGCATTTATAAACCAAACTTTACGTATTTAGCTAGTTCATCATTTGCTACGGTCACATCTATTCATTATTATGTTGGTTGTTTTTGCTGAATATTTAGCTTAGACAAGGAGCCCCTACTCAGGGACACATGTACGGGTATAGGCTCCGAAACATGTTCTGAGTAGTTATTTTATGCAATATGGACATTAGTACTTTCATATTTCTATTAGGTTAAACAGTGACAGGTCAGGAAGGAGGAGTAAAGATTTCGGACTGCGGAAAAGGGTAATGACCACTAGGAAGTGGTTCTGGGTAAAAAGACACAAATACACTATGTGAGAAAACCGATTCCAGACATACACTCTTTTGTCCAAACTGGCCACACAGTTTGCACGGAGAGGAGATACTGTTTGAAGTAGATGAGCTAACACAGCACTAAGTCTTGTCAGCGATACTTACAACCTTTGTATCCCTTTGCTTTTCATTATAATTTATAAACTTTTGAAATGATAGATCTAAATTGTGAATGCTTTTAATTTCGAAGTAACTTCACGGAAAAAAAGCATATTATGCACTAACCAGGTATACAGCAACATATTAATAAAGAAAACATCCCTTCACTTTACCAAAACAGTACGCTGATAGGCCCCTATAATGTTTACGATCTAAATGTTATGGAAGCTTTTTTGAACCCCCCTCATTCGCCCATTCGAGCATCAGATCACCTACATAATTAAAAATCGAGAAAATAAGAGGTCTTTAGGGGATGGGGGTGGCTAGGCATATTCAGAACGTTTGAGGGAGGTTGTTTGCGTCAGACATTTACATATGATGCCTTATTTTAATCTTGCCCATGGTGTTAAAAGACACCCTCCCCTTTAGGGTGTCCGCGGGCGTGTGCTTAAAAAAACCTGCATATTGAAGCAGTCTGATAAATTTTGGAGACCGATATACCCAGATTGAATCTGTCTGTTGCTATCAATAAATCCAAATTGGTTGAACTTGATCTACAGAGAGTAAACCATTTAAAGTTGAAAAGGTGTTATTTACGAAACGGGATATGATCAACGTCAATATGTGCAGATGACCTGTACCATGTGCCCATTTACACATCACATAATTCAGCACAAAAATACCACAATAACAACAAATCGATTATTTGTCTTTCTGTTGCTCTGAATCTTCTATCATGGGCGGATATTCAGCAAACGCAACATAGTTCATTTCATGTTGTGTCAATATTAGTCTGAGCTCACGCTGAAAGACGCTGCAAAGACTGTGGGTGTCCATTGTCTGCTAATTTCGGCTCTATTTTACTCCGTTTGGCATTCGCTGTGGCTGCAACGCCAAGGAAACTGACGATTCCCCTGTGTTCGAGGACGTGCTTCGATAAATATACTGGTACCTTCTTAGTGCGAGAATCAGATACGGCAGCAGACCGGGGAACCAGGTCAGCCTAGTTGCTCATTGGAGTCAGCATGTTGTTTTATTAGATTTCGGATAAAACTGCCGTTATTTGATTGGTTGAACGGCACCACGTGTTTACCATTCAGGATAGAACTATTGCCCTTTCGATAAAGGGGCCAGACAATAGTTTTGGGGGCTGAAAAGGCTGTTGCTTGCATTCTGGTTCCCTGTATGTGCATGATGCATTATTTGGACTGGCAACCAAACTACCTGCCTGTCAAACAGGGCCATGATGGCGGCAGCAAAGTACAGCAGATTTGCCGTTCTTAGCGGCGAAGATTGAGTGAGTCTGTCAAATTCTATCCAAAATTTAATAAAACAAATAGTGACTGTTTTATCTGGGCAGTTGTCCAAATTCCAATACCCTCGAGGGCATTGGGATTTTGACTACTGTCCAGTCAAACAGTCAGTATTTGTACCATGTAATTTTTCGCGTGCTGCAGCTGGGTCTGTTCAATAGGCGGGTTTTGCAGTTTATTCCGTGTTTTTGGCACACATGCAAGCCTGTGTGCCGGTTATTCTAATGGTTAAGTCAGATAAATTTTCAGCTCATCTGGGTCTACTAGGGTGGCTTTATATGGGCCTATGATTCTTAATTCCACTGGTTTGCTTTATTTTAAAATCAGTGTATGCATTTTGATGACTCGAGGTTTAGCTTTTATAGAACAGCACTGCATCAAAAAATCTTTTTATAGGAGGCTATTTAATATGATATATTATTTTCATCTAACCTTATTGACTCAGCTGTACTGGATCGTTTGTTGCGATACTCATGAATTAAACTGCTCCAAGCAACAACTGCCTCGGTGTACATTTGCCTTGACATTATCGTCGCTTATGTGCTATATGCGTTTAAGTATAAACATTTTCTCAGACTGTACAGATAATAATAGTGTCATCTGACTAAAACCATCAACTTTAGGAAATTATCGGCCTATCATATATCACCCCCATAGCTTCACAATCAAATATTTTAAATGCCTCAGATATGTTAATATATGCCTCTCGCCTGCTCCACAATCGCGTTTCAAAATATAAGATGTCTAAACTGAACACTTTGGCCGCAAAATGTCACAAAAGACAAACAACGTTTGGTGAGGGCGATATGTGCAGACTGGACCACGTTGTGCAGCTCCCACTAGCCCAAAGTCACTCCGTTTACAACGGACGTAGAGTTGTCACGTGACACACGTGATAGCTCCTACCATGGACCGCAGTAAACAGCAGTCAAACAGAACCATCCAGCCGCTTATTCTTTCAGGCATATAATTTCCTTTAGTTTCACTCTGTATATTTGCTCAAACTGCACTTGGAAATTTTGGCTACGCTGATTCATTTCGTTTTTTATTGGAATTGACATAGATGCATAATCTTTCCAATGTTCAAGAAAGTCTGATGCTTCCGTTACTTGGTCTGATGGTCGCAGCTACAAGGAATTCAATAAGAGTTCTCAAATGAACTTGTGTTTCAAGTATTTTAAGTCGCCATTCAATGTGTGCAGTATCGTGCCGCAATGGAAGATTATGCAAACAGGTATTTGAAGACATGGAGTCAAACTTTGGAAAATTTCTGGAGTAACCTTAATGAAAGCAGACGCATGTTAGTGGACGTTGGTTTAGTCCATGGTAAAGGTAACAAGGAAGTCATTCTCCTGATATTTTTCCAAAATTGGGTGTCGAGAATTTTAAATGTACCTTTTAAAACAAATTAGAGAAAGGGATACACTTTTTATATATAAATGGTGTAAAAGATCTACTTCATCTGAAAATATCTGATGATTTTGGGGGGCGGAAGATTAAATTTAAAGTTCACTCCGAGAAATAACGGCTTCATCTTTACCTAGGTGGATGATATCTTCTCTTATCAAATTGGACATTGCAGTGCAATTTAAAACAGAGCATGGTCGTAAATTTTTGTCTCCGTCACTTTGAGAGTTTACACCGTGCCTTTATTTTGTAAGAAATTGTTTTCAAATTCTAATTTGAATAATTTAGAAGGAAATGAACCTGAATTGATACTCCCAAATGTCTTCTAGACTGAACTCAGAAAATATCCTGGATAATGCTGATGCATTGCAGGAAATGTAGTTACGACTAGACTTTAATTGTTTAAATTAATATGGCTCTTTAAAAGTTAAAAAAAATGAATTTCAGTAACTTTCCTCGATTATCGCTCATTGTTACCTGTGAATAACGTCGATATGTTCAACTTATACTACCGTGGAATGTAATAGGTCACAGTTGTGGCAAAAATGAAGGTCCTACAGCCGGTTTGTGGGTCATGCCTACTGTCTGCGGGTCAATTATAATCCTCAAACCGGACCAGGAGCAGTATATACCAAGTATAGCTTACCACAATTTCTGGGCAATTATAGCTTCCCATAATATCTGGGCAGATTTGCAAATTTGTACGTTTCTGAAACCCCCCAGGTAGCGCATTGAATTTAAGTCAGACATGGTTTATGGGCATTTTTCAACTGCCGATAAACTGAACAACTGCCCACAAGACGGTCTGCGGATTACAATTCTGCCCATTAACTATATATATATATATATATATATATATATATATATATATATATATATATATATATATATATATATATATATATATATATATATATATATATATATACATATATATACATATACGTATATATATATATGTATATATATATATATATCTTACTACAGAGTAGCCCATAAAGCATAAAACATAGCTTCTTTCCAATGAAGCCCTGTACATACATGCAATTAATACATTCATACATAGTAAAACACATAGATACAGTTGTTCCATAATACTGCAATAAATATAAAATGCTTAAAAGAGTAAAAACTACACAATTACAGTTCAATGGTTATTGTACTTGGTGACTAGAAACATTGCTGGTCAAACCTGGTTAACCTGGTTTGACCAGTAGTGCTTCCAGTAGTTCTCCTCAAAATGTGTGACTGATGGTGAGAACTTTACTGATTCTGGGAGGGTGTTCCATAAGTAAGTGCCACGAGATCAGAATTTATTTATGCCAGCTTTTGTCGAATTTGAATTTACGTGCATCCCCGCAGATGCACGTAGTCTTGTATTATGGGTATGGATATTAGCGACAGGTGTAAAGCAATTTTGAAGATACGGGGGGGGGGGGACTAGATTATTAAAACATTTATAGGTCATATTGTACATATGAAAATTATGTCTCTCGCGGACCGAAGTCCATTTAAGTTGCTGTCGGACTTCAACAGAGGCTGTTCTAAAAGGGCACTTTAAAATCAATTTCCCGGCCCGATTATGGAGACGCTCCAGTCCATCCTGCAGGGTGTTGCTACAAGATGACCAAAGAACATCTCCATAATCAAACACAGGCAATACCATCGATTGTACAAGCATTTTGGCTGTACCCTGGGGTAGGCATGATCTTATTCTCCCAATGACTCCGAGTCTATTGGAGCAGGTTTTGCCAATTCGGGTGACCATGACAGAGTGGGATCAAACCACACACCAAGATACTTAAAACTCTCAACCTGCTCCAGAGTTTCTGCATCTATATCATATATATATATATATAATTACGTTTCCCTGATAGTGCCTAAAGTATATTATGACAGTTTTGGGTCATATTATTACGTTTGATAATGGAGATTTGCTTGAATAACTCAAGCAAGCTGATTGAAAATATTAATTGCGTTACATCACACACTTTTGTCCCAAAAAGGCAAAGCACTACATTCTTTTTACAAAAAATGTGGCGAAATGCAACTGCCGAACATGATAATTAAACGAAACCATACTTTGTTACTGGTGAATGAATATGATTTAATTACATAGCCATGGCTGCAAAGCGAAAGGATAAGCACAAATGGATGGCAAATACATCAGACAAGTGAAGCGACACTTTTTTAACTGTGTAAAAGTACATCTTCATCAATTTGCGTCACCATATATTTTCATTTAGAAAGCATTATTTCACTTCTGCGCCCATATGTATAACTTTTTAAAATACCTTCTTCGCATCAGAAATCGGAGGAACCTTTCAAATTTGGATAGTGTATGCAACTTTCCACTCTACTCAAAAGTCGGTATTTCAAGACTTGTCAGTAGATGCTCCTCAAAAACAGTCTGAAGTAAGTCTTGGTATGCTGGGATGTCTCGATATGTCTTGGGATTTGAATTCTTCTCAGGAAATATTGGAGCTGTGTGACGTACTTTAAGGAGACCGTAGAGGAGAACTGGTACCTGGAGCAATGCCAGACGCCTGGTATAAATATTCGTTATATTGTCCCTATCATTGGGGTAGATTTTAGCAGACGACAAAGCATCATGTCCTAAGGTCTGTTAACTCCACGATTCCAAACTTTTTTTTTTTTTTGACTTATTTAACAACAGTCGTTGTTCCAAATAAAGTGGATTGCAAACGCTTACAATATTATTGTCCAGTTCTTGCATGGGTAATCTTTTGTTGCACAATTGCTAGCTTGCCTTGTTATGCAAGCCAGAAGCTCACCAAACCGCGTTTGAGAAAATGATGAATTCTGATTTGCTAAAAATTGTTTGTTTTGCGGATCAGCTGTTCTATGTGTGTCGTGTGAAAATCGTGCAAATTACAATAATGCGTTTGTATGGACGTTAGCCAGTATGTCATTCTTCCACATGACTACAGAACAGGGCGGACAATTGTTTGAATTGAAGGCTGATATTTAATTATAGTGCGTTAACGGGCGTGCTTGTGCAACAAGTCTTGGTGAGAAAGTGTCCCTGAGCAGTTTCGAAGCAATTGGCCAGGGGTGTTTTATTTTATTTATTTATTTTTTTTTATTTTTTATTTTTTTTTAGATTTTGCCCTCCCCCCATAAAAAATGAATAAAATAAAAAGCATTCATTAAAAATCCAAGTTATTAGAGCGTGATCGTATGAACACACTTGGTAGAGACCCATCCAAGGTTCATCCTTTGTTATCAACGGGGACTTAACAATCAACTCAGACAGTTGGATTATACAGTTATTGATGGAGCAATTATAACAGCTCCAAAATATACCTGGTATCATGCGCAACAACGGCTACTTCCAGTTAAGTTGAAAAGGATTTTTTTTATTATGAAGCATCTCGCCAAAAAAAAAAACAAACAAACAAAAAAAAAAAAAAATGCTCATCTCAAAACAAACAATGAGAACCGTATCTCAAACGAAATAAATGTTTGATTCTATGCCTGATGTGTTTTAAGGGTTGCTGCATTTTTTCAGTACCTTGCACAGAAAATACGATTTTGTTCCTAACAGTCTTAAATACACTAAATTTCATATTTGAGATGATTATGAACTATGTAGTTTGTAAATGTACACATTTGGGCTAAGATATTAAAACTATAATGAAATCTCTGTAATTATGCAAAACTGAATTTTAACTGCGAAACTAAAAAGCTTTAGTTATGTCTGTGTGCCGACACAGACATGTTGTTTTTCTAGGAATTCTTTAATTCTTTAATTCTTTCTTTCTTTCTTTCTAATTTTTTTTCTTTCTTTCTTTCTTTCTTTCTTTCTTTCTTTTTTTTCTTTCTTTCTTTCTTTCTTTTCCAGGCAAATTTGTCCGACATTTTATTTGAAAAGTATTACACGTAGAAACTCCAAACTAGGCACAATTATACTTCTATTGATGAAGTCTGGCCTTTTTATAATGAGAGGTCATGCTTTTTCAAAATTATGCAAATGAGGGCTAATTAAAGTTTTAAATCTTCAATATATTATATACTTTAGTAGATGTGGTTCCGAATGTATAAGAGTTCAATAATAGGAAGGTAAAGGTCATCTCAAATGTCATGGTCATGTCAAAGTCAAAGGTCACTTCAAGGTTAAAGGTCAATTTTAGGCCAAATATCATTTTTGAGGTCAAAGTTCACTTCAGATAGAGGTCATCTCAAGGTCAAAGGCCACTTTTGATGGTGGCTTTCTTATAGCCATAACTTGGTCAATTTGTATCCAATTTTGATCATGTTGGACTCAAACTCTAGCTATTGTAATACTGCACATTTTTGAAACTTATATGTGACCTCTAAAGGTGAAAGGTGAAAGTCATTCGGACCTTTGAAAGTTTCATCCAGTCATAACGTGGCCAATTTCCATTCAATTCTAATCATGTTGGACTCAAATTGTAGGTATTGCAACATTGCACATTTTTACAAGAACATGTAACCTCAAAAGGGCAAAAGTCAAGGTCATTTGGCCCTTTGAAAGTTTCATTCTACCATAACTTGGTCAATTTTCATATGATTTGGTTCATGTTGGGCTCAAATTGTTGGTATTGTAATACTGTGCAATTCACATGTGACCTGTAAAGGTCAAAGGTCAAGGTCATTTGGACTTGAAAATTTGCATCCAGCCATAAGCTTAATGTAATGTGAAGTACCAAAGGATAAAAGTTGTAGCATTTAATATTTACAACTTTTGAAGGCACACAGACAGATTTGCTTTGAAGCAAATTTTCTTTTCTGGTTTTACCTGTTTTGGGAAAATCAAAGAGTAGCACAAACACCGAAAAAAAGGGAAATAAAGCAGCACACGTCTAGCAGCAAAACTGCATTTTAAATTTTGGATAAGAGTTTTAGTTGAAAAAATACTGGATGTTTAAATTGAAGTTAAAATTTTTAAATGTTTAAAAATTTGAACAGCAATAAAATCAAAACTAAGCTCTTTAAAAAAGAAAAACTAAAATACAATTTTAAGAGCCCTATGTGTTCTTTCATCTGACGCTCGAAACTAAATCTGATTTTCATCTTTTAAACTTTGTACGAAATTAAAAAAAAATAATTAAAATTCAATTTCATCAAAAGCTGTAATAAAATCTTACATTCAGTACTAGAATCAAACTTGATGTTATGTTTTCCTTGAAAAAATATATATACTTTTGGGGGATTAGATGGTAACCACAGACACTAATGAAATATTTAGACATGACAGTCATAAAGTATATCACGCCCTTAAGATATATTTCAGTTGACATTTAGGCTGAATGCTATCGTAAGTGAGGTAGATTGGCAGCACAAAACAAATGATGACAGCGCTGGAAACACTTTCCCCTTTGTGACCTCAATAGCTTGCGCCAACCGTGTCAACAATTCTTATGTTACGGAGCACATCACGATAATGGTTGTGAGGCAAACAGAGGTCACGTATGGGTCCTTATAAAGCTCATCCCACAATGCTATATGGTTGCACGATGAGCAGACTTCATTTGAAGCACTCCGTATATGAACTGTAGGGAGCACCTCACAGTAATGAGTCTAAGGTAAGCTGACGTAATAAAATCGGAGTTTTTAGGGATAGGCCCAGTATACTCACAAGTATGAGTGTAAGGTAAGCTGAGTTGACAAGATTGGAAATGTCATGGATGACCCCGTACAGCCTATAGGTGATAAAATAAAGCTTGGTGTTAAAATTCAACGTCAGGTGTTACAAAGGCGAGTTTTTAACCGCTACATTCAAGATTAGTACCTTGCTATTATATATGTTAAACTTTGATGCTCACTGTTAAATCCAGTATGTTTCTGTGATCAAGTGCTACGACCTTCCGGTTGCAGAGGCGGACAAGTATGTTTTAAAAGAGCAGTCAAACAAAAAAAAAAAAAAAAGAGAGACATGCACTAAAATGATTGATGAATTTTAGAAGCATTTGAGCAAGAACTTTGTGTAATACATAAATCTGTACGATTTTTGCTGGTTGGGAACTCCTTTCTGACATTGCATTTGCCATAGAAGATCATTCATAAGTTAAGGGTGAAAGTAAAACTAAAACACTTTAGACTTATGAAAACTGGCGGTTTTTTAAATACTTTCATACCTGTCCTTTATGTTCTGTGATGTCAGAGCGTTAACTGATACCTGTAATGTCACATTATGATAAGTCATTCTTATTTTGGAATGTTGTTCAATTTTACTAATAAGCACGAATTATCAGCTACCAAAATGTGATTAAGTTGAAGTGGTTCATATGAGGGTCTGAAATGTATGTCAGGGGTTACTTGCACAGTTTATGACTATTATGACAGTTATATCCGCAGACAAGGTGGTAGCTGTTAAGATCATTAATTCAGATACATACACAGCAAGTTTTGATCAGCTTGACCTGCAAACTTGAGTTGTCTATTGGTGCACAAATGTGAAGCATGTTAACCTTACTTGTAATGTAAAATTAATACTATGAAACAAAACAATTAAACGTTTAAACGTATCAAATAAATTTATTTGTTTTTATATTTTAAACATTGTGCGTAAATATTTTCATGAATTATGGAACGAACCAGGTCTTGATAATTTCCATAATGGCGAAAAAGACACAGTTTAGGCTAAATTAACACTAGTAATCATAGAATAATGATGAACTTGATAATAAAAACATAGTGTATGTAAACTGAGAGCAGGAATCGCTGCAGATTTATTGGTCTCAGCGAACACGGTAAATGGAACACCATTGGTAGTTGTACTTCCTGTACACAAAGAACAGAAAACATCCAAGAACAGTATAACGTATAAAAGGCAAAGGGGAACGACATACTGGAGGTAATGATTAAAACTTCTGCAATAACCCAGAAGTAAACTTCGTCTTCCCCGCACCAAAACCAGAGGCAAAACCTCCCAAGAACTTAAAAGGCAAAATCTGGAAAGCGTAAGGAGTATGTAGATCTGACGACTGAAAATCCTGGAGAGATATGCCTGGAAGTGAGCGGTCACTGTTCACCCTGAAGCTTTTAAATAAAAAGCTACCTTACCAAAATCTTGTACGTGCTCTTGACGCAAGTGACCTCTCCATTCACAACCGCCAAAGCAATGTATTCCGTCTATTCTACGAACCGATATAAAACTAAGTCTCATCAGTTAAGTCTGCAGACTTAATCATTAATATCGTACCAATGTCCCATTTGTGACCCTGTTGGCACGCTGTTAATATCATTGTCGTAGATTCTGCAAGTTGACTTTTGCTAATTGGAAACTCGTAATTACGAAAACCCCCCAGTAATTTTGAGTTTTATAAATAAATATAATTTTACTATGAAAGCCTAATGAGACCACCAAAATAGTTTTAAAAATGCGTAATTATGAACTTTAAACAACTCATAATTACGAGAATTAAACTCCTAATTTCGAGATTTAAAAACCGTCGTGTGTATGAGGGTTCGGGTCAATGGCATTACATGTCCACTTACCGACCGCTCTCAAACGTTTCTCATATCGCTATTTTATTAACCACAGAGGCGTCCATGTACAAAAGGATCCATGTTGATTATTTTTAGAAGCACTTGGAAGTCGCCGTTCACATACCTCAGATATGATCGAAGCTAAGCATGGACCACCATCTAATTAGGCCTGTATATGTTTTAAAGTTGACACTTTTATCTGATGCAGCCAATTTGTTCTCCAGATGTTGTTCTAATGCCTAATAGAATCATCTTCCGTAAATCATCAGAATATCACAGTGTTTTTACCTGGAACAAAAATACCCGATCACATTCACCAGTCGGATTTTGTTATACTGATTGTACATTGTATGATATTATCCAATTAATATGCTGCGCCGGAAGTTTTCTTCAAAAATGTGATGCAATTTGGTGCATTTCAGAGGTGAAGTTTCTATATGCATGCTCTGATGAAATGATAGTTTTGCATGTGAAAAGTTAAAATGGATTAAGTCTGTCACGCCACCAGCATGTGCTTAAATAAATTATTCGTACTCTCCTCTCCCATATTCTCATATGAATATAAATATAAATATAAATATAAATATAAATATAAATATAAATATAAATATAAATATAAATATAAATATAAATATAAATATAAATATAAATATAAATATAAATATAAATATAAATATAAATATAAATATAAATATAAAAATAAATAAATGCATACAAATCAAATTTCAATAAAACTGACCACAATAATCCGATATTTTAGCTTCTGCTTCCCTTGCATCAATACCTTTTAGGTAAGAGATAATTTGATTGATTTGTGGTAGTATGTTGCTGCCAGTATTCTTATCTTCTCTATACATTTAGAAGAAAGTTAAATTGTTCTAAAGCTTTGTCTTTTAATACGGTACATGCGTGTCGGTCTTATATTGATTGCACAGATGTACGTATTGTCCTGCCAGTTACTTGTTCAGTCAAGAAGCATCATAGTATGGTTTTGTTTTTTAATTTGTCGGAAGCTTGAGACTTTTCCAAACACAACTACGTTTAATATTTTCAATAGACACATGCATGACGAAAATATTTGTGCATTCAATTATGGAATACCTGTGTCACGACTATAGTTTCTACTTAACCGTCATAAAAAATTTCCCCCCAACAGTTGCAGTGCATGTCTGAAGACTTTCTTTGTCGGCAAAAACGGCAAAGTACTTTATTCTTCTTTCACTCCGTCCCTTTTTGCGTCTCTTTTCTGTCTTCTCTTCTCTTCTATTCTCTTAGTTTTTTCTTTTTGGACGCTCCTCCCCAGTCTCCGCCTGAAAAAACTTGACACAGCCCACGCGTTGTATTTTTTTTTTTAAGAAAAAGGGTATTTCAACATTTTTAGGCGTGATCGAACCCCTCTTGCATTTTTATCTTTAACGGTGATTTGACATTAAAAGGGGTAATGTCACCTCTTTAAGCACTTAGCAGGATTTTCCACTTAAAGACCACGAAATTGGCATCATTTGTAGCATTTCACAGTTAGCATTATTTAACAATTGTGAGTTTTGCAGGCCCACAATGGACACATACCGACATGTAAACGTCCATCATGGCTGGATTTCCCGCCGCGTACAGAATTTCCGGCGTCAAAATCCGTTTCTGTAATCGAAGAACTGATAAGTCGTATATCCCCACGACAGCCGAACTAATACACAGGGGTTACCACGCCAAACTGAACAGTCACTATGGCTTACAGCGTGGTGAGTTTAAATCATCCAAGTGTTTGCATCTGGGTAAAAAGCGCACGACATTATTTGTCACAATATTCATGTCACCCGTGTATATTTACGGAATTTATTCAATCTCTATGTGAACTTGCGTGTAGATAGACATCGGTTGCCGAATTAAGATGCTCAACAAGGATCATTGGATCAGTCGGCAGACATGAGCATCTTACAGTGTTTGTCTTAACACTGAAAATACCTTCCATGTATCTACAGGGAAGACTCGCATGTCAGACAACGTCGAAAAACCGACCAGCGACGCAAGCTTGACAGGTAATCAGCAATTTAAGTCATTCGTACGTGTCGACAAACCGATAGCTACGTCATGTTTGGGCTGAGTCATACGTTTAACTACTTTATGCCATGGTTCCACCCACTTCATGTACTGTATTTACAAGTTAGATTGAGAGAACGACTTGCCTCCGAGTAAATCTTGACCTTTAAATGGCATATCATTCCATTAGTCCTCTTTCTATATTGGAGCCTAAAACACTTCATAAGAAAGATACGTATTTCGGACGAAGTTCATAGAAAAGTGCTTTTACAATTATAAGCTGGTGTTCACCAAATTGTGCACACAAAGTTATCCTTAATGAGTATTGAAGCAATCTTTGTTACAAAGGTGCTGTAGCCAATGACAGCCATACTACTTGCGGTCCTTGTGTTTCACTTTTTGCTTAAAACCATATAACATAGAACAATGTTATTATTATACCAAGCATGTATCAAGAACATGTTCGTTATTCGAAATTATCAGCAAAGAGCATATGTAGAAGGATGTTGAATGTTGGTTATTTGGGATGAGCTTAACCTGATTGCTAGGTCACAGAGCCCCAGAACATGTCCATTTAGGGACATTTTGATTACTATATACAATACCATTAAAGCATTCCCTTTTGATATTTGCAACAAAGGGTCCATGTAGGAAAATGTTACGTGTAAGATAGTTTGGATGACCTTGACCTTTTTCAAGGTCACACCGGCCTGGACCATAGCCTTGGAAGCAACTTAGACGTATCTACCACTAAAATTTAACTTAAGATAATCCCCCAAATCATAATCATTAACGAAAAAATTTGGATTTTGGTCTCCATCGATGGACAAAAAAATGGCATCTATGCTGATGATTTCCCGTTACCATATAAAGACCACATCATTAATTTTGTCACTTTACATTATACAACAAGTGTGTAATATAGCAAAAGTGTTTACACATTATGATACTTACTGTAAATACCTTTTATCCTTGACACATATCCCGAATCAGCACCTCTTAGTAAGTGAAGTGCTAGATTTTTCTTTCAAGACCATTACGTCATCAACAACATGAACTTTCATACTTTACATCCAGTCTTAAATATTGACCAGCCAAGCTTCAATGGCAAGTACCATTGTACCAACTGTCAATTTGTACAGAATCCTATTTCAAACATAACTTTCACTTGGTCATAGTCATCAAACAGACAAATGATGGATGGATAGATTTTATTTTAGGAGGATAACCCGATAAACAATATCAGGGCCATCCATAATAAACTGCAATGTGGATGACATATATAGATATGCTCATTTGTTTAGATTCAAGGTATAATTAATAAGGGTTTTAAGTAAAAGAAAAAAAAAATAAACAAAAACAACAAACACATGAATAGTTGCTCCAAAAGGTACAATAACCGTCGCGCCCCCCCCCCCCCCAAAAGCATGGTGCATGTTGCACGATTTCAGACTGTGGAGCATGCATAATGGTTAATGGTTTCCCACTGATGACCAATTTATGAATTTATTTAGCTCTCTTAACCTTGAATGTTCAAAACATCTTAATTAAATGTTATGTGATTGGTGAATTATTAACACAGATCCAGACATAAATAAAGACTCCATTGACTGTGAAATACAGTGAGTTTATAATAGATTAACCTATTTGTATTACTGAAAGACAACAACAGTAATCTGGCGAGTTTCCAGGTATGATGATGCAATTAATTACGTGACTTTTCTACGTCACATTAATTTGTATTTTACTTGAAGTACCGGTTCTCGTTTGTATCGTTACTCCGTCTGATAGGCCTAGTCGGGTGTGTTCAGTGACCAAGCGTTCTAGGTGAGTGTGGGGTTTACTATCCTTCATTGACTCAATGATTGAATTTTGGTAGGCGTAACCTTGCAAGTTAGGTGTAAACTTACGATTGGTTAAAGTAGTTTGATCATATTTATGTAATGTGGGCTACATTTGCAAGTAGGCCTACGAACAAAACAACATCATAATTTGCATTTTTGGAAAACAAAAACCCGCAAAAGTGCAAGTGCATTGGCAGGCTTTTAACATTGATGTAAATAAAGAAAAGCAAGATTCCAACGTAGAAGAAAATTCCGAACATGAAGTCTGGCTGCCATCTTTCAAAAATAGGTTATGTTCGGGTTGCAAAGCCACGTTTGTTTTTTAACTGTAATATCATTTTCTTTCAAGGCGGATTCTTACTGAAACTTCTGTTTATCATGTCTTTACGGACCCTTTAATTGCTTCAAACTGTGTAATAAAAGAAGCTCACTTGTTTTTTCTGTTTTATATTATGCTTTTTAATTTTATATCATCCCTTTAAAGGAGAAACCATTTCATATTGAGCGGGAGGCCTGGTTTTTGTTTGATGAGAATGTTGATTTTCGCAGTCCACACAGCCACATTATTTTTAAAGTATCAGCCTTAGCAGGATTTTTTAAGTGTAAGTTCATATATTTGGGGATATATAGACATGTGTAGGGACACGTTCTTTTTTCTTGTTATCACTGTTTGGACCAGAATATTTTTTTTGTCCGCCCCCCCCCCCCTAGAAACAAATGAAAAAATGAAAAAATAAATAAATAAATAAATAAATAAATAAATAAATAAATAAAGAAAGAAAGAAAGAAATAAAAAAGGAAAGAAAGAAAGAAAGAAAGAAAGAAAGAAAGAAAAAAAGAAAGAAAGAAAGAAAGAAAGAAAGAAAGAAAGAAATAAGAAGCTCTGACCTACCCCACATCCACCCAAATGGTTACTCCCTACATCGTGAAAGCTCAAACGTTCATATGCCCACTGCTGTAGAAATAGTTTTTTAATTAAATATATATATATATATATATATATATATATATATATATATATATATATATATATATATATATATATATATATATATATATATATATATATATATATATATATATATATATATATATATATATATATATATATATATATATATATATATATATATATATATATTTAAAATCAGCAAAGGGTATAAAGAAGGCCCCGGGCCTTAATATATGAGCTTCGGCTTTCCACTGCATGGCCATATCTGACAAAATTTCCTTATCGCCTCATTCCAGATTTTGTTATTAGCAATATAAATGAACTGCGTTTGTGAAAATGAAATCCGTTCCGCCACATTCCACATTTTAGCAGTATTCTCGCACAACGTAAGCGCAAATCAAATCGGAAGCGACGACATTTTAATTTGGCTTCCCCATGATCTAAGTTTAAGTTAACTCTCGGGCAAGCATGGGTTCCTGAATGTTTGCTTTATTCCGTAATACATCAGTTCGTGATATTTGTATTGGAAAAGCAAACATGGTGCTGCCAGTTAGCAGAATTACTTGTCCAGGGATTAATGGCACCGCAACAAGTCTTGTGCTAGTCCCCTGTTAAACCCAATTTCATCTATAGGCTTAAAAGGCCTCACACTTTCTTTTAAATTTCAAGTTTTATGAATACGGTTTGTTCCTTTCAGAAGTTAATTTGCTGTAATGATTTAGAACTATGCAGTTTTTCAGTGAATGGTGCGGAATGGGACTTTGCTCTTAGAATATCGGACTTGATAGTGTTCAAAAGGTACTTGGGCTTACAAATTTAGGTTTGTTAAGTTTTTCGTTATAATGTGGAAGTAAGTTCAACTAGTAGTAGCGAGCGGAGCATCTATGTTTCATTCAAAAAGCCTCGACGTCATGATCTAGGCCTACATGCAGAGAGTCATCCCTAAATAGCTACGCCACACAGTGATTTGCATTCTGAAACATTTGCCATGCGCAGTTGTTACCAGACTAACTGGAAGTTTCGTATTCCATGGAGGAAAAATGGCTAATATGGGAAAAATTTGTGAACTCAGATGAACAGAAAATCACCCAAATGATGTTAAATCTGGGTAAACTAAAAATGATCCACGATAATGGGTTCCCAAGCACTGTGCTGGCGCCTACTAAAGGTTGATAATGACCATAATTTGGATGTGACCACGTTTTTCAAGTTGTATAGACTGTAGGTTTGGATTGATGAATTACCTTACTTAAAAAAATGTGTGTCATATATAGAGCTCGCTCCGCTCGCTATAATGAATATTGAATATATACTATGAATTCACATGAAAATATTATAGGTATAAGTACATATAATAATAGAAGAGAATGATATGTTGTTAAATAAAACACAAGGAAACTACACTGAAAAGCTCATAGCCTCTGAGCATGTGGATATATAAATATTTAAAATCAACATGATGTTTACCATGAAACATTTTAAGTTATAGACAGACATTAAATAGATGGCAAAAATATATTGAAGAAACTCAAGTCAGTTGAGAGGACCGCGGTCGCTTTCTACACACCAATCTTAAAAGTGAATGTCACAAAAATGAAAGAAAAAGAAAATAAAAACGAAAACTTGATATCCCACAAAAAGGGTACATATAAGTGGCTTTAAAAGCCTCAGGAGTGGGCTTATCTCGAATGTTGTTTGGCACAAAATTAGATAATTTACTAATGTATACAGCAAAGGACTTTCGGTATGTCCCTTGAGCTGTCCATTTTCAAACGAGCTAGTGCTTTTTTTCCATGGTTAGTCTATAGATGGGCTATTATTAGGTACCCATATAACAGCTAAATTGAAAATCAAGAGTATTCGGGGACAACTTAAGTAAATGTCACAACCACTGCGATGACTTTTTTTAACTGGCTGAATGTATACTTTGCCCATGACGGGCAGCTCGATATTAAACACAGCCTCGTCAAAAATAAAATGCGTTTTAATCAAAATACCATATCTCCTTCAAAGATGAGGCATGGAACTGAGGGAGATAATTCAGGTCCAGCAAACTGATTTTGCCACGTGCTAGATTTGAAATTTTTTGTTAATGATATCATGCAATCTTGCCACACAATGCACCAAACCCTCGACGACAGGCATCTCAGTTCTTCGCCCCTTATATGCTATATGCCAAATAAGGTCAGTTTTTGTGAAACTGTACCTGGCCATGCTTTAGAGACTCCGACAAAGATATTGGTGGAAGTATGGAGGTTCTCATGAAACACCCTGAGTGCCTGACTACCTGGTTTCGATGAGCGAATTAAAACAAACTAACTTTGCCCTGATGAAGGTTACGACGTTTTCATCAAGTGTCACAAGAGGCTGTGAACGAAAAAAACAACAACAAAAAACCAAAAAACAAAAACAAAACAAAAAAACAAAAAAACAAAAAAACAAAAACAAAAACAAAAACACCCCCCCCAAGACATCCAAGTGTTGTTAATGCTATCAGTTTTGAGCTTACTTATGGACGTTTACCATGTCACAAATATATACCCATATAACTGTTTATATGTCAAAAGGTAACGGATGCAGTTAGATTAGTTGTCTATTTGACGTCACGAACTATTACTATTTATCAAAGGTCTCAAACCGAGGAACTATCTACACAGGGGACATAATCATGCATAACCTTGAAAATACAATGCAGGCATCTAGATTCCTTATAAATATATAACATACGGAAGATATACTTAGCAACATAAAAATATCCTAAATAAAACTTTCGATCTGATATTCCGTATACTCATGAATATCATAACATAAATACTGGATCATATTCTTCATGACGTCACAAGTCATTAATTTGCATCACAAACACTTGTGTTTTTCTGCTCGATTCACAAACCTGGCGTGTCAAATACTGCCGCCATAAAATATGACATTGTCAAAAATCAACATGGAAGTATATAACATCCCATACCTTGGGACAAATGGAAGTTAACAAACAGCTGGTGTTATCTGTGCTTCTCTGTGTTATCCCGCAAAAAGTCTTAAAAGACCCAAACCTGTGAGAGAAAGACCACCTGTTTCATACGGAACCACGTGGACAGCACTGTGTAATCACTGCTTGAAAATATGATTTGCATTGTAATTCGTTGGAGAACAAGTCTCAGTAAGCCCCAATCTTGCAATATATCCCTTTCTGTTGAGTATATGTAGAGTTAATGAGTGGGTGGTAAGTAAACATGACGCCTCTTCATTTCTTTTAGCAAAAAGTATCTCCTTGATAGTAATTTCCAAGATCGTGGCATTCGTATCAATAGAATTGGAAACAGCGAGAGAGAGAGAGAGAGAGAGAGAGAGAGAGAGAGAGCTTCTGAACCAAAGGAGAAATGGCATGCAGAGAGAGAGAGAGAGAGAGAGAGAGAGAGAGAGAGAGAGAGAGAGAGAGAGAGAGAGAGAGAGAGAGAGCTTCTGAACCAAAGGAGAAATGGAATGCAGTGTCGTTCATTTTCCGGAATTTCCTGAGTAATTGCATTGCTGAATTTGCTCGGTGTTTGGCGGATAATTTAGTACAAATGAATATGTGGATTTTTTGACGTGACTGTCTTGTATGTCATGACAAATGGCACCTCATGCTATTGGAGTACTCTTTGTAGAGTCTCATTTGTGTATAGGCGTAAATGCTGGCTGTTTGTTTTTATATAGGAAAGCAATTTTACTACAGTGCTTACTGTAACCCCTTGCCCAATTCTTACCAAAAATCCGTTCATTCCTTATTATTTCTTTGGTTCTTGATTGTCATTCCTTATAAAGGGACTGCGTTCAACTATTAACATGTGTGTATATGAAATCAGTAGTTCCAGACTGAGGAGTGGTATTATTAACTCTCCTCAGCACACTTTGGGCGCATTACGCCCGAACTATGCTGAAAAGGAAAGCTACAAGTAAGGAAACAAATGAGTTTACAGATATGCACCTCTTGCCAAACATATAATAAGAGACCAGTTGCAGTGATTTGAATGTTTTGTATCACTATGTACCTAGCCTCAAAACCGTTTGAAAAAGGTGTGATTACAACAAGTCTTTATGAAAATTTGGTAATAAAGAAACCTCATGTGCAACCAAAATAAATATTATATAAATAATATGAAATATATAAAGACAAAGATTTCAATAATTTAGTGCTTGTCAAAGTGTTTCAGTATTTGTTTTGGAAACAAATGCTGATTATCATAATTATTACACAAGAACATACTCAAGTTAACATTTATATGATCAATTCAAATTTGATAGAAAAAAATACCAACTAAACATCCTTACCCACTTATCTAGAATATTATTTTTATTAGAAAAGCAACGCTCGTGCATTGTTCGATTTATTAATATTTCAATTGAAAAGGTACTGAAAATCAAAAGAGACATGTGAATAACATAGTAGTTGTATTTCTATTGAAAGGTACATCAGAGGGCTTTGACGATGTCATACAAGGTCACTTTTCTTGGAATCTTGCTGTTGGACACACAAATATATATATATATATATATATATATATACCCTGTACTGTTACCAGTGTCCATCAGGCAGACAAGTGAAGCATATCATATTAAAGGGTATGACGATTTTCTTTCCAGAAAAGCGAGAACCGGTGTTCAAACTGTGCCAAAGTCTACCTTTTAAACAACAGTGCGGTAATTAGATTCATGGCTTTAGGCTTTCTACTAAACAAAATCAAAACAAAAACAAAAAATAGAAAAATTTGATTTGCTTGTCAGCAAATCAGTCTCTGAGCCGAGAAAACTGTTTAAGATTGCGTATTCAGTACTAGTTATCCCCTGCAACAGTAATTGTTATTAACCGGGGTAAAAAAGAGATAATCCAAAATTGGGATGTGTTACAAATCTTTAAATTGAAGTTGAAATGGTTCCTCTGCGTATAATAAGTGTTAAGTTATTCAATATTAAAATTTTATGTGTTTGCCTAATTTACAGAACTGAAACTGGCAAAACTTTTTGATTGAATCCAGCAATCTCACTATCGTATCAATTCAAATTGCAAGAACAACTTCTATGTGCAATGGTTGTGAAGTTGTTCTAAGATTAAAATTTGTTTGTGTATTCTCCTAATTTGCATTAACTAAAATTCTAGAAATTTTGGTTGTGATCAATTGGACGTGCTTGTAGCAGAAACCTGGGAAGATTTTTAAAGTGTTGATGGTACCTTTTCTGATAATGATTTTGAAGATATTCAATTTTTCAAGTGGCCTAATTTACATAAATTGTAATTTACAACTTTTGCTTATGTTTCATCCAATGTACCGAAATCACAACCCTACAAGTTGCTTTTGGAATGGCACCTCTACCTACAATAGTTTTGAATGTTTCAACATTTTAACTTTTCAATTGCCCTTAAGTAGCAAAAATTATAATTCTACAACGTTTGTAGTTCACTGGATGGGTTTTTACCACAAAACTATGTATTAAATTTGTATGCTAATTCTACCTGTAATAGTTTTTAAGACATTATACATTCAAACATTCCCAGTGCACCTAATTAGCACAAATTACAATTCTTCAATTTTGTTTGTAGTTCTTGGAATGCGCCTCTAGAATAAACGTATGCTAAAGTTGGAACGAACGGTACCTTTACCTTTCATAGATAATTTTCAAGATATTAAACATTTAAAATTTCAAATGACTCTCATTTGTATAATTTTCAACATGGTGACTATTCCAATACCAGTAGCGTAATTTTACTACTAGGTCAATCAGCATGCTAAGCTTGGTACTTTTCAGAACAAAAGTGTTTGAGAAAAACTGAGAACAAAATTCATAATGCAGTCAATAAAATTGCTTGGGGAAATCCCAGTCAGGCATCACATGATAGATCCCCAAGCTGCAGACTGCAGTCCAGAAATAAAACAGCTATGGGAACTCTGCCTGCCTCAGTGTACCCACTGGCCCTGATAAAAAATCGTTCCATATTACAGTCTGTCATTACAAGGAGTGTACATCTGTGTTAGGGTGATTTCTGGTTGTTGATCTGAATAACCCTTTGCAAAGACATGTTAAACTTTGGTCTTTATTTCATTGGAGGTTCTTGTGTCATTCACCTATCAATTGTAGTTGAAATGGCACCTCTCAGTCAACATTAGCTTATTTGTGATGGGGAGTCACACCAAGGAGGCTTCAGAGTGTGTAACCCCCTCGTATACACAATGTTGCCTTACTCAACCAACACAGCCAGTCTCCCAAGGGATTGAAGGATAATATATATAGGGCATGCAGCCTCTGTACTGATAGGAATAGAGGCTAGGTTCTCATAGTTCATTTATGTCTGGTTACGTAACAGCGTGGCCATGGTGACAGCCACTAGCTGGGGGGAGGATCAGTGTCAGACATGTATTTTGAGGAAATTCACTTAAAATAAGATAAATTAAAATTCGTATGTTTGTTTGCATGCTTTAGGATCTTGATTTAGTGATAGACCCACACATTAAGCTTGTAATGGCAAATCTATGTGAAAAAGTTTTGAATATGTAAGATTTCAATTTCCCCGAATATGCCTCTAATTTGCATAATTTATAACATCATGGCTGTTCCAAACATATGTGCACACTACTAGACTACAAAATGCACAATGAAATAAATAAATGAATAAATGAATAAATAAATAAATAAATAAATAAATAAATAAATAAATAAATAAATAAATTAATTAATTAATTAATAAATAAATAAAAAAGAATGAATAAATGAATGAGAATGAATAAATTAACTAATTGATTAAAAACGTTTGATTTGCTTGTCAGCAAATCAGTGTGTGTGCCTAGAAAACTTTTAAACCTTGCTTATTCAGTATTTATTTAACTCATGCAGCAATGTTTTCATGCCTCTATTTCAAAAACCTATTAATTAAAGTTAGAAAGGCACCTCAATCTATTAAAGTTCTGAGCTATTTACAGATTTATATTTTGTGTATCTGCCTAATTTGCATAAATCAAACTGCTACAAATGTAATTCATGGTTCATTGGATGCAGCTATCCAAAAAATATATCCACTGGAGTTTGAATGACACCTCAGTCTATAAAAGTTTCAAAGTTATTAAAGATTTTAGTTTTGTGCATTCACGTAATTTGCATTAAGTAAAATGCTATAATGTTGGTTTATGTTTCACTGGATGCGGCTTTATCACAAACCTATCAATTGAAGTGGAAATGGCACCTCTATCTGTAAAATTTTGGAAGTTCAAGAGTGTTTTTCTATATATTCACCTAATTTGGATAAATCAAAATGCTACCACTTTCATTCATGATTCATTGGATGCTGCTATGTCATAAACCTAGAAGTTCAAATCGGATTGACACCTCTGTTCATGATAGTTTCGGAGACCTTCAACTTTTAGATGTTTCAAATGCTCCTAGTGAACATAATTTAAAATGCTACATTTTTTGTTCACTGTCCATTAGATTGGCAGGTTTCATAAACCTGTATGTACTACTTCAAATTTTGTGTGCATCTGTAATAAGTTGGAAGATATGGAGCTTTTAAAGTTTAGTTACCCTTAATTTGCATAGTTTTTTAACATCATAACAGTTCCATACAATGTGTGCCGAAGTTTTCAACTGGTTCCATCACAATGCCAAGTTTGGTACTTTTCGGAACTAAATGAATGAATGAATGAATTAATGAATGGATAAATAAATAAACAAATTAATAAACAAACAAACGAATAAATAAACATATAAATAAACAAAAAACAGAGGGAAGGAAAGAAAGACAGAAAGAAAGAAAGAAAGAAAGAAAGAAAGAAAGAAAGAAAGAAAGAAAGAAAGAAAGAAAGAAAGAAAGAAAGAAAGAAAGCTTTACTTCCTACTTCAATATGCAGGTGTAACTACAGTTCTGTTTGTTTCACATGCATACCTTAACTCGCTTTAGTCGCTGCTCTACAATTGTGCAGCTAACAGGACCAGGAGGAACCATGGTCTTGCCTAATATACGACCTTCTTCAGGAGCATACAGTTTACCAGGTTTGAAGATACATTGCTGGCTTCTGTGTACAATGGAGAATATATTCCAATCGAAAGTATACACAACCTTTTCTGATGTGAAAATAAGTGCCGCGCATTTCATCAGGATTTCTAAATAACGAGGGCTGTCCCAGTGTTGTCCACAACTGGTCTCCCATTTAAAAAAACATGCTATAAAGGCTATCCTTTATGTATGTGGTCATACACCATTATTTGATAGCAAAATTATCAGATGACTTAACCATATAACGTATATTTGATTGTTAGGGATTAAGCGTTAAAAAGCTGGTTCTCCATTTCTAGACCGTACAAGCACTATGACAGGGGTAAGGGTCATTGCTGGTGTGCTCTTCAAATATTGCAACACAATAATGGTTTTACACAGTTTTCTTCCATGCCTTAGACCTCTAAAATGAAATCACCACTGACCGATTTTTGGTGAGAAGATTAACAATCGGTTGAGTGAAATGTTTGCTCATTTTGCATACCTCAACCAAAACACGAAGTAAAAGTGGAAAACGGAATGTACTTTTAAAGAATGGTGTGCTTTTCAGATATGGTAAATCATTAGTTCTGTGTGAAATAATTTGGTTTGGAGATAGAAAATATCACAAACTTTCGGAACTTTCTCCTATCTTATTATGGGCTTACAAGCTTTTGTTTATAAATTGGTTAATGGAACACTATCTAAAAACCTTAGTGTTATGTATTCATATCATGATACGGAGGATCATTAAATCCTCGTGACTATGTCTTAATTGGATTTAAGGTAGTACAAATACCATCAAATTTCATTGATTTTATTACGTGCGTGTAAACGTCATGATCAGGTATCTGGAAGACTATTGATTATTGCATGGACGTGGAAGATTCACTTGCTGCTGGCACATACTATGTTTCCACATTTGGGATGTAACGGGCTGCGAAATAAGACTTGCTGTATGCGTCAAGAGTTGTGTAAACTAGAAAAGGGTAAAGTGTTTTAGTTCTTTTATGGTGGTCTTTAGTTCCAGGACATCACGGATATCAGATATAAAACGGCAATAAAAGCAAGTAAAAGCATATTTCAATCAGGGGAAGATAAAGTTTTCTTGAGCTATATCTTATGCCAGTATGCAACGGCAATGATTTTTTGTTCGTTTTTTCTACTGTATTTTAATTTGTCCCAGGGGAAAACACACTTGAGAGAGAAAATGCTTCTTTTGAGGACCGGAAATCTCTTCGGAAATATATTATAATGTGGGCAATTTATCAAACAATGTTCCTCAACTTCAATAGAATTTTGATTGCAATAAACAAATACTCTGTCCCTCAAAATTTCGCCTTTGTATCTGTCAATTGCGATGCTTAATTCATGATTACTAAGTCATAATTTTGACAAACACTTGCGGAAGCCAAAATGTTTAACGGAAATATAAAGGTAACTGTATCCTTACCTAAAGGTCATTATGCTTCTGGGCCGTCAGTGACTTAACTCTCATCCGCGAAGCAAAGGGTGTCGTTCCGCAGGCAAACCATATCTCAGTTCTACATCAAAGAAAAGCAAAACCCAATTTCTTCACACCATGGTAAGGACATTTATCCTTGCCCGCTTCCCTCCCCCTCCCCTTTTTTTAACCAGAGGAAACCGCTTAGACGTACACTGCCGTCTGCTTTGTTTTTTTTTTTTTTTCGTATAAGGGAGAAAATGATAATTTTAAGAGGGCCCCAGTTCATATTGTAAGTGTCATCTACTAGTATACCGATCATGTCGTTCGACCTGTTCTGACGCTTTCTACTGTCTTGATTCTATGTTACAATATACTATTCAACATTCAAATATATCTTTATCAAATACATAGTTCTTGATTGGAATGCCATGAAGCTTCCTTTGTCTCAGTCATATTAAAATAATAAATATGCTGTTTCACATTATATAATAAATTGATTGCAGTTGTCAATTAAGAATCTTGTCAGCAAGTATTCCAAATACACTTTATCTGTTGTCAAGCCGTTGGTTGTAACATTCTTCCTCAATTTGTTCTCGGATTTTGATCCAAAATTGTTTAACAATTCAACATTACTAAAAACGTGTTGCTGCGTTTCTGTTTCCGTTTGATTGATATTTTTATTTATTCTGGGTAACACGCTCATTACATATTGACTATTTTCGGTGGCCGAGCATTCCCATACCTCAAATACACAAATGAATATATAACAATGATAAATATACAGAGATCAATAATTAAGATATACAAAACCCATGATACAGCATGCAAGAAAACAATGCGATAGAAAACATAAATATGGGTGACTGAACTTGACGAGGAAGCCGCTACGGCTGCCAATCTGAAATGTCCAAATCTAGCATGACATGAAATGTACATATTCCATAAACATAAAATGTGATGATAGAACCTCAAAAAAAGTATCCGGCACCGTTGCCATAAATAAATAGATAGATAGATAGATAAATAGATAGATAGATAGAGATAGAGAGAGAGAGAGAGAGAGAGAGAGAGAGAGAGAGAGAGAGAGAGAGAGAGAGAGAGAGAGAGAGAGAGAGAGAGAGAGAGAGAGAGAGAGAGAGAGAGAGAGAGAGAGAGAGAGAGAGAGAGAGAGAGAGATTCTGCCAATCATTAATGCGGCCAATGTCCCTGACATGGTAGCCGCTACTGCTGCGACCGGCAAAATTAAAATATTATAATCTACCTCTTGCGCTCGCAAACAATACTTCATTTATACATAGTTTAAAAAAAACTTGAATTTTGTTTATTAGGACCTTGGAACCCTTGCTCTGAGTTATTAAACGTTTTACCAGATATGACTTATGAGCCTCTTATTTCCTTGCCCACCAGGGACCTGTGTACTCACATTGAAAGTAGATGTTATCTTACATACTTGGCTTTGAAGTTTACCAGGCTACTGTTTCAATTTGCTCGTGCCTGTTTCCATTTCTTGGAATCTCCTGCTAGAAAATCATACCATTTAATTTAACTCGGTTCAAAAGTCCCTTCCCTGGAGTTGTTCCAAGTGCATAGAGAGTTTGTATCATAGAAGTCGTTTATTTTATTCATGCTCTTTCGTTTGAGTTCTTTAAAAGGAATTGGTTTCTTTTGGGGTTTTATCTCTCCATGATTCTAGATTACTTGATTAACCATTTCTTCACTTTCAGTTGTTCCTTTGTACTCGCCCCAGGCCTATAGAAATACTTGATAGAATGGTTGAATCTTATATTGACAGCCCTTATATCTTGATTCCCATGTACAAATAAGATTTCTCCCATATCAATACGAGCCTCTTTGAAAATAATTTCCCCCTGGCTGGATTATTCTGCAGAAATTTGTTCACTTACATGTCTCCTTCAATCCAGATTATAAGTTCATTGTAAATTTAAGTCGTCTTTTTGATTTTGATATTCGTGATTTTTTTTGCTCGTGGCTGCTGTTCCACATAGATTTTTATGTCCGTTGTTTTCTTTTCTTTTTTTCTCAACTTTTGATGGCAAATTCCAGCATGGACACCATATTTGTCAAAAATTAATAACAATAATGATATATGTAATGAGATATCCTAGGAATATTAACTAATCTCATAGAAGAGACGGTCAGATCTTTCTATACCAATGCATACTTCGTTTAAAATAAACCTACTGCTCCTTTCAAACGTTTTCCAAATACCGCACCCATACCTTTTTTTTTGCATCCTTTGGTCCAGTTAAAGGTGATGGATTTCTTTTTAATTTTGAGCTATGCAATACACTAAGGTTTCGATATTTTCATATTTAGTTTTAATCCAGGTCTTTCAAAAAAGATGTGTAGTATTCCCAGCTCATGGCACGTCGATATGGCATTTTTAAAAAAGTATAAGTTCTTCCCTTCATTTTTTCCCTTTTATTTGATTATCATACTGCTTAATGAGCAAATATGTAGAGAATGGATCTTCTGTTTTCTTGAAAATACTTATCGATTTACCTGTATTATCACAGAGTCTCACTACTTATTTACATAACTTTCACGCAAGATAATTATGTATTTGGAAAATCTAACACTTCTGGACTGTGATATAGGTACTCTCATTGTATTGAATCAAAAGCTGTTTCAAAATCTAATGCCAACATTATCCCCGGTGGTATCATTTCTTTTGTGCACTTCATTTTAATTTAGTAAAGCTCTGATACCATCAAGGATACGAATAGCTTTACACATACCACTTTATTCTGCTGCATCGGCTTTGGCAATACTTTTGTAAATTCCCCTCCCCCTAAGAATTCAGGACACATTTCTAAATTTGCAGTTGAGAGTAAATCTGGTGTCCACTTTGTAAGCTCAATCTATCTTTACCACTCTTTTCTAACTAACCGGTCCCTCTTTGTCTCTGGGAGGCTGACAGCTCTAACATTAATCATGATTCATTTTTGCCACTAACTGATTGATTGGTATTTCCATCTCATAGTATCAGATAGGTCTCCGATATGAAGCCATCAGTTGCCGGTGAATTATTTTTTATCTGTTATTTTTAGCATTCTATACGGGTTGCTTGTGCGTTCGCATTGATTTGTGTCCGTTTCTGGCAACTTGGCTAAGTTGTCCTTGTTGAATAATTATTTCGCAAAAGCAGATTCAGTATCTGCTCTTGAATGACATACATGTTCTCCTGACCATTAATTTCGTAATGCTTGTCTTCTTCTTATTTCCTTTCTTATAAGGTCCAAAAATAAATTAATAAAATTCAGCCTTGGATCTGTAATATTGTTGACAAGATTACAACAGAAGTACCTGAGCCTGAATTAATCTGTATTTGTACTAAAGGCATCCAAGGACACATGTACTCTAGCATGTCTTGATATAATAAGGGATGAAAAAAGCAGGGAAAGAAATATGATAGTTATGAGATAAAATTAAATTTAAAGAGGGTGGCTCATGCAAAGATGACACTGAAAACTGTAAAATGGTACATATTTTGTATACTCACACTAGAAACTGACTGTCCCCAGACGACACACTAATTGTGATTTTTTTTCTATTCTCCCTTGCCAAACATAGAAATGGGGAATATATTAAGTTATACATGTACACAAACAGGTGAACCACACAAGACAATTTTTATGCAGAGGCAGGTCGTGGAACTTGAGCATGCAGGTCTGTGTAATATTGTAAATTTGCTCATGTTACACTTGTCACATATCGCGTCAAAGAGAAAAGTACACATAAATATTTTTATTCTATCAAAAAGTACCCATCGACATTTAAAAACTTAATGTCAAGGTATCAAATAAAAAAGCAGGGATACGCATCTGAGGTGGAGGTTTCTCGAACAATAAGATTTAACAGCACAGTGCTTGGATATATAGTCATAACAATCCTTCGGTGATCACGCACTTACACCACAATCGTGCAGTGGTACACAATCTTTTTATCCTTGCATCATACCAAATACCAACAAAGGTTTTAGAATGGCCGATGCTTGAAATGGTCTTTAAGTACTGGGAGCAACCAGCTGTATGTTTATGGACAGCATGTGGTCTCTTTGTCCCTGATGAACAATTGAATGAAGAGGCACTGAAATTACTGCGCGGAGTACCAGATAACAGTGGCTGTTAATAATTTTTTTTTATCACCCCACTGTTCATAGCAGCATAGCACGTATAATGCACATATCATGGAATAGATATAAATGCTTAATTTTGGTCCCCCCCCCCCCTGTACCCGAGTGGGCTCATCTACTAGGGGTATGGAGTTCATGTGCCTCTAAAAAGTTGACCCAGCGTGCCAACTTTTGCGTGTTCTTCTGAACTGTTTCAATGCTAAATAAGTCAAACTACTAAAGTTATAAAACCTTTGCATCTAACCCTGGGTTGGTTTTGAAAAGTATCAAAAAAAAAAAAGAAAAAAAAAAAAAAAAAAAAAAAAGAGAGAAATAGAAGGCATTTATTGTCAAAGACACGATGTATCCATATAACAGAAAAAATGTCTTGCAAGATAGTGGCACATGTAATGGAGGGTTGGGTCCTCTGCATTCAGGTACGCATTCCTTATGGCAATATGATAAAAATGAAATATAGAAGACAACATTCTTTGCTTCATGATTATGTTTGTTGCTTTTCATTTTTGCAGGTTTAATACTCAGGTTAGGCGCATATTTTCTATCTTGATCTTAATCTCAAAAGGATACTACTACAAGATCTATAATAAATTCAAGTGACAAGAGGTACACCGCGGGGAGACAGTACACGTTGCAAACTTCGCAAATTCTATAATTGTGATTGAATATAAGCTTTCAATTAATTACAGCTGTAACTGACTGCACACTCATCCCACTAAGGGAAATCTCCGAGAAAGGGCCACTTTCTAGGGGTTTGCCAAGGTAAATACACTCTCTCATCGTTAAGGTTATAATTGACAGGGAAGGTGTTTCTCGGCCTAAAGTGCCGCGAAATACCGAGATCCTTTCTTTTCTCTTTCCTGTTTCGTCGTTTCTCGGCATTTTTACCACGAAATGCCGAAGTTAGTGTGGAAGGTAAAAGTAAAACTTATATGTATATATATCATTTATATGTAGTGCTTAATGATAGTTCCTTAATTAGATCTTAATTGTATTAATTGTTAAATCAGAATAATAATAATTTCATATGATAGATATGTTTGTGTATCTAGCACATGTATCTAATTAGGTCTTAACTGGCGATCAGCCTACTATCTAGTAATTGTGGATATTAAAAACCCAGTTGATCTTTGATTATGGATTATTTACAGATGCAGTAACTATGTCACAATGATAAGTAATGCATGTATTTTTTAGTACTAGTATTTATTATTTTCATATATATATATATATATATATATATCTTATTTTGTACCATAAATACAGTACACAGATGGAAAAATACAAACGCGATCAGGTAATCAAATAGGGCATACTGTAAGCCCCGCTCAGACACAAATGCTAGCATTATGGTCGAAAACATTGAAACAAATGTCGAACAGGTGTTCGAAAAGTAGTTATTGTCTTTATATACCCACCCCCTTAATACAGGATTCCACCTAACCATCCCTGATCTGGCAAAGTTCATTTATCAATGAGGAAACCGTTTTTCTGTTGCATCGATGATCAGAAGGGTTGCCAAAAAAAGTTTGCATAACACATGGGCAAGTCATTTCAGAAAACTAAGACTTAGGAATTTTGAGTCGAGACATTATGTAAATGAGGCAGTTACACGGTGTTGATTGGCTGCCTGCATTACTCATCTGGGCAAAAATACTCACAAGTTGGGTGATACATTGGTATGACTTTAAGAAAAACTTAGCGTAACGTGTTTGCAGTTGATACTCAATGTCAACATCGTTACTCATTAGATGAAGCAAATTACTGAGAATTGTGAATGGGTAAGCCCAAATTTACGTTACAGCTTTCCGCCAAGTTACCAAAGTCTTGAATTTCTTTCTCAGAAAAATCACCGCAGAGGGCACCGATATAAAAGCATGCAATGGGTACTGAACAATTTATATTTGGCACTTCTATACACGTATCTGAATTGACTCACACGTATGTTGGTTTCACGGTTATACCTTAGAACAGTAATAGGAATATTTTCATTAGCAACATAAGACCCACTAATGTATCAAAATTTTACATGTTGTATATTCTCACCACCAAGGCTAACAGCAAGTTTACTAGCCTCTTTGTCTGCGCAAAAAAAACAACAATTGTGATTTTCTCGGGTGGAATTTTACATGATATTTGTCAGCATTCCGCAACGCGCCAAACAAAGTTTCTATCGATATGACATCCAAAACCAGAGGCTTTAGGTCTGGGGAGAAATTCATCAAAACATGCGTTTATAGCGTTTCTGGATATTTTTATAACTATTCCTGCGAAATATTTCCGTTTTTAGCTACAACTCCCATAGTTATAGCAACTGGAGCTTCGAGTATATCAGACAACTTGGCAATGAATGTGACGCTGTCTTGGTTCAGGAGCACCCGTTAAACACAACCAACTCGTGTTGCTCGAACAACAAAAACCAAATTGTTATACTGTGTTTATATCTGGCATAAAGGATGGCCAACTTTTCCAAGGCAGGCCCTACGGTGGCTGCTCCATTTTTTGGAGAAAGCTTTTAGATTTTAAATGTTCTTTAGTCCCGTTTGCCTCGAATTATATTTGTGGTTTGAAGATGGAAACGCAACACCGCAAGCTTCTAATCGTACAGGTTTAAGTGCCATGTGACACTTCTATATGATGATAATGCATGCTAAGGGTGCATGTTAACAAGTGTCTTGTTTTCATCTAGACATTTAGTTGGGACCCAGGCACACTACAGCACGACTCGAAAGTGCTTTTGTCGTTCTACGAAGGTCATGTGACAGCAATTTTTGTAAAGAACAGTAAAACCAGGGCACGAAAGAGGAAGGTCTGTTGAAATGGTGGTCTTAAAACAGTCATGTGACAATGAGGTATTCTAAATACCACACTATCGTTCCCATCTATTGAATTTATCGTAAGGAAAATAAGTATGTTAAAGAAATGTAAACCTTCAAATTAAAATAAAAATGCGATCATTTTTGTTGAAGTGTATTATCTACATTATATCAAAATTTGGATTAAAGTCTTATCCTCATACAAATCGAAGAAATATTTAAAACTGTTCAAACTGAAAGGAAAATTCAGCTCCCATAGTGGCTTGGTGGAGTAAGAGTCAGGGAGGCTTACCCAATGAAGTATGTTTCATATATAAGGGTCAATTACGTACTGTTTGTACAAAGAAAAACTTGACCTTTACGTACCAAGTGAGGTTACTAGATATGCAGTGTGGTTTTTGCCAATAGCGAATAGGATCTGCTAATATCATGGCAGCAAGCTCAGATGTGCACATGTCCATGTGAATTCTACAAAATACAACTAGCTTGTGATTAGTGAAGAATTTTCCAAAATATTTATATGGGCTCGTTTAAATAGGTGGTCCCATCTACAAGCTGATATGACGTAATACAGTGGAACCTGTTTTGAAAGGAAACCCCACTAAAACCCTCATTGTGAGAGTCCCGAAGACTATATTTTTACCTCCTTTCCAAGTGGTTCCTATGCCGTGAATTCCTTCTGTGTATTATTGGTTCCTTAAGAAGCCTCATTCAATAGAGATGTCCTGTAAAATTATCCATTACTAAAAATCTAGTCAGTAACATCGGTTGGTCTCACCAGCACTTCCTCTGATGTGTTTACTCATGAAGCTATATTAATGCCCCTACCCACATGTTTACAAAGTGTTAATCTTGCCTAACGCCACACTGTTTGAGTCTCACACGTGTTCCCATGTACTTCAAATCTCTTGGTCAGTAAAAAGGATCAAAACTCTAAATTATACTTATGCTATCTAACCAACTGTGAATGATACAAATGACTGCTGCATGCAAATAGATTTTTTGCAAAAAGATGAAAAAGGTCAAATGTACACTGGATATAACTTTGAAACATTAATCACTACATTATGAATTCAAGGCGCTTGAAATGATCAGGTAAAAATAAATGTCTGGCTTAGTAAACACAAATCTGTTGCCCTATTTGCCAGAGAGCTTTGATTATAAATCCCTTGACGCAATCAATGTTGCATCGATTTGTGAAACTTGATTCGAACAGAAGATGCGCCCCCAAAAAGAAGACTTTTTGCTGAGAAGAAAGTTGGATTTTTTTTAATCATTTGCACAGATTTAAGTGTGGCAAAAAGTTTGTGCTTCTAAAACTGTTGATAGTCTTTCTACATTTCCTTACCATATCTATATTTCTGTTTTGTCACGTTACAACATTTAAACTCTTTCAGTGGCACAAGAGTCAATAGCTCCCCTCGGCATGCTGAGGAAAGCTGTTGACCTAGATTATTATATTCTATTTAACTAGAAATATGCTGGTACGTGGATGAAACATCTTGTTACAAAGGACATGAATTTAGCACCCTATTATATTTCACATCAATTCGTTTGACGTTGTTTGTGTATAGACGCAGTTGCAGCTGGAAGGGTTGTTTTAGTGCCAATCAGAGCAACTGTTATGCTGACCTGAAATATCATAATGATTCTTGATAGATATTAAAAAGATGCTCCAATAACAAGTATCATCATGCCTGTAGTGTCATAGATGATATGAACAGTACAGAAAAACATATTTCCACGACGCTATGTGGGAACATTGGGCCTGAGGTGTGCTAAGGAATAGAAATGGTTAATAAGGTCGTTTAATGATAAAATATAATTTGAAGCTTGCAGTGGTCATTGGGATATATGGAATTTTTGTGGTGAAATGTCACCTACTTCAATGTTCTTCACTGTAATTTGACTGAACATTTTTATCATCCTTAAAACCATTTTGACCCAGAATTGGCATGCAAGGGATCATGGTTGAGGATAATTCATGTGTGTAACCACCACCCAGCATATAAAATCTGCAGGAAAATTCCCTTAAAGATTGATAGGTTATTGACATTTCTATCATGATGTTATCCCCCCCCCCCAATCAGGGACCATCCAATAGGAACACAATATTGCCAGGTCGTAATACCAGTACAACAACCTCCCAGGATTGTTAAGACTGCGCAGCCTATTTGTTCAAATCGAGAGTAATGACAGCTTTTATTTTTTTGAAGTTCAGCTTTATTCATGTAAAAGTTATATAAAATATGCATACATTTAACAATTTTCCAAAATGTTGTGCATAGGGGGGGCTATGGCAGTTTGTCAATATGAGTACCGAAATGTTTCTCTTGGGTCCTCTCTCCAGTATAGTGTTGGCGAAATTGTGTATTTAAGGGGATCGATTACATTATCATCTCCATAATCAATGAGTTGGGATTCCACACCTACCAATTTATGAATCTCGACAGTCCATTGTGAAGCCATCACATTACAAGGCCTACTCGGTACTAATTGGGATTCTATGGCCGAGTGGTCAGGCATGGCCGACATTACAAGTCCAACTGCTCCTACGATCCATCTGCCCCTCCATCCATCCATACGGAACGATTTGCTCGTCCAAGCGACAAAAAAATGGAACACTATTGCTGGGCAATGTACAGCAAAGTCCGCCCACAGGCAAACTGCTTGGCAGTTCCACTTCCATGTTTACATGCTTGCCACCCCATCTGTGTGAAAATGTCAATGATTTCATAGCTTTCTGGGCTGTCACAAAACATCAGCTTTTATCAGCTTTCGTCTCCAAAGTTTCCCTTCGTTTTTTGTGGGAACTGTGATTTTATTTCTGCAACAAAGAGGACAGACTTTTATAGGAATACAGGGTGATCCTTCAGATCCAGTTTTTGAAGAGAAAGTATGGATCATACACTTTATAGAGGCATCATAGGGACATGCAACACATCATCATTGGCCAAAAGGAGACCGTGCTACAATCACAAAGGTAATATAGACTGTGTTCATGTGTTATTGTACTATGCCATTCTCTGGACAATGCTCCTATTGGGACAGCAAGGAACTGTCCAACAAAGAGCTCGATTCTGAACAGACATTGAAATCCGGTGTGCTATTTATACTGTTTGACTACGGGTTATCAGTGAATATGGCCCTACCCTTCTGACCAACACCTCAGTCAGGTGGACTTTTTACGTTATGGTCCTGGTAACACAAGGTCAGCTGAGGTAACAAGTCCAATATATCTACAAAAATGGCACTACTGCAATAATGTAATGAACGTGAATGCTCCCACCAGTATTCTGCTTGGAGGTGACATTCATTTCAGCCAAATTAGGAACCCTTGTGGAGTTTGGTACAAGCCAATTAAAACAAATCAAGATAAGACATATTGTAAAGTCTGCATGCACTGGTTCCACAGGACTTGTATTGGGATGACCAGAGAGCAATTGACCCATCGGCGCCAAGTGCCAGTGGGCTGGGTCTGCCAAGTATGTCGTATACCCCAGTTCACAGACTCATATTTCAACTCAGTCTTGGGTACCCTAGTGAATCTGACACCAATGCCTTGTTTCACTTCACAGACTCATTTGTAAGGCCCAAGGCTCCAAAATAGGCAACAATACGTTTGTGGACTCAACACTGGACAGCATTAGCTCTTCTACCAATGCAACAAGCGATTTATAGGCTGTTAGGGCCACTCACAAGCGAAATATTATTATAGGCCATCTAAATATAAACTCTATTATATACTAATTTGACAGCGTTCATGATATTCGAAGAGAACGATTTCTTGACGTTGCTTTCTTCAGTGAAACAAAGATAGATGCTTCTTTTGCGCAAGTTCAGTTCGAAGCTGACAATTACACACTGTACAGGCAAGATAATATTGAAAGGAGTGGAGGTCTACTGGTGTACATGAAATAAAGAATACCATCAAAACTTTTCAATGTTCTAACATCGGACGTTGAAACTTTGTGTGTGGAAATCAAAACAAATCTCCGTGAATGGCTGCTCATTGCAGGCTGCAATTCTCCTTGCATACCGAACTCAACATTTACATAAGAAATGACACATCTCTTGGACCAGGCTTCGATTTCTTATGACAATTTACTCATTTTAAGTGACCTCAACTTTGATCTAATGCATGACACCAAAGATAAAACGCTGCGACACAATGGCCTTATTCGACTCGTCAAATCATATCTGGAGGCCCACTTGTTTTACCAAGCAGAATGACAGTCTGCTCGATGTGATTCTTACTAATAGATCTAACTTAATTCTAACATAAAAAACATAGATATTGGTCTCAGTGACTGTCATCACCTCATCTACACTGTTCTGCGAGAGCATCATAAGCCCATCAGTAATCCTTACATTAGTTACCGAAGATATAAAAACTACGTAAATAAGGGGTTCCTCTTTGATGTAGCACATGCTCTGTTCCATGCTGTCATAGATGGACTACCTGAGGATGATGGCTGATGGGCTTTCTCTAAAATGTACTGTGACATAATCAATGACCATGCCCCCCCCCACACACACAAAAGAAAAAGTGGCTAAACGAAGCACCCTATGTCCATGCATATCTTAAACGAAACTCGAGAAAAAAGGAAAGGCTGTTTAACACTTTCAGAAAAACAAAGGTAGAAAAAACAAAGACTGGAAAAAAACCAGCAACAGAGAAATAAGTGTAGAGACCTAAGGCGACGTGTCATCAAGGCCTACTTTGTCAATGAATGTAGTGATGGGCCAAAGAACTGTGACTTCTGGACTACCATAAAGCCCTTCATATCTAGCATAGGTGCTAAAAATCAGATATTGTGCTACAAGAGAACGGTAACATGGTAACTGATAAATGCTCTATTGCTGACATTTTAACTAATTTTATGTAAACACAGAGATCAGTACTTAGACTAGCGTATGTTATGATGCTACTGTACAGGATATATGTGGAAAATATAACAACCACAAAAGCATCAAACAAAGAACAGAACATTATCATGTTGATAACCTTTTTCAATTTCACCAGGTAAATCAAAATACAGTAAGGGACAAACTGAGAAATCTC
The DNA here is from genome assembly GCA_964020975.1 of Hermodice carunculata. Classification (NCBI taxonomy): domain Eukaryota; kingdom Metazoa; phylum Annelida; class Polychaeta; order Eunicida; family Amphinomidae; genus Hermodice; species Hermodice carunculata. The sequence continues at coordinate 52,123,999 of OZ026617.1, forward strand.
AAACAAAAAAAGTCAACAGGTTTTGATGGTATTCTTCCAAAGTTTGTTAAAATGTCCGCTGATGTTATAACAAATATCTGTACCACCCTTATAAACAGAGCCATACCAGCTGATACTTTCCCTACTGAACTCAAAATTGCATCGGTTGCTCCGGTTTACAAAAAAGGAGGATTACCTACTCAAGCTAAATTAGCATGCTACCATGCTACCATGCCTTTCAAAAATATTTGAGTCCATCATGGCGGATCAGCTGGGATTGCACTTTGATAAAATTTTCTCACCTTACCTATCTACCTATAGGAAAGGTTATAGTTGTTTTGCCACTTTAATTAGTTTAGTCGAGGACTGGAAATCAGCTCGAGACTCAAACAGGGTCACTGGCGCAGTGCTCATGGATCTTTCACGAGCCTTTGAGAGCATGCCTCACGACTTGCTCATTGCCAAACTTGTCAGTTATGGCGTATCTTCTAGAGCAGCAAGCATGGTTGCCAGCTTTCTGAACAACAGGCAACAAAGGGTAAAAATTCAGAATGTTACTAGTACCTGGTTGGAGATCACCTGCGGCGTGCCCAAGGGTCCATTTTAGGACCCCTGTTATTCAACATATTTATGAATGAGTTCAGCTACGAGATAAAGTGTACTCTGTACAACTACGCCGATGACAGCACGGTCAGTCATACAACTAGCACCTCAGACCAGCTTACCCCCCCCCCCCCCCCCCCGAAACTCAAGCAGAACAAGCAACGCAGTGTTTTGGTATTAATCACATGAGTGCTAATCCTCGAAAATTCCAATGCTTACTGTCAGATGAGTCCTCCGAGATTCATCACGGAGAACACAGCATTGCAAACTCGGACACTGTGACTCTACTAGGTCTTACAATTGATCGTGACCTGAAAATGGATGCACACACATCTTAACTACGCTTGAAAGCATCCAGACAGATCAATGTACTGAAGAGATTCAGCAGAATCCTTGACATCCACAGCAAACTAGCAATATTCAAATCTTTTGTCCTGTCAAATTTCTTATACTGTCCCATCATTTGGCATTTTTGTAGCAAGGATAGTTCTGACAAATTGGAACAAGTCCAAGAGCGGGCCCTCCGTTTTGTATTCAACAACAAGCAGGATTCGTATCAAGACCTGTCTGTACGTGCTGGTGTATGCACCATACGTGCACTATGCCTTCGCACAATGCCTATTAAGTATACAAAATTCTAAATCATATCAGCCCACCTGTATTATAGGACTTATTCAATCCTAAGAAAACCAGCTACGATAACTACACATTACAAGTACCTCACTTCAACACGGTCAAATTCGGGAAAAATCATTTAGATATGAGGGGCAGCAGACTGTGGAATCATCTCCCAGTACATATCAAAAGCTTCCACCCAGAAAGATTTTACAGCCAAGATCGGGCAGTGGTCATGCACCCTTTGCTTAGCCTGATATCTGCTGTAATTGCGCCGCATTGTACCTTTTGTTTTAGTGCTTATCATGTATTTTATATACTTATTTTCCATCCTTGAATATTTTTTTTAGCTTTCATATGTTTTATCTATATTTTTACTCCGCCACAACTGGCTCTTTTAATGTATAACCATAATGTCGGCATAAGTAGCCAGTGGCTAGTGTTACTCTGTACTTTCACACGGACTTGAAACAAAGATATCTCTATGTCTATGTCTAGGCTTGAACTTGTAAATCGTGTTCAAAAATCACATTAGGGTCATGTTTTCCTTTCAATTTCGTTTACAATAAAATGTTCCCGTGTTCCTTGCAGATATCCCCTTGTTCTCTGCTCGTAATAAAGTGCTATAGTGGAGAACAACATCCTTAAAGTTTACGTGTCCCATGTGAAATTGCCACGATCCTGGAGCTATGTAAAGTACCGTCGCCATGTACTGTGTCCTTGTTATCCAAGACAGTTCTTTCAAAAATAAACGCCAGATGGCAATCTTCATGTACAGACTGATGGGCCTGGACGTCATGTTGATGTTTGTTGTGTGAGTGTGATTTTTGACAGCATTTTGTGTGGCTCATCATGATAGAAAACTGATTAAAACCTTTAACTCGGGGTTTGTGCTTGTACCCTGACCCGGCCGCCAGCACAACACCCGAGCCGAAGGCTCATGTGTTGTGCTGGTGGCTGGGTCAGGGCACAGGCAGAAACCCCTCGTTGGCGGGATAATAAGTATTAATCCCTTAATCCTCTTTTCTACTATGCATTATGTTAATAGCCCTGCCAGTCCCATCAACGCGATTTTATATACCTTGTCATCCTGGATATTGATAATTTAAGAATTTGATTCTTGCTGGTTTTGGTGTGTTAAACATGTGTGTATCAAATAGTACCCTCAACATTTATTTCAATTCCTACATGAGTAAGTTTCCTTTCCAGTGATGTCTTCTTTGCCAAGTTTACAATATTCATTTTAAGAGTACGCGGCACATTTGGCCTCAAAAATAGTACTAAAAACATCTCCATCCAGCTTGGGCATTGTTTACTCGTTAGTGTTTCTCTCGTCACCATGTTTCATGAATGGTATCTTTGAGGCAAGTTCAAGTATATTAAATGAGCAAGGATGTTCAAATGATTAATCAGAGAGAAGAGAAGAGTCGGCAAACCATGGTCCAATATGATTCTCTAGGGTTTGCGTATTTATGACGTAAAATAAATAAATGCCTTTGTCTTCCCATTTTAAGTACACAATATTTGATAAATCAGATTAAAAGCATCATTACCCACGTAACCCTGCGTAATATTCGTTTTGCTGAAGTTTATGCCTACACCATTCCATGGTGATGAATTTTCCCTTCACACAGGCATTTTTATTATTAAGTGTGTAACCAGCAGGTAAATTCAGCAGAGCGCCGTTGAGATTGAGTAAAAAGATACAGTATTGATGTATTTTTAACAACAAGAGTAAGTTAAACTTCCGAAGCAGTATTGATGTGACGGGGACTGAACATTTCAAAAACATGTAGTCCTTTTCCAAAAGGCTACCCCTTGGCCTCGGGCTCGGACAGATCCAAATGTATTGGCCTGAAGCATATGGATGCTATGACTTGCAGTTCCTGTTGACTTGTCTGTTCATTCCACGTGATAAGCCTAGGCCTATTTCTTTGCATTGGACAGATTTTTCACACAAGCAACTTGCCATTTCAGTTGCGCACATAAAATCCGAGATCGTTTTCCAGAAAATCTTGCGCAACTCTTTCAAACTGTAATTTTATCACTCCGTAGGCTTTTGTCTCAACCATAATTTCTAGTTCAGCGAAAATTCACAGCAAGCCTAACAGATTTGCAAAATACATGATGACGTGGTAATTGGTAGCACTAGGTAAACTATTTTCATTGTTATGATAAACTAAATCCCGGTTTCATGACCCTGATTTTTCCTACGTTCTGATGGAGCCTGATGTAAATGACAATCATTGTGAGAGAGAAAAGTGTATTGGATATTCATACCCACAACGGGGCTACATGCCATACTAGATACGCGCTCACAAAACAAAAACAAGAATCTGAAGGCAACTGTGTAAAAAGTGGGTTCCAAATATCGCCAGGAATGCCCTGATATATATGTAGTTGCTTAGTCATGTAGATTTTTTAAGCTGTAAAACTTGCATTATGTCTGGTGCTGAGAGTGGATGTCATATGCCATGCAGTGTTTTTTTTGGGGGGGGGGGTTGTCTGTCTCCTAAATTGCCACGCAAATCTTGTTCTTATTTTTTACGGACACCTAAACACCACGAAATACCACATTCAGCACAACGATTGGCATAGCAGTGAGAATATGCAATTGGATTAGAATAGTCACCATGTTCCAAATAATGCAAATCACGGCCGAACAAATTTCCATCTGCACAAAGCCTTTACAGCCGTATGTGCCATTTAGGTTTGCGCTGTAGGAACACTCAATGAATCACAAACAAAAGTTGTATGGTTTTGCAATATGTCAATCAGGAACATTTGAAGAGTTTAAGTGTTAAATAACTATAAACCTGTAACTTATAGGTATAGATGAAATTCCAAGTTGAATTCATAGTTTTGTGCTCTATCTGCATCCTATGCAGTAGGAACAAATGTTGTTGAACATATTTAATGCTAATTAGCTACACTTGAGCGATTTAAATTCTAAATATTGCAAACCCATTTGATAGAGGGTTATTCCAACTTTATTTAACGCGTTTGTGTTCTTGGCGCATGCAAGGAACACGCCAAAAAGTTCTGGGATTTTAATGTATGCTTATCAAAGGCGGTGTATTGTTAATAACTTCAACACTGTCATTATGTAGAGTGTCATTCCGAGTTCAGTTTGCAGGCTTGTGTCGTAGGTGAATCAAATGACAAAAGTTGTAAAATGTTTATTTATGCAAAATAACTACGCTTGAACGATTAAAAATGTTGAACACTATCAAACCTATTATAAGTAGAGGTGCCGTGCTAACTTCAATTTATAAATTCATGCTGTAGGTATATCCAATAAGCCGCAATAAAAATTTGTCGAGTTTAAATTAAGGGCACTTGATTTGTTCAAATACTGATTATTTTCAAAACTATTATTGCTAGAGGAGTGTTCCGTGGGGCAACCAATACCAATGTACAATGTAGAAAAGGCTGTAGGACTCCAATATTGAATCTGTTAAATTTTAAATATCTTCAAATTCTTATGAATAAATTATCAACCCAATTTCAATTCCCGTGGGAAATTGATTGTTTAATTCAAATCAGGTTATATGCATGTATTCAACGTATAGAACACCACTGGTGTGATTTTCATGTTCTCTTATATTTTGGTAATCAGCATGAAAGATGTACACTTTTGGCGATGTGCGAGCAGGTTGCAGGTTTCTTGTGTAAATGATAAATAAAGAAGCATTCTTAAAACCGAATTCCACGCATAGCCTTTCTCCATATTATGGAAATCACGGATGTTGTTTAGGTAGGTGGTGAAGCGTTCAGCAATTCTTGCATACGTATTGTACCACGAGCCCACGACATGTAAAGGCCATTTAAAATGTGCAAATGATCATACCTGACTCAGCCTTAATTGCTTTAAGACCTGGCAAACTATCATGAGCGTAACATAATCACCAATTTAACTCCTGGTTGTATACTTAATAAAGATAAAGACATTATACACAAAATGACCATGAGGCATGCCAAAATGTACTGAAGCTTATAATATAATAGTCTGACTGTTTCACTTACATTTCTCCAAGCATGTATTATAATACAAATTGTCGAGATTATACTGATTTGCCACCAATACTTCCCCAATCAGATTTAGGTAATACGACTTCTCATGTGTGGGAGGCCGGCTTCACTCATGTGTTCTATCCCGACGTAATGATTTAGACCAAAGCATATGCGCCTTACAGATGTCGCCTGTTCTTTCATTTGATAGTCTAAAATTAGCTTCGTCGATTAAGTGCATGTCATGGGTATATCTGCCGAACAAACTTGTGGTTTGACCAGAACAGCTTTACCCAGTCGATACTCACGGCAGCACCCTTGAGAAATCAACGCATTACAAGGGAGATTTTTGCTTGCGGGTCAAGATATCTACCCTAAAAGCGAGTAAACCAGGGTGACGATGGAGACTGGAAGTGTTATAGGTCGTCCGCTTCATTGGTTGCCTAAGCGGTTCCCGATATAGCCGTTGCTTTGATGCATAACGTGATCTTGAGGGAATTATTGGAAGGAGAGGTACAGCGTTTTAGGGCTGCAATACGCTAAACAGATATTCATCTTGTGGCCTTTTTTTGCGGGGGGGGGCGTCTATGTTGCCTTTGGTCTAGTTTTTGCCACCTATTGAATCAAACATGACCAACTAGTGTACTTTATTGGCATTGGCTGGAGCGTGTAAATAAATTCACTGCTACCTGTGGAACAGAATTAATTAAAAGTCGTTCTGGCCTCACTCAGCCAATGTTAATAAGCCCAATTAGATCATAAACCCTGAGTCAAGCATAATGTGTTAGTGCTCGTTGGATTGAGATCTACGCCAGTGCCTTCTTGGATATTGATATTTAAATATCTGAGCAGCCGAATATCTGTTGTTGACATACCCATATATTTATGGATATTATTCAATACACAGCGAGTGCATTCGTGTACGTCCACTGCTTGTCAGAAAATAATTAAATATATTTTTGGCCCAAAATTCGATAAGATGAATCCGATTTTTCAGCGTGGTTACATGTTTAACAATTTAGCGTTTATTTTGAGGTACCATCTGTGTTAGATACAAAAGCTTCGGGTGTCTCAAATGTCTTATAATATGCGTCATAATTTTGTTGACACGACACTTTGAATATGAGACTTAAGTTGTATGATTGTGGAGCCAGAGCCTATCGGGACTGAAGTACCTAACAACACGATAATTATCTGCTCTATATCTTGCAAAAAAATCGCTGTGATTCATTGGCAAATGTAACTCAAACGTACCAGCTTTATGCTGTTTGTCAATTTTGCGTTTGTATATAGACGGAAGAGAAAGGTATGAAAAAACTTTTACTTTTAATTACATATGTCACAGTCATATATATATATATATATATATATATATATATATATATATATATATATATATATATATATATACTTTTTTATATAAAAAATCATGTAAATATTGGTCATGAAACATTTCTTTACCTTAGTATAGATTGAAGAACGAAGACGTATTCATGGTGGTACTGTGATTATAACAGTTCAACTTCAGCTAATTTGTCCTCCAACTCTGGCCTTGATGAGAGAAGAAAGTGGTGCTTGAGATGCTATTTATATGATAGTTTGCCTTAGATGAAAGGGTAATATGATTTATCTCTTGCCATGAGAGACAAGAGCAACCCCGTATTAACACCATCCCTAACGTAAAAGCGACGGGAAATATGAAGACAACTGATTTCAGCTTTATTCTAACAGAACAACTGCATATGCCGTACTGTCAGATCGATACAATACATAGGGAAACCAGTAAGTCATGTTGTCAGATGTTGGTAATACCATATTTACGACCATAACAATGAGGTATTTTATTCAGTCCTATAGGAGGCGTCACAATAGCTCAGAGGGCCAAGCCTTGCGCAGCTGGCATCGGATCGGAATTACTGCCACCATAGATGTTCCCGGACTGCATCAATCTACAAGCAGTGTGAGAGGACACGCATGCTGTCAGCTGGGCTCGTCCCTAGTGCCGAATTGACGGACGTGTCCGCAGTGCCGGAGCCTATGGGTCCTACGATCGTGCATGCACAAGCTGAAACAAGCAACAGGATGTGCCGAAACATATCTAACAGCTTAAGTCCTCCTGGAGAACAGGGCGCAATGGAAGCCAACTTAACAAATTGTCGCAACATATCAACCCTTACCCATCTACCTCGGGAGATGACTTTTAATGATGACAGTTTGGTTTCTGTGATAGCTTACTGCGTTCTCTTTGTTATTGCTGCCTTTGGAAACTTAACCGTGTTCATCACACTCTTCAGAAATCGACATAGGAAATCGCGGGTGAATCTGTTTATAATGCATCTGAACATTGCAGACTTAATAGTTACTTTTGTGATGTTACCTCTGGAAATAGGCTGGCATATTACTGTGTACTGGAGAGCGGGAGATGTGCCTTGTCGAGTGTTAATGTTTTGCAGGGCGTTTGGATTCTACCTTTCATCTTTTATACTGGTCACCATAAGTTTGGACAGGTATTTTGCAATACTTCATCCCCTAAGCCTCAATGATGCAGACAAAAGAGGCAAGCTAATGTTGGCGCTTGCGTGGCTCTTCAGCTTCGTCGCAAGTATACCCCAGGTGAGTGTGCCTTATACGTATCAGTTTGAACGTATCAGTTATTTTATGGCTTATTTGTGACAACTTAAGCAGCTCTCGCTGGTTTAGCAATCGGCATGACACGATGTCCGGTCAGCGTTAAGTACCCCCACTGACTGACAATTAAGGCAAACAGTTACATTGCCAATGTTGACAACCGCGGAGTGTTGTTTTGCCAAACAATTTCAGTTTGACCTTAGACATACATTGGCACATACTCTTGCAGACCTGTTTGTGTCTTACTTGGCTAATTTTCCACACTAGAATGTTTTTCAAAATGTTTAGATGTGTTTTGTAACTGCCTCACCCAATTTCAACACCCGCGAACCTGGAAATATCATGTCCATAATAATGATAATAATAATAATAATAATAATAATAATAATAATAATAATAATAATAATAATAATAATAATAATAATAATAATAATAATAATAATAATAATAATAATAATAATAATAAAAATAATGATGATGATGATGATGATGATGATAATAATAATAGTAATAATAAAAATAAAACAAATAAAAAATCACGGCTACCGAATCTTGGACCTCCTTTATTGGAGACATGCACAATGTTTACTTAAATGATCTATTTTGATATTGACTTAAAGGGAATAAGAAGTGCTGCTGCCACCATGTGGCTAATTGTATGCTAATTATATGCATGGGGCAGACCACCAATACATAATCTCCTGTCAGCTCGTCTGTTGCACACTTTGTTTTTAAGTTCTTTTTCCTTGTCTGGTTTGTTAAGGATATATGTTATGTTATCACTGATCGGTTAGAAGTTATCTCATTGGTTCTCCTCGGTATATATATAAGCCCTTAAATGTAATTAAAAAGTAGAATAAAGTATACATTTTCAGAAAGCATACAAACTTGAAATTCATGCTGTGGAATTGTGCTAAGGATTTTGGAGAAGTTGTTTGCACAGTAATTAGAAAGGTGTAGGTAAGTGATCGTCATTCTTAGAAATGCATTTTCGATTCAGTCATACATTTTCTTATAGTTCCGCTCCAAATTTAAGGCAGACTGTAGAACACAGAGCAAATGAAAAAAAGTGTCAAAATTTAAAACATTTTTTGTTTTTCCTGAGATACAGATGTTTGAAGTCAGAATAATGATACGTATATCAAAGGAAACCCACTTTAACTTAGTCTTATGACAAACCGGCACCATTTTTTAAAAAATCTGAGACACGCTATTTTGATTCATTGCAAAATGTTAGTTTACTCCACATTTGAAGTCCCTAGCTTCAATATCGAATGATATAAATCAATATTTGTCGTACAGTATGATGATCTTTTGTATAATTGTAATGTAAACATTTTCATAAAGTGGCATTATAAAATTGTAATTAACATAATCTTCAGTTTGTTATCGTTCAGAAAATGTGTACCTTATATCACTTTACTTGTGTGAATCAAGGGTTATTTGAATGATTTAGTCAAAGACACCGCGATAAACCCAAAATATATCTTGGTCGACCAGGATTGGGGAATATATTTGCTCTAAAATCTAGCTGAAAGGGCCATCTTGGCAACAAAATGTGTAACATCTACCCCAAATCCACACCGTCAAGCGTAAAAGGTAATCAGAAATCAGGGTTTTTACCTCTGGTGAAATGTCAGTCTTTTGAGAGTTGAGGATCGTTCTTGTCCATTTGCCGGCCATCTGGAAGTCTTTATCCGTCAACAATTTTGCATTTCCCCTTCACAAACACTGTCAGCCAGATATTCTTCAAATTTAGTAGACACGTACATTGGGTGGGTCTGTACAATGTTTCTTCAACAATCACGGTCCAGTGGTTTGGGACTTTATATTGATATTTTTTTGGAGGGGGGGGTCTTAAAAATATCCGATTGGCCCATTAGTTGGAAATTACACAGGAACACCTTCAAGGAACCTAATAGTCCTACTTAATTTTTATAACAGGTGGCGTTGCGATCCTTCCTATTTTTAATGCCTTTTTGTGTGTGTTTTTGTAATATTCGCCCCCATCCCCGGTAAGTGGGGTATACTTTCATTTGTGCATTTTTAATGATTTCTGATGATCAAACGTATAGAGTGCGCATTAACATGCATTCTATTGACACAAATGGACATTTTTGTAGTTTCTTTTCACAACGATGGACAATATTTACTTCCAACCAGCGGGATAACAACCTTGGAAAAGTGCCTGTCAATTGTCATTAACTGGTCAAACGCTGATTTATTTCGTATATATATATATATATATATATATTATATTTGGAGCTATTGAATTTTTGGTGTTTTCGTGATTTTGCGATTCCTATTCCAAAAGTGCTATATCTGTTATTTTCAACTTTATTTGAATCTGTATTGAATAAACATCCATGAACCATGTTCATTTAGTGGTACCACTGTTATTTCCTGATTTTTTTTACCTTTTTTTAAATTACGTAATACACGATAAGAATATATGTTAACATTGTTTTTATTGAAATAGCAGTGTACATGTATATAGATTTTTCCATACTCGCAGACCATATCCACTTTAATAGTATGTAGCGTGGTAGCGTGGTAGCGTGGTAGGATCGTAGTAAAATTAGGACACCAGATTAAGGATCTGGATCTCCCATAGCCATATAGTAGCAGGTTAAAGTAATGTTGGGGTGGGCTCTGCTCCTCAATTCAGGGTGCAGGTGAAGCTCAATCAGACTGGGATTTATGTTAGTTCAATATATCAATGTCGGCTGAGGACAGGCTATTCACAGTTTAATTACACTGATTTATGTGTATCAGGTATTTGATGAAAATGATCGAACTCATAAGAATGCCACAATGGTTGTGATAGTAACTGGAGTGGTCATAACACCAATAGTTATGTCTAGATGGGTTCAACGTAATGATTTGGCCTTACCGTTTAGGTTATGCCATTAATATGACTAGGGGGCGATGCATGTGAATTCATAAAAATGAAATTGGCGAATCTTGTTGCAAGGTAACATTCGTATGTGCCAAGAGGCTTATATGAAAATAAAACATAACCATGTGCAATATGCCATTTGCTTTCAAAACATAAAAGTAATAGTTGTAATGTACGTAATTGTATATAAGTTATTATCCACTTAAGAAGAGAAGTGGGCTATTTAAGTGCCGGTACTAAGATATTTCCCAATGTCCATATGAATATGTTTTTTATAGTATATGTGCCTTATTTTTTATTTCTATTCATTATCTTATGTCTTTACTTTGTACTTTTGGTTACACCTACTGCAGCAAATTTTCTTTACTGTTTAATGAAAGCACCTTCAATCCTTTCATTCACTCAAATCACCCCAAAGGCCCAAATGCAAATTGTTATCTTTTTATGTTTTTTTTACTTAAATCATATATAAACAGAAAATATCTCGTTAACAATTGTAAATAAGACCTGTCATGGTGACTTCCGGGTCAGCAACTTTCCTTGGTATTTCGCGTCCGACCTGTTTCGAGCAAAGCTAAAGGCTTAGTTTTATTCTGACCAGGAAAAGGTTACTGTCAGTTGGGTGATGATTACTTCCAACTATTGCAAGGAGATGCCTTGGACCTGATGCGGAATAGGGATATCTATTGTTTGTGAAGCTGTCCGGCGTATCATGTTCACTGTTCGAGAGCAGAATCATATTGTACCGTAGCACATGAAGTGAGTGTCTTTTGTTAAGATGAACATCCTTCAAAAGTAAAAAGATTGTGAACTATCCACCAAATGTAAAGAGATTGTGAACGACCCTTCAAAAGTAAAAGCGATTGTGAACTATCACTCAAAAGTAAAAGGGATTATAAACTTTTATTGAAAAGTAAAAGGAATGGTGAGCTAAGTGAACAATGAACAGTGCAACTGTTTTGGTGTTTCTGCTTGCCGTTTTTGCAAGAATATGCCAAAACAACAGTGCAGAGGAAAGTTTGAAAAGAGCTTAAAGACTTTCAAGGAAATATGACATGATACGGTCTTTGCTAACTGTACAACGATTCCACAACATTTGGTCAAACTTGGTGGAATTTTGTATCACTTTAAAACCGCAAGGTATCCGACAGATTATAATGTGAATTTATGATTACTCTCTTGCAATGTTGCTCTTTCATCTAGTGTTTTCAATAAAAGTGTGACAATTCTTTAAAGTATTATTATTATGATCGAAAACTTGAATCCTGTGTCCTAAGTGCTTAGTTACCACAGAATATGCATGGAGTCTTTTACCCCCCTCAGAACCCCGGGTGGAGTGGCTTAGAATGCGCACTCGGGTCGCACAATGAGAATGATTGATATAGTCGTTAATTTAGTATCGAAATATGAGCCCTATTGCGGACGTTTGGTCTCCACACGGTTCGCCATTGCGCTACCAATTTTAAGAAAATTGTTGTCTGTTTCTATAATCAAGGAACTGTTTCTGGCAACATGGTGGCCCGTGCATTTTGGATCACAACATCTAGGCAAGAATGATAGGTTCGGAATTGTAAGACCTGATCTTGCCTAACTTTACATTCCACTTCGTAATTATCACAATATCGATGCCACAGAGCGGAGCCATCAGTGACAGAGGCAAAGTACTAAGATTCTGTTTTGAGCTAAGTGTTAAGTACCCGATAATGAATATACTAATTAAAATAACAAAAAACTCAAGTACTTATTGCACAATTAATCGAGCAATACAGTGATGAAGTCTTTTTACAGGACTTTAAAAAAGCTTAATTGAAAATAAATTATGAGTTCCTTTTAGAAAGTAGGACTGAAGCAACCAGTTTTTAGTGTTTCATATAGGTAACGCTCTGAGAAAATGTCAAAAAAACCCGCTGATTAAATCCATGATGTTAGCGTGCATCGGTTGTCTTGGTGTCCAGATAATAATGAAAAGGGACAGGCACCCCATTAGACATATTATCCTCGCAGAATCGATAAATTGCGAGAAAAAATTTTGTACTTAGGTGACCAATAGGAGATTATAGGAGTCGCAATGAAATCCGCAGCCGCGTATCCGGTCACTCACCTATGAGCGTTGTTACGTGGGGCAGCCAACTAATTCATATTTTTGAGCACGCATAATAAAAGCTGTTTCACTCTGGTAAATAAGTAACTTATAAATATACATTTAACACCAAACAGTAAATTCTTACCATTTCGGTCATTGGAAATTACATTATTTTGGAAAGTGACGGGTGACGCTGACCAATTATATGTACCTCATCATATTGTCAAATTTTACACCTTTGAAGAATTAAACTGCTAAAAAATGAATTAATTTGGAGTTCGTTTAGAGACCATGTCACTTGTAACACTTAACGGCATTTGACGTTAGACATTTTGACCCCACCCCCACCCCTTTCCCTTAACGTCAGATTCTATTAATGTGCCAGTAACATTAGGACTATGTAGGGATGGTAATGTGGCAATGTCAGTATTTTGTGTGCATATTATTGCCATATAGGTCGACCTGTAACTCGCTTAGTTTTCTGATTTTTTTCTCAATTTCATATTCATTGTCATGCTTTGAGCAAGTTAAAGTCAATAGGCGATGACCCTCATCCCCTGGCGTCAAATACCGGTATTATTAAAGTGTGACAAATGACATGACCCCTTCGATGTATGAGTGCTGTTGACCTTCTAGTGCCCTTACAAAAAGACAACACCAATTTTATGGACTCTTTAGTACACTGTTTTCTATGTTGTATTATCAATTGTTGTGTTTATTATTGTGTGCTGAATCAAACTAAGTCTGTTCAAAATGGTGGGCACAATTTATCAAAAACTTGTTAACTGACCACGCCGGGCTTAGTTAGTTCATATTATCCTACATTGGGCTAGTTGATAAAAAAAGTACATTCAGCGTTGTCGACAGAATTACATAATGAAACGATATTGGCACAGAGAGCCGAGCAATCATTTTATTTTACTTTACTTTACCTTGCTTTACTTATCTTTAATTTATTGAAATATACTTTTTCAATTTAAAACTTTCACATAGATATCATAACATGAATAAACAAACGTTCCCTAAAATTAATGTAAGCATCTCCGTTGTCAGGATCATTAAATGCTTATAAATTCAGTAATGGCCCATGATGAACACATGCAGCTCTTGAATAGTTTTACTAACCGGATGATCGATATGTGAGTATGAACCTAAAGTTGTGTTGTTGTTTTTTTTAATCAGTAATCACCCTTAGGGTTTTTAGCTCGTTAGAAAACTAATAAGGAATACAGTTTTTTTTAACTGTAACGACAACTTATAACACATTTCGCATATTTTGCACATCACTTTAAGATATACTTCTGCGTGGCAGAGGTGTCCAAAAAATAGTCCACCAAACGGAATAAACTAAAAATAAGTCCAACAAAGTATATATTTGTGAAAAGTACATGAGGTGGAATATTCTTTTCGGTCAATGTCATTTGTGTCACTTACCTTGTGTTTATACAACAATTGCACAAAGTAAAAACATAATTTCCTAATTTTTCAGTTTAAAATGGATTCAACTGCTTTATCATTCAAACTTTGCAATTCAAACGTAGCAAAATCGATCGATCGATCGATCGAGAGAGAGAGAGAGAGAGAGAGACAGACAGACAGAGAGAGAGAGAGAGAGAGAGAGAGCGAGAGAGAGAGAGAGAGAGCATTAAGCTGGGAATAATGGCAATAGATTTGAATATATTCATGCATATGAAACTTATTTGGGGATAGCGAGAAGTTCCAGGAGTTTGGGTTTGCATTTGGTTTAGTTTCTATACATTGCCCAAAAATGGAATACCGAAGCAATAAACCAATAAGAGATATCAGAACAAAAAATTGGAAAGTGATTACAAATTCTGAAAACTTATTCATGAATAGTGAAAACTCAAAGGAAGCTATTATATATATATATATATATATATATATATATATATATATATATATATATATATATATATATATATATATATATGTATATATATATATATATATATATATATATATATATACATATATATATAATGTTCACTGGCCCTTAATAAGTGTGATTCAATTAAACTAACCACGTTTAATTAATGTGTCTGAAATGAATTTGTACAAGGTGGTATATTAGCACGCGGATGTTACTCCACTAGGCCATGAATGAATGTTGTGAAGACATTTCGGGGGGGCTATTTTTCTGCAAATGATATACAAGTATTTCGTCAACGTGCTGATTTAGTTATGGTCGGGTTTGCTTTCACCGTATGCTTAATTTCCTATTTCATATTACACCAACGATCCTTAATCCTAGTCGTATTCACTCTGTCTCCAAGTTGCAATTCTATACTGTTGGTAATTTTTTCACGAGAGTATCCAGATTGACCAAAGCTATATACCGTGTTCTAACTAAAAAGAATAAACAACAAACAAACAAACAAAAACAAATATCTCACGGTGCATATGCTGAAGAAAGTTATTAAAAGAGCATTTTCTTACGATGAAGTGATCGGGCATGGTAAGGTCAAATCAGTGTACAAGCGTAGGCACGCGAAAGTTCACTGAACCACAATCATGTAGACAAAATTGGAAGAGAAAATCACGAAATCGATTGCTTTGCAAAATTCATTCTTAACAAGCGGAATCAATTTTATTCTGGACTTCGTAACAATTTATGGATTCCTTGTACAAAATGGTCCAACATCAGTAATTTCGTGCACAAAATCGTATCAGTTTACAAAATTGATCAACAATCTTCAAACTGACCAAATTCATCTGCCCACAGATTTAAAAAACTTAAATTTTTGTCCATTACATTGAAACCGTGTGGCATCTGACGTGCTGGTTTATCAAAGGCCGTGCAATATTAGGATTTTGTGGCATGAGAAACGTTTTACAGCGTAATAATGAATCAGCACATGAGATTCTTGTAAAAAAGTGGCCAGATTGCATAACGCCATTTAGCAGATATATAATTGGAAATTGGAAATCATTATAGCAAATTTAGAATTCAAATAAAGTTTTTTTTGAAAGAATGAATTGAATATACCACCTACTTTAACGCTATTTGAAAAACTGTTTACCGCAATAATTTTATATGCATGTGACGCATGGGGATCATTTCCAGTGTAACCAGAAAAATATTCTGAAGTGACATCACTAATCATACACAACATATTTTTGAAAAGATATATTTGAGTCATTTGCAATTTTGTCTAGGTGTGAAAGGCTTGCCATTTTGCTGTTGTAAGTGAGATAGGACAATGAAAACTCACGCTACACCCTTTGAGGCAAATGTCAAATTTCTGGTTCAGAACTGTTGAACTGAACCACGACTCTTTATTGTATCATTGGTTTTTTATGTAATATCCATAACATGGACTCAAGACAATTTTATGGTTGCAGACGCTGCAAGATATCTTTCTACTGTCAGTTTCTAGTAACATGTGGAATAACTTAGGTCGTTATACAGATGTTTTGCCTCAAAACTTCTCAAAACAAAAACAAAAACAAAAACAAAAACAAAACAAAGAAACAAAAACAAAAAACAAAAAACAAAAAACAAAACAAAACAGAACAAACAAATAACATAAAAAACAAACAAACAAACAAATGCAAAGGCTATTCAAAAATTAATGGACAGGTAATCAGGCCTCTTATAGTAAACCTGATAAAATTTTTAAGGACTTATGTAAAATTCGAATACTTACGTGTGCCAGAGAATATTTATTTACATTTGGTGAAAATCTGTGTAAATATGATTATTACCCGATTTCAAATTGGTGCTAATTACTTCAAAAATGAAAATGGCAGACACAAATGACCTTCTAAAAACTAAACCTTTATTAGAAAAACGAAAATGTGAAGAGATAGAAGACGAATTATATATTTTGATTGAATGTAAAAAATCACGTTGCAGCAAACTACTTTTTACAATGATTACATCAAAATTGTCCATATGATTTCTACTTTGTTAAAATTCCAAATATTTATTTTTATTGTGAAACTTCATAATGCTGGCATAGTTTTAAAAAACTAAAACACATTTCGAAGAAATTGTGAAATCTAGATGTCAATTCTGATATTTCGAGTCCTGGAAACAGCACATTAATTACCACCTTCAATCGATATGGTACCAGCTCTTTTTCTCGTGGGTGTCTGTCAAGGCCAAACCTAAGAAGTTTCTGGATGTATGAATAGAAGGTTATCAGATAGGGGCCATGTATAAGGTGAGCCAGTTGATATCAGGGAAATTAAAGTTCTCTAGTACACATATGTGGTCGTGTATTAGACAAATCCGTATGTGATGATATCCCGAAATTAAGTGGCAGACTAAACCATCACTGTTATGTGGGTGTCGATATCATGATACGAGTAACAAACCAGCGCATGTGTCTACGCTACATAAGACGATCTGATGACGTAGCATGTTTAATTTATCGTACCTAGTGGTCTCCAATTATATCTGGCGGTCTCCAATTTCAAGTGTCTCCATTATGATTGTGCCATCCTTGTATACAACCACTGCAACGAGATTGTGGATTGTACACAGTGATAGCAATGCTAGCCCTGACTAAGGGATTTAATGAACTCATTGCATTATGAAAATAAAGGGAGTCGACTAATAAAGGCAGATACTGATTTACCAACAATATCATCTTCTGTTTAACTTCAATAAAATGGGCTAAAACTGTTGTTCTTCCAGCATATAATATATAGGAGCCACCAAAACACACTGGATATTCAATTGGTAAATACCACAGCCCACGCAATTGAACATTTTACTAGTTTTGTGGCCTTAAATGTACTATTCCCTGACTTTATTTTTTCAATATAACCCAGTCTGTGGACTTTAATATATTACTTTTTATTTATTGGCATTGCTTTCATTTTCATTCAAAGAAATTTACAACTTTCTGATTTTGTGATTTCTTTACTAACTTTGCGGAATTTCTCGTCCGTGAAATGCATACTTTTTTCAGTTGGATGAGCAATACAAATGATTTCTCCAGCAAATTTTGATTCTGTGGAGAAATTGACAAGTTGCCAAACAATTTCGTGCGATTAAATTTAAAAGGCTTCTGCACTTTCTTGGACCATATTGATTGTTTCATTCAATTTTTTTAACAAAATTGACAGGCTTAACCAACTTCCAAAAAGGACATAAATTAATAACCTTCAATTCTGTCAACCGAATTTACATGATTAAAGATTTTGTGGTCGTTTTTGTCAAGTTTAATGATTTAGTCAAGTAAATCGACGATAAAATTTATATCCCACCGGTTGTCCCACAATATGTCGCGGCAAGAGCAAGTTAAGCACCCTCCTCTTATTATTTTTTCAAATTTTGGGAAGGAATGTTGCATCAGTGTTGTAAAATTAAAAAAAGGAATCGGGTCCACGAAAAGAGCAAGAAATGTGTCAATCGGAGATGGTCTCAGGCCTCGGGCTGGTAACCAGCCAGTGGATCGAATGAATCAAAAAGGCTCCACAAATGAGAAATACGCTCATACCAGTAAAACGGACACAGACAAGCTGGGTCCACATAGCAATAGGTTTAATATGTTGGGGTGCATGGTTGCGGTGCTGCAACGGGCGCACCTTTCTCCTTTGCGGCCCAGAGTCGATTGACGGCCGGAGATGCAAGTTGAAAGAGCTCCCACCACTCTGACTGTGCACGTTGGTTTTCTCCGAGTCCTTCGGTTTCCTCCACCAAACAATTGAGTAGGAGGCATACACCAACATCTATGCCATGGGGGGTGATTAATGTAGGCTTGGCCTGCTTCGCAATAATGTAAAAGATTTGGGTCTGTACAAAATTGCTTCGTGTGGTCCTCTTCACAAAAAGAGACCCTTCTTCGATTCACACTTCATGAAGGTTATGCGACATCAGGGTAGGCCTGTTATTACCGTTCATTTATTAACTGTACCTAGGTTGGAAATAAAGTTTATAACGTCGAATGGTAGGTACAATCATTGGTCTCTCCAGTCTGGCATTTTTCCCTATACTCCCAATAATTGTGTTGGTATACATTCAGCCTGAAGCTTAACTTCTGCCTGCGATAGTTTGGTATGGTGCCATACCCTGAACCACTTTTCTAAAAACTGTTTTCAAGGAAGTAGGCCTGACAGAGATTCACTTCAGTACATGTGTCGTTTTGCTTCATCTCGCGTAAAATACGTCATATTCTTTTTATATTCATGTCTGAAACAATGTATGTTTGCTTTGTCAGCTTATTGAGGATGTTTGCTCGACGCCTTGGATGTATTCGCTCAATGAAAGCAGGCAATATGCTACCCTAATGGCATTGCTGATAGATGAGCCTTCAGAACAACCAATTACAACGTATTGCGGATCAGACAGTTGACGCTTTTCGGGACCCGCTTGAGTTCTAATGCTTGTAACCTTCAGGGGTGGGTCAACTTCCTGACCCACAAGAATGGGTATAACTGGTTATTTAGGCAGCTGGCAATTGGCCAATATTTTTGTATGTTAGGGTATCATCACAAAAAATCAATAAAAGGAAAAGAAAAAAAAAACTAATGGGAGAATTCGCTGACCAAAGTTGATAATCTCATGAATTTTGAATTTGCCGCTTTACCTTGGATACATTATTATTATTAGTAGTAGTAGTAGTAGCAGTAGTAGTAGTTGTAGTAGTAGTAGTAGTAGTAGGAGTAGTAGTAGTAGTAGTAGTAGTAGTAGTAGTAGTAGTAGTAGTAGTAGTAGTAGTAGTAGTATAACGACAGCATGAAGTTATTGACGTGGACAATAAAAACCTGTAACTCGCACCCATTTTTTTTTTTGTTCTCTGCATCATTATAATTTTTAGAGGTCCAGTGGAGGACGGTTTAACGTTGAATTCATTGGTTGTTTCTAAAGACCCGCCCCTAATAGGCCTGCGGCAAATCTGAGTAACAGGCCTTATTTAAGGAGTTTGGTCTACCCATCTGCCTTATGGCTGTAACATACCTCATTCTTTTGCAAATCTTCTGTAGATTTCAAATATGCCTGTTGTGGAGCTCTCATGTGGTCCAGTTTTACAGTATATACAAATTAGGAAACCTATACAGTAGAGCAGGTAAATTTTCAAAAAAGGCTTATTTTCAGTTTTCGTTCAACCGGAAAAATACCCGGCAAAGCCACATCCAATGAACTACAGACCAAAGTTGTAGGATTTTAATTTATGCAAATGAGGTGAATGTATAAAACTTAAATCTTGAATAGCTTCAAAACTAAGGGGCACTTACAGGCCAACAGCCACAAAAATGACCCCAGAGTCAGCTAAGCAGGCAACCATATAAAAAGTTGCCTGCTGACTAATATTACAGTGCATAATACCTGCTATTTAGACCACCCTATCAGGTAGCCAAAAGTGGTCACATATACATGTAAAAGGTGGTCTCAAATTGCAGGTAAATCTACAAAGAAGTTAGACTGTTGTGCCATCAGAAATGTGGTCACACAACAGTGGTTGGTCTTAAATTGTATGTAAACTGTATCTCTGAGACCAGGACTTGCACAGTCTTTGCCCCAGTTGAACTTGGGAGGGGGTTTGCAGGGATTTCAAAATGTTTTGAAGTGCCTGGCACTAGCTACAAAGTTGTGGGCACCCCAAAGTTAACCCAGGTGAGCAATATAAATCACTGCATCACATCATGGACGTATGAACGAGGTCGTTTACATGTCCATGATCACGAGTACAAGACTGAGCAGCCAGCTCCGACCCTGGAAGCAGAGGGTAAAATGTGCTGGGTGCCAGCTCATTTGAACACCCTGAGTTAAATCTTAAGAGTCTGTTTTAGGGCAAAACATGAATGTGCAGCGTGTACATCAAACCAGAAAAAATATGTGGTCTTGGATTTTTTTACCATCCCCTACTAGCTGCATTGACCCCCCACAACCAGGTTGAGGCAGCTTTTGACCAGCTGTGTCAACACAATACAACAACACAACCAATGACCCAATTTACCATTTACACCTCCATGCAATTAACAGTGGTTGGCCTGTTTATGCAGTGGCCCAGCTTGTGGTAAAAGATCACAAGTGGGACTCAGATATATACTGGATAGACTGTACCCAGGGAAAAGGAGGAGGGAGGGGGATATCACAGTACACCAGCACAGGAAATAATTTTGTCGTAACGAAGTACAGAAAAATAGGACTATTCCAACATAATGAACAGTATGAACATACGTGATGATCAGAAATACAAAAAATAAGGGTCTCCAGTTCACTGGCACGGGAAACACATTACCCCTGTAAGCTGGCGCTAGTAAGGAAATACCCTTACCCCCCCCCCCCCCCAACACACACACTTAATGACATGCTGCTCTGTCTCTCAGCAGCCTGTTTTCATGACTACCTCTATGCATACAAGAAGGAACTCTGGAATATATATACATTCAAACTCCCTTTAAGTGGTCATAGATGTACTTAATGAGTAAGGATATCTGTTTATCATCACTCTTTCATTATATCTATGACATTTTTTTTTTTCAAGCATAATAATAATTACAGTTCTAGAACTTCAAAGTATTCACTATGACTAAATCATATAATTTTGTTTTTCCAATCTCTCTCTCTCTCTCTCTCTCTCTCTCTCTCTCTCTCTCTCTCTCTCTCTCTCTCTCTTTCTCTCTCCAACCATATTTGTCTGGAGTTTCTCTCAAACACTAGCACTCCAAAAACCACTAAACTTGTCATGGTGACTGACCTCCTACTCAACTGATTGATTGTGATTGGCCAAGTCCCCTTGCAAACAAGATTTAAAAAAACAAAACAAAACAAAACAAAACAAAAAGACAACCCCCCCCCCCAAAAAAAAGCAGTCAGCAGTGAGTTGCAAAGTTGGCTAAATTGGAAATATTACTACACGTTTTCATGGGGGGGGGGGGGAGGGGGAGTCTGGACGCTGGTACAAATAATAATGTTGCCCTAGTGGACCCTAATAGGTACAGAAAATGAGAAAATGTACAAATAATGGTTGCTATGAAGACATAAAATCAAATGGATTCCAGTTTGCCTACAGGGGTATTTCGTGATTTGGAATGGTTTAAATCAACAGTGGCGTAGGAAGCTTTGAACCATTGGGGGGGGGGGGGGGGGCTGGCTAAGTGATGAACTGTACACGGAAGGTGCACCTTGCTTGGGGGGAACAATTATTGGGGGGTAGGGCCCCCCGGCCTCCCCCCCCCCCGTTCCTACGTCACTGAAATGTGATTCCCGTGTATAACCAGTGAGGCTGATAAAACATGGGCTCCTTGGTCTAACCATGGAGGACAGAGACTGGAGAGGAGGGAAGGCTCTGGGTTTCAAACAACTTTGTTTGGAGTAAAAAGTGTCATAATCCAATTAATTGGTGTTTTGGCTTTGATCTTACTTGATTGGTCGAGTTATAACTGAGATCGTTATCAGCGGCCGACTCGGTCCTCCTTGGCCTAACTGTTGCAGTTTTCTCTCTCTCGCTCATCTTGTATGCCACAGTAGTATGGTCCATGGATTTGATGAGTGGACGCCAAAATGTCGGCCCTGGTGACTGCAGCCGTGGCGACGCTGCTACGTGTGTTCCGATTGGCCAAAAGTAAAGGCACCTGGCTGGCTGCATTGTGTTGATGCAGCCAGCCCTTTCCATGACTCAGGACTCACGACTAGGCCTACCGGATAGTGTTTCCTCAATCAGGTTATTATTTGATCTGAAGATCCAGTGGACTTTTAATCAGAATGAATTTCCAAAGAATTTGAGCAAACATTGGAACTGAGAGCAGAGTAAATAAGGAAAGAGGTAGGCAGGCCTAGGCTAGTTAGCCAAGCTGTTTACAGTCATAAGTAAGCGTATGAGATGAAATGACTGACGGATAAAACAAATCCACATAATAGCGGTACAGACAGGATTGTTGATAGGGTGGGCAAGAACACTGTTACTATCACTTGCTAATCTTTCTTTATGTGTGATGAGTTGCCGGTCTCTGAACTGTGAAATTTGGTACAACGATGTCTAGCTCCCTTCCCTGCGTCTCTGTTACGAAGATAAACTCATTATTGGGTTCTTTATGCTAAGCAAAAAGCAGACTTTTCAGATAATGCGCACATTTTAATAATCGCAGAGACCTTAGCTTTTTAGATTTTTCATAATCTGATTTCAGGTTTTTTTTATACTTACACACACACATACACACACACACACACACACACACACACACACAAGTTTGCCCCACTGACCCGCTCCGAACTTGATCAATATCAATGAGGAGTTTTCAGTCGCTATAACGAGAAGAGGCCTAGGTACACGGTTTTTACAAGATCGTCGGTAGGGTTGAAGTGACATGGCTTGCGCAGACTACCTCCGTTCGTCAAGAGAAGACATTTTTTTTTCCAGTTTTACCATGGAAGTACAGCTTAGAACCCGAAGTTTCTGATTTAAAGCAATTATTTTCCTATCTGTGGTCAGTGATGTATTGTGCTGTATTTCACAAACCGCACGGCTCAGCTTATAGAGAACTGGTACAACGTGTATACATCAAAAGATGTATGTATAGGCCTTGTTACCAATGTTTAACAAATGCTGAATCACTATGCATGGCCACCCACTTTTGTTACCACCTGGGAAAAAACATAGCTCGGCCATATAGGCTTCGACCTAGGCCTACATGCATGAGACATCTTTCCTTTGATCACGGAGTTTAGGACCCACGTACCCTTTTTTGAGGCTGCATTTTGACGAGAGCTTGACGTGGGACGGGGGGGGGGGGGGCGAGAGAGGGGAGGGTACATACGCTCTGTATAGACCTAGGCCTACAATCTAGGATAGTAAAGCGGGACCTTTGTTTCATTTTCAGATAAATTTTCGGTTTCCACTTTGGTCATGCATGGCTGTCCTAGGATGGTTGTACAGCCTAGGCCTCCCAAAGGTTCCTCTGTATAGCTTTCAGAACTCCAAAAGAATCCATGAGTAGGCCTTTGCTCAGGGGAAGGGGAGGGGGGGTATTGGTGATAACCTAGGCACCAAATACAAGTCACAATTTGGCGAGGCTTTTTTTTTTTTTCTTTTTTGTTTGTTTGTTTTTTGGTTTTTTTTTCTGTTTTCAAGACTGGGTTCGATAAAGTTGGTTTAGCGTAGACTGATAGTCTAGTTTTGCGCAAAATCTAGCAAAGGAAAATTTGTGGGAAATAAATTTGATATGAAGAAATATTGAAGTTATACTTACTGCATGTATGCATGCACACCTCATACGTTACCTGTTATCTTAAAGTTCCTGGGACTCTGAGTAAGGTTCACAGGAACTTTTAGTCTGACTTCCTGGGACTTAAGTTATATTCCTTGGAATTTATAATTATATTCCCAGGACTTTAAATATGTTCCTGGAAACTTGCCACTATGTTCCCAGGAACTTGCCACTATGTTCCTGAGAGCTTACCACTATGTTCCTGGGACTTCGCTACATTCCCAGGACCGGCCTTATGTTCCCAGGAACTCGGCTTATATTCCCAGGAAATTGCCTAAATTCCCGGGATATTGCCTAAAATCCCAGGAAATTGCCTAAATTCCTGAGAATTTATTAATATTCATAATGCCATAACTCAATTATGAGTGTAGTAATATTAATAAAATTGTGCCAATTTACTACAAGAACCCATCTTTACACACTGTCCAAATTTGGTGCTTTTACCATGAGTAGAACTGGAGATATAATGATGGGGCAAAATTGTCCGAATGGAATGGACAATTTATTTTGGAATGACACATATGTATATATATACATATTATATATATATACATATGTGTATATATATGTATATATATATATATATATATATATATATATATATATATATATATATATATATCATGCATCTGATCTAATACGGTGGAAAAACTCAATTGCGCAGAAAAATATTGACGTAGGAAGAAAAGCACCGACTAGCAAGTGCCACACCATGGTTGAGGCATTGAAGTGCCTTTCCTATAGAAAACGAGTGGGGAAAAAGGCAGACCTGGAGAACTTTGTCAGGAACATTTCTTGACCTATACTGAACCAAACAAATAACGCAACTTTTTCATTTGGGTTTATTTTCACATTGGAACTGTATTCAAAGTTCAGAAATATACGAACCGTTGTTAAATCAGTCTAAAATAATGCACCAAGTAGTGTGACTTCAAGGTCGAGTACCCTGACCTTGCCATGGGGTCATTGTCATGAATCAAGAGTGACTACAGCAGGCTATTTTACGCAAGTCTCTGACACCTGAAATTAAGGTTGCCAAGTCTTCGACTCTGGGACAGGAAAAGGCCACATTGAAATCGGCCCAAGCGTAACTGTGTGCGAAGATTATGAGGCTTTCAAAGTTTGGTGGTTGTGCTGAATCAAGGACAACTGCAGGATTCAGTGTTACCCACATGACTAAAACATTCGCACTTTTACTGGTTGGGTGTAGCCCCTCACAGACAATAAAAGGGCAGCATGGGATTCATTTGGCACAGTATGCCAAGAACTATGGGTCGATTATCAACAGTAGATTGGGAGAGAGGAATTGGCATGCTACAGGCTGGTTTATCTGCAGCAGAGGTGGCAAGAAGACTGCAAGTCCACAAATCCACTATATCCAGACTTGCTACAAGATTCCAGGAGACTGGGGCCACAGCTGATAGACAGCGTCCTGGGAGACCAAGAGAAACCACACCTGCACAAGACAGACACATCGGGGTGTCACATCTGCGGAACAGAACTCGGCCAGCCACTAGAACTGCACAACAGACACCTGGCAGAACCAATAACAGAATATCTGCCCAGACAGTCCGTAATAGACTACAAGAAAACCATCTACACGCCAGGTGTCCTTACAGGGGTCAAATTTTGACACAGGCAAGAAGGCAAGCCCGACAACAATGGGCTACTGCCCATACTCGCTGGACCCATCAACAGTGGAGGGATGTGCTATTCACCAATGAATCCCGCTTCACCCTGTATCATGCAGATGGTAGGACAAGTGTTTGGCGACGAAGGGGAGAACGCTACTCAGATGCCTGTGTGCTGGAAACAGATCGATTTGGAGGTGCATCAGTGATGGTGTGGGGTGGAATTTCATTCACAGCCAAAACCCAGCTAATCTTCATTCAAGGCAATCTTAACGCTGCCTGTTACAGGGATGAGATCCTTCAGCCTGTTGCTGTCCCTTTCATTAGACACCACCAACTCCACTTGCTTCAACAGGACAATGCTCGGCCCCATGCCGGTAGACTGACGATGGATTTTCTGGAAGGAGAAGGAATTAACGTTTTGCCATGGCCAGCCTTCTCACCTGATATCAATCCCATTGAGCATCTTTGGGACTACCTTGACCAGCTTGTTCGGAGACGGGATCCAGCGCCCGCCAACCACCAGCAGCTTCGCCAGGCTCTTCAAGAAGAGTGGGATCATGTGCCCCGGTAGATGGTGCAGCGGCTAGTGTCATCCATGCGCCAACGTTGCATAGCAGTTACAGATGCTGATGGTGGTCACACACAGTATTAGTGGACATGCCAATTTGTGAACTTTACAAATCAATGTTGCCCTGTTTATTGCCAGCTGGTCGCACCCTCGTTGACAGTTTCAAGTTTTTGTTTTTCACATGTTATGCCAAAAAGACTGCAGAATATGGATCTAATTTGTTTCTGTGATATGAAAGTAACAATAAATATTTAAGTTAAAAAGTTTAAGGGTTGCGTTATTTGTTTGGTTCAGTATATATTCACCCGGTCAAAAGACATTTGTCTCTATTAGGCCTTAGCTGCAAAGGTGTATAAGCTATGTAATATTTCCTTTCATTCTTATGAATCAAGGAAACGAATGTTCCAGAAATCAAAGAAAAACGGAAGTGATAAGCCTTGCAAGTACTCAGTTGTAATAAAACGAAGCCAAAACAATCACCGAGTACTATTTTTTTTCGGAACAGGTTGGCTTCAAAGTAAAGGCTTAACTCAAATTTTACATCGACTGGTTTGTGAACTGTTTTTCATTTTATAAGGTTCCTGTTTTGCCGCATTGTTGGGACTGTTTATTCAATATTTCTGATATGAGACACTCGGTTGCATCATTTTGTTTGCTGTGGTATTAACAAATATACTGGTTATGCATACATAGTTTTGACATGCCATAATAACTACTTTCTTAGTTAAGGCTGGTTGAAGTTTATGTACATATATATGTATATATATATATATATATATATATATATATATATGTATGTGTGTGTGTCCTTCGACAATAATGCGTCCATTTCATATGGACAGTTTTGGCCAGTAGGCTTACATGGTATCAGTTCTTCCTATGTTGGAAGCACGGCATTTGGACATCATCACTAGACCGGTCCTAGTAGTAATATATATATTCATTTTTACTATATATATTTTATTGCATTCATAAATGAATTATTGTGATACTAATAAATTCATGTGAATATAACCGAGTTCCAAGAAACATAAGGAAATCTCTCTCTCTCTCTCTCTCTCTCTCTCTCTCTCTCTCTCTCTCTCTCTCTCTCTCTCTATATATATATATATATATATATATATATATATATATATATATATATATATATGTATATATAAAGTCATAACTGAGAATATGCATGGGAGGAAGCAACCATTTTAGCAGCCATCAAACACCTGATGGGAATTGCATCTAGACTTCATCTTGGTGATATTACTCTAAAACGTCGACTAAAAACTGTATACTTTATATGCAGCATTAAATTCCTTGTAAGACCTCCACATAACTAATGAACAGCTAAATTAATGAATGTAAACTTTGTCAGCAGCTGACTGAACACTGCATTTTACTTGTGCACCAGATGTGTCACAGCAACCAAGAGACCACCAAACTGGGAAAATAAACCCCCTTATAAGGTTGGTCAGTATCAGTGATCATAGGGAAGTAAACGAGATTATGATTTTTACACCTTTTGAAATACTCGGTATAAGACTCGTGCAATCTTTACACATTGAAACCATTGTGATTATTTAATTCCAAGAGCTAAAACGGAAACGACCGAAAACCAGGCCTAAATTTACCACCCACAGACTCATTCTTCCAATCCAAACAGCTTTAATTTATTTAATGGAACGGAAGCGTCTGTGTGTTTGAGGTCTCGATTCTTTATTTGTCTCGTGTTACTATTCGCCCACTTGAGCGACTCTCAAATCCCAGTTTGCATGCGAGTCAGAATATAAAAAATGCGTGGCCAGAATGGATCTGTCCTTGGCACAAAATATAAAACGGAAGAGAACTGACACTTTAACATGTAAGGTTTCAATTATTTGAGGTAATTAGTAAGCCAGTCGAGCGCAAGGCATCATTGATTGTACCTCACTGCCAGCTGCAAATTGTAAGGAAATAGACCAATGAATAAGAAATGTTTTACTCAACTAGAGGAAAAGCCTTGCGCAGGCACAATAAGTTGCGTAAAGACAGGCAAGCGGCCGATTTGGATCCGGGAATTACATTCATTCGTTGTGGCTTCTGAACGTGTTTTATGTTTTGTAATGAACTAACAAAACAAAAAAAACACCCACCCACCCCCACCAACCCCCCTCCCCCAAAAACACAAACACACACACAAAACAAAAACAAAAACAAACAGAAAAGGAAGAGAGAAAGACAGACAAAGAAAGAAAGAAAAAAGGAAAGATAAAGAAAGAAAGAAAGAAAGAAAGAAAGAAAGAAAGAAAGAAAGAAAGAAAGAAAGAAAGAAAGAAAGAAAGAAAGAAAGAAAGAAAGAAAGAAAGAAAAAAGATTCATCACGGAAGAACTGCATGCTGTTGCCTGTGGATATATGCATTGGACATCTTATCCTTTCAGTTGCGTTATTTTCCTATGAAAATGTATCAGTCGTCTGCAAGTTTTATTTGACATCGATTTTGATTTTATTTATCGAAACAATACAATTGCTGTATGGGCAATATTGCCTCAGGTATACGAATGTCTTTGCCTGGGGAATATATCTGAAGTGGTTTTTTCGGTGAATATTGCCTGTACATGGGTATTTCTCCAGTTTTCGTAACCACGGTAAGGAATGAAGTGTGTCATTCTTGAAAACTTTCATTGTAATATGTCTTGCTACATTGCCTTGTGATTTCTTATTCTTATTGGTTGATGTTGCAATGTTGATATGTCACTTTGTGATGCTAAAGTGACATGTAAACCTTCCAACATCACTAGGTCTTAGAAACCAAACAAACAAAATTTGCCAAAAGTGAGACCTGCTTTTTGTATTGACTTGAACTTGCCACAAGATTATTAAAGTTTTGAATAAAAAACAAATAAGTTGAATCCATTCAGACTGAAAAATTAGGAAAAATTTATGTTCACTTTGTGCAATTGTTGCATAAGCACAAGACAAGTGACAGAGATGACAATGTCAAAACACACTTTTCCATTTTATGTACTGTCAAAAATGTATACTTTGTTGGACTTATGTTTAGTTTATTATGTTTTATGGCCAATGTTGAGAAACCTCTGCTTAGCAGAAGTATATCCTTAGGAGTTCATAGAATCGCACAGAAAGAGAGAGAGAGAGAGAGAGAGAAATAGAGAGAGATAGAAGTGACAGATGGAGAGAGAGAACGTATGAAAGAATAAACGACAGAAAGTAAAGGTTTGTCAAGGATGAACAGCATGCTATTGCCTGCGGAGATGTGCATCGACCATCTTGTTCTTTTACTTGTGGTATTTTCACATGGAAATGTATCCGTCGTCTGTAAGTTTAATTTAATATCGATTTTCGAATAATAACTAAGGAAACAATGAAATTGCTGTATGGGTAATATTAACTACAGGTATATGAATATCGTTGACTTGGAAATATATCTGAATTAGTTTTCTCGGTGGATGTTACCTGTACATGGGTATTTCTCCAGTTTTCGTTATCACGGTAAGGAATGAAATGTGCCATTCTTGAAAACTGCCATTGTGATGTGTCTTACAACTTTTTCCCACATACAAGACAGTGACTGTGCCTGGTTATTTCTTATTTATACTATCGTAACAGTTATTGCGATCAGTAATAGAAGTAGTAATAGTAGTAGCAGTAGATCTAGTAGTAGTCATAGTACACACAAAAAGTACCGAACAGCACACTACACGCAAAAATATTTTCCTAGTGGTCATTACCCTATTCTGCAGTCCGAACTCTTTACTCTCCATACTGACGCTAATCTGTCACTGTCTAACCTATAAAAATATGGATGTACTATTATCTATATTGTACACGTTCTTCTGTAGAATTTTGACATAGGCTGTATTAGCCCAAATACATTAAAGGGTCTTCAGCGGGTAACTACTCAGAACATGTTTCGGAGCCTATACCCGTACATGTCTCTCTCTGAGTAGCAGCCCCTTGTGTCAGCTAAATATTCAACAAAGACAATCCACACAATATAAATAAATATGAACGTGGCAAATAATGAATTAGCAAAGCACGTCAAGTTTTGCTTATAAATTCAGAGCTTCATTATGAAAGAAGAATATCTGTCAAACAAAATATAATTACTAAATTTGTATAGTACAGGTTCAGATAAGAACAATTTGACTTACCCCTGAACCAGTATGTACCCTTTCTAGCTGGATAGGTTATCCTAGTTAAACCACCTGCCAGTGTATAACTGAAGTAAAAACAAACTGGGGCATTACATTCAGTCCCAGTGATTGTAAAAATAAACGGTTGCAACTGGATCACCTGTACAAACCAAGGGGAATCCTAACAAGTACTACAACAATGGACATCCTGAACTAGAAATGTAAAACAAACTCCATGATGACACCAACTCCTTACTTTCAAAGTCTCCGAACAATAAAGCTCTTTTTCACTGCCAACCCTGAGCCAATGTTTCAACGTAATGTGTCAGGTTTGGGACATTTGAGAAGATACTGTCAATTTTGAGTATTTTTTTGATATTGAGTAAATGTGCATTTAAGCATGTCAGAAAAGAATGAAAGTCATTAGCATTTATGTCAAAAACATGTTAGCAAAACATAATTATTTTTGTGACACAATTTTAAAGGTCTTATTGGTTGAATGGGTACCACAGATTAGAAAGTCGATGTTTAGGGTCGTTAGAAATGATATACCAAAACCAAAATGTTCAATTTCATTTTCGAATAGTGGTTTTTTTAGCTCCAAAGTGCGTCACATTTGCGACAGGAAAGCGCGCGACTTTTCTCCGATCATGGCCTATGTTGGACAGTGTTCATGACGTCACAAACGCAACGCGCTGGCCATGGTGTATCTGTTCCAAGCCAGAGTGCCTTCTGTTTGCCAAGAGTTATGGCAGATACAACAGAGCATAGTTATTCTGGAGAGTATGAATTGAGTTTTTTATGTACGTGGTCTGATGACGATGAAGAAGAATTAATCACAAAAAGCTGAATCAGCAGAGGAAATTCAGCCTTACACACATGAGGGGACGCCCAGAACCCCACCGTCACCAGCACTACAGGGAGTACAGCTGTGGTACAGCCAGACGATCCCAACTTGCCGTCTGGGCAATGAGAGTTCGTTGCAAAGGAGATATTTCCAAACAAAATTGACAAGATTC
Organism: Hermodice carunculata; assembly: GCA_964020975.1. Taxonomy (NCBI): domain Eukaryota; kingdom Metazoa; phylum Annelida; class Polychaeta; order Eunicida; family Amphinomidae; genus Hermodice; species Hermodice carunculata. The sequence goes on from OZ026617.1 coordinate 52,155,347, forward strand.
CATTTAACAAGAACATGCATGAATGCAATAAATTGGAATATGTGTCAGGATGTGCAAGGTCTTATAGTGTTTCAAATTCTAGCATTCACGGAAACAGCTACGGCCTACGCCTACGGTATAGAAAAGTCTCAACAGTTAATTTTCCCTTCCCATATGTATGGTCTGTGGATGATTAAGTATAAGTTTGCATTTATGCATATAGCTTTCAATATCAGTATAACACCTACCCGGAAGTAACCTCACGACCTTTGGAGGGCGGTAATTTACGTTTCTGTATACATTGTCATCAGTACACGTGTTTATGATATCCTTTATTTCAGATGGTATCCATTAGGTAACAATGGTAGATATTTTACTGTGACTGACTTATTTTCTGGTTTCTTATGAACGACAAAGGTACAATGAGTTGGAATTTTGTGCACCCGATTATTAGTAGCAGGCCGTGGACTGTCACAAACAGTGGCATGTAACTAAAAAAGATGAAACGCCCGCCGCCCACTGGTCTTGACTGCCGCGCAGATGAGATGAATGTGGATAGCTATCCAAACAAATGTTATCTGGTTATAGGATTAAACACCTCGCAATATACAGTAGTAATTGGAAATACACATAGCAGTGCCCAGCTAAACTCAACCTGTTATAGACTGTTCAACCCTAGACATGCGTTTGGAATAAGATCGGTTCTTGTTTGTCCATGTTTTCCACCCATTTTTTCCTCAACAATTGAATCAAAATGGTTAAACACACTAAAGGTTTGTTACAGTGTTTCTTTGTAACAACAGACTAGACCGGCTTTGTCACTGTGACATTCGATTGATAATCATGCGATACGTTGTAACAGTCGTTTAATTACTAGACCTGTATTTTGCTGTTATGCAAACTTTGAAATGAGAATCGCACTGAAGATTAATTTGTAAATAGTGAAGCAAAAATCAAAACCAATGAATCACTGCTCTTGGTTTTATGATTTCTACATTTTGCTGTTAATCTCTGAAGAGATTAACAGCAGAATGTAGGGCAAGTCAGAAAAGAATGAAAGTCATCAGTATTTAAGTCAAGAGAATGCAATCAAAATATAATATTTCTTAACCAGATATCAAGTACAATAAGGCAAGCGCGTAACTGTGTGAAGTAACGGTAAGCAGAGATGAAGTCTCTTTCTTCACCTCTTTGGGAACCTAGAAGTCTGGATAGAGCGCATACTCTCACGACTGCTGACACACTTTGTAACCCTGTCACAGAACTGTATGAAATCTGCACATGTATTTCACCTTGCTGGCATGTATGTCCACAACTTGTACTTCTGCATGTAAGCCATGTTAATCTTAAGTATTATCTTGTCAGTTTCTTATGCACATAAAAGTCGTATTAATTTAAAGTTACAAATTCATTTATGCTACATGTCTGGAAAGTTTCCATATCAGCCGCGTGTAGCGTTTTTCACCAAATTGGTTTGGCTATCTCTATTAGAATTGCATTGAAACACTGTACGTTTCATCCTGCTGAGCTTTTAAAGTTTTCCGTCCATAACTAAACGATTTGGGTTTATGTTTGCTCCACATTGAATGGCTTTGACCAATTGATAACCAGCCGTCCAAGGAGAACCCTGTCTCTCATGTTGCAATGTATCATCAACTTCTATAATTTCGTCTTCTTGACAACAAAAGTCTTTTAATTTGTTTTCGTTGAGCGCACATAAGCCCAGCATAATATTTTCTGTATCTCTGCACAGAGACAATGTGAAGAATCGCCTATCAACATGTACCTGTCCAGTTTTGTTGCCTGGGGCTGACCTTTCAGAGAAACCATCATTACATTACCGTGTTTCTTTCTTGGCAGTAAATGGTGTTCATGTTTGGGAACTCGTACAGTTTGACGAGGACAACATCTGGCGACACAATATGTAGAGGATGTTTATAAACCTAAATTGATCAGCAGCAAAGGCGTTATGATCTAATGAACACCGATTCATTAATTCAACCAGTGATAGCTGCCTAGCGATAAACACGTCATCTGCCACTGCCTTCTAATACATCGTATATCTTGCAAAACTTTTTTTTTGTGATTATTTTTTTTTTTTTTTTTTTTTTTTCGTTTAGTGTTGATGTTGAAAGAGTTTATACTTGTGTAGGCAGCAGGCAGCTGCTTTTGCGGAAGAAAATCCTGTGCACATTTGTCGATAAGTTTTCAGTTCGGCGCACGGCACCCCCCCCCCCCCTCCCTCCTCAAAAAACGTGATTCTAAAACCAAATATACCGTTAAATTGACCAAATGCGCGACAATCGCTGCTTTCAATGACTCGTCTACTGGCATAACGCAAATTAAATCGGTTCGACAAACCAACTTCACGTGTAGTTTTCAACTTTATAGTTGGTAAATGAATCATTGAACTTTATTGACTTTTTTACATATTCCAAGCAATGTGTCAGTACAACACACAAACAAAGCAAAGCAAAGGCTAGGCCGCACTTCACGAAATAAGTCACAACACAATACAATGTGCAATAATAAGCACAAAGTAGAGGCATTAATAATAATAACAATAATAATAATAAAAAAAAACAGTGAATTGCGCCACCATCTTTTATCATACATGGGTGCTGTCAACGTCAAAATGCCGGGAGGGTCAGCAAAGTGTTATGAAGAAAAAAAACGATGTGAAGGTATAAATAAAGCAAATTTCAGTTTCATGAAGCCAGTAAGTCTTGATATACCGTGTCACAAACGAATGCTGGACAGGCGGTCAACTCGAAAACGTAATGGGTTTCCCTCTCCCTCTTAGGGTGAACCGATAGATATTTTCGGTTTTAACCACAATTCTCGACAAGTGTCTCTTTTCAGCTTTTTACAATTTGAAATTGCAGCAAATTCAACAGGTAAGCAGTTTATGCTACCATGGGAACATAAAAAGTCATTACAACATTTTAAATTAGTGGGATTGGATATGTGTGGTGTGTGGATATAATAATTCAAATACTTAGGTGTACCTGCATTTTTGAAACATCACAGTTCAATAACGCAGCAACATGTAAAAAAATAGACTCTCGCTGACGTTGGCGTTTATGATGGAACCTGTTATTGTAAAAGGTCGTGATTGGAAAACTGTGTTAATAAAGGAAAAGAAAAAAAAAAAAAAAAAAAAAAAAAAAAAAAAAAAAACTCCTTGACAAATGGTTTAAACACATGAATACTATAGAGGACGTGCGTACTTACTTTGGACTTATTCGGTTTAGACATGCCAAATCTAGATTTTTGTTGCGACTATCCATGTTTATTTCCCAATTTACTTCCACACTGGTAAATTGCAGGCTGAGTTACTCTCCCTTCCCTTTCTCGTGAAATCTAAGCAGGCCGGTACTTGATTGACAAGTCTTTCCAAGTGAAAGTTGTATCTGCAATCATCGAAGTTTTTCAGAAGGGTACCAGTTTTGCTGGGATTTTTTGCTGAAGGAGTTAAGAATAACGTCAACGCACGTAAGCAGCGTGACAACTCAGAGGTACGTACGAGCGCCAAAACGTGTAAACTAGAAAAGCGGTAACGTAGGCCGACTTGAGAGGACGTTGTAAATGTGTAGCTATGCCAAAGAGTTTGCACAACTCCGTCTGCAATAGATACTTGAGTGCTGTTTTATACATCACGTTGCTATGGGTAAACCTTTATGATAAGTAGGGGTTGCATGTGGATGCTTGTAATGCTTCTCGTGCGGATAAAGCTTGCATGACTGTGTCAATGTTATTAAATGTTCGAACGCAAAATCCAGTAACGAGAACTAACCTAAAAAAAAGGCTTTTGTAATGAATCATTTAACCTGCATATTATTCATTAAATGACACCCTCCAGAATCCTGGAATAATTTTGCCTGTGAAGATGGGGCCATCACCCCAATTATTTACAGGAAAAGTAATATTGGTAATTCATAACAAGGAAGCTTATGTCAGCTAACCTTTCCAGGTGCCCGGGTAGTAGGTGTGTTAATGAATGTACGCTGTAATTCTGTCGATGGCATGCAACGTTTTGCTTTTCTTGCAATCGGTAGATTAGTAAAAACTATATCACAATTGTGGAATTGACTAGAGATTTCAGTTGCTTTTTATCTGATGGCTTAATAAACATACGTGTTCAATATGTACTTTATGGTCTAAACCTACAGTTACTACCAACCGTAATGTTATGTGAACTTTCTTTGGCGCTCCTGTGCGGGTTACTATTAATTCCTATGATTTGTAACAGAATATTCGCAACAATTTCATTACATTTCAATGAACTGAAATATTTCTTTCGTGAGCATGTACACAGAGGCCATATTTTATACAATAAGTGTTTAAAACATATATGATATATATATATATATATATATATATATATATATATATATATATATATATATATATATATATATATATATATATATATATTTATATATATATTTATCTATCTATCCCATTGACGCTGCCGTGCATTCGCAAAGTTGTCTATGGAGTAGCACCAGTCCGGATTGAAATGCGCCCATCTGAAGCCGATAGAATACCTGTTTATGAACCCCAATGTTTCTTCGTGAGCACGTGCACAGAAGTCTAATTTTATGCAATTTGGTCACAGAAGTAATCTGAAACTTATGTTTGCCAGCCAGGACGGTAATACCATCAAGAATTCGGCCAAGCATGGAAATGTTTAGAGAAAACAAATGATTCTTTCTTGACGTCCTGTAAATAGTGTGTACACAAACAACAGATTGTCATATACACTTTTTGGTCTTTCATAACTCTGTATGGAGTGGTTGTTTTTTTATATGTTTTAGGAGTGAGATTGTAGCTGTTAATTTTTTGTTGACACCAGTGAGACTTCAATAATCAGATAAAGCGAAAGATACAAAATATATACCAAATTACGTGGGACTTTTTAAATTCTGTGACGGAAAATTACCGTTTAAAAATTGGAAAACAATGTATAATTACTTTTACTGTAGGAGGTGAGATAGACTTAAGGTGCAAAAGAATACCAGATTTGCTTCGTTTCTTTGGCACCCACAACGCTGGTGAACTAGGTGTTCGTTTTATGCAGTGGGTCTTGTCACGGTCAATGAAAACGCATAATTTAAAGCGTACATTGATATTTCGTAAAAACTAAGCTAAGTAAGCTTGAAAGCTAGCACAGAATGCGTGATTACTTCCATGTCCCAGCTAATTTGTGGGATACGGTACACTACAAGGCAGATTAAAGCTTAATTACAAAAGCATGGTGGTCACACCCGCTATTGATGCATGCAGCATCTGAACGACAACAACACCAACAAAAACAACAACCAAAAAAAATACTTTTAAGGAAAAGGAATGTGAGAAGCAATGGTATAATAAAGTAAACAAACTTCCCCTACACATCCTCATAACACGTGCATAACGGGGGTGGGGGTGGCATGTTCTTCCCAGGAGTATATATGGAGAACAAAATGTAAGACTGAAATAATAAAGAGGGAAAATAGATATTCTGAAACAAAAAGTAGAAAGAAATGAAGCGGATCCGAACCCCAAAATTTGACTATAAATGCATATTTTCCCAAACCATTTCGCCTACTTATTAAGTTGATTCTTAAAAAAAGAGAAACCGTGCCAGGCCCAATCAAGTTGCGTTCAGTAATGGAGGGCTATGCAGGGCAATTAACGTAAAGCGCACACTGTAAAAATTAAGTAAAAGATGCAAAAGTAAATGGGAGGCATACAGAGTTCAAAGAAATAAAGTGACTTGTCTCCCAAAAAAAAATCTATAAAACAATATTTTAATGACCGATGTGGTCCTTTAAATAATAAACAATCTTTCTGGAATACTACAAGACCCTCCTTGACCGACAAAAATAAAAGCGGCTAAAATGGCATGATTATACTTATGGAAAATGATAATCTATAGAATGCTCCAGATGACATGTGTAATTTTTTCAATAATTTCTTCGCCTCTGTTGCTGATCAAGAGCAACAAAATGTAAATATTTCATCAAATCAAAACTTACATATGCATTCCAAAACAAATGCTATCTCCGACAGAATGAAGGAGCGCAATGTATCCCATTTTGAATTTCAAACAGTAGCTGAGGAGCAAGTCCTAATTATATGAAAATGCTCAATCCCAAGAAGGCAACTGGGCCAGATAAAGTTCCACCCAACTTACTAAAACTTGGTGCCAAGGCCTTGGCTCCTTCTGTAACAAACGTCATACATATGTGAATCAAATCTGCAAAATTCCTCACTGATAAGAAGCGGGCGGACGTATAACCTATTTATAAAAAAAAGTCTGACTCCATGAACAAATGCAATTATCGTCTAGTCAATGTATTGTCAAGTTTATCTAAAAAGTTTGAAGGTCTAATGAACTATCAGATGGTTAACTTTTTTAACAATGTACTAAGTTCCCATCTTTGTGCGTTTCGGAAATATTACAACTGCCAAAGTATAATCTTTAAAATCATTGAAGACTGGAAATCTGCTTTGGATAAGCATGAATATGTTTGTGTGATACTAATGGATCTATCAAAGGCTTTTGACCCCCTCCCCCACGAGCCACTTTTTCAGAAACTTCGATCCTATGGTTTTTCATTGATTAGGTATTTACTTCAGGGACCGACAGCAAAGGGTCAAGTATGGCGGCACTTCCAGTGAATGGGCAAACCTGCTGGAGGGAGTGCCACAGGGTAGGATACTTGGCCCTTTGATGTTTAATGTCTTTATGAATGGCTTTCTTTATGTTATGGAAGAGCATTGCAGTCTCTATGACTTCGCCGACGACAACAGGTTATCTATTCATGATCATGACTTACAAAATGTTAAAATGTCTTTGGAAAAGGCTGCTAATAAAGGCATCAAATGGTTTATTGCAAAAAATATAAAGGCAAATCTTTACAATTTCCAGGCTATGATCTTATGCCCACGGTTAGACTGCCAAATAGAAAATTATTAGTGTTTTGAAATTGATGGTGTTAACATAAAACCGGAAAGATGTGTGAAATTACTAATTGTGTAAATTGACGATAAACCAAAGTTTCAGGATCATGTTTCTCATATTTGTAAGCAGGCTGCTAAGCAAATAAGTGTGCTCCGTAGGTTCAGTAAAATTCTCTCTCTGAAAATGAAAAGCTCCAATTCTTCATTGCATTTATTCTTCTCACTTTTATTATTGCCTGTTCGTGTGGCACTAATGTGGACCAACATAATTTTTTAAAATGGAAAAGACCCAAGAAAGAGCCCTAGGCTTTGCCTATAATGATCCTGTATCTGCATATCCAAATTTACTCGAACGGGTTAAAAATACCTTCTCTATATCTCAGTAATATCAGGACACTTTCTATAGAAGTTTACAAAATCCCCAGTTACATAAGCCCATCTTTCGACACGTACGTAAGAAAGGAAACAATTTCTGATCTACGAGACAATAACAAACTGCGGCAGCCTGACTACAAAACCATAACATACGGTAAAATTCTCTCTGATACCAAGGGGCCAAACTGTGGAACAACTTACCTGCACATTTCAAAGAATCTACCAATGTCAACCATTTTAAGAAGTTAATCAAAGCATGGCTTGGTACCTCCTGCTATTGCTCTGTGTGCATTTTATGTCACACCAGGAGTTAAGAGGATCAAATATCCTCCTTACCTCTGTAAACCTTGTTAGACCGGCTGTACATAGTTTCACTGTGAGTTCATTGTACATACCATTTCATCACTTACCTTTATTTCACTTTATTTTATTTTATTTTTCATTGCCGAACAATAGTGCTGTCGCGCTAATGTTACTCATTTGTAAACTTGACATGAAATAAAGATTATCATATTATATTCAAGTACAAACGATCCGTAGCGGAGACCCAAGATAGCCACATTCGCCCAGCTATATGTATGTCAGAAACAAAGTGATATCCGACGACAGATGTTTTGAGAGTAAAAAAATATTTACTGTCATACCTGAAAATCTGAAGTGCACATAGGTTCGAAGTTAGCAGGACTTATTTCCTTTCGATTGTGTGTGTGTGTGTGTGTGTGTGCGTGCGTGCGTGCGTGCGTGCGTGCGCATGTGTGTGTGTGTGTGTGTGTGTAATCCATCCATACTTTCGAAACTGCCCGCGGGTCCCCTTTTCTTTCGCTGATCACATTATTAGTCACCTGGCATTTGTGACATAAACAGCCTGCATATTCTAATGGCTTTGGACCCAAACTGCAGGTGTCTTGGTTGTATTGGGGAAATGTTTCTGGCGTTTAAAGTCGCATTCTGCACAGCATTTCGAAACACTGTTCCACATGCAACTGGGATATGAAGTCATCCCACATTCTGTGTTTGTTTTAACGTTGCTTTCCCCTAGATGTTAAGTTTACATTTTGTGTGTTGAGTTTACATAAGCGTCAATGCAAAGTCAAAGAAAAACTTCTAATATATATATATATATATATATATATATATATATATATATATATATATATATATATATATATATAGATATAGATATAGATATATATGTGTGTGTGTGTGCAGGCAGGTATACACACAGTCTCTATATACACTGCAATGGATACATACATATACATACATACATACATACATACATACATACATACATACATACAAACATACATACATATATAGTTATGTTAGAACATCTGATGTATATTTTTGACGTTTTGCACCAAAGACGTAGTCTGGAAGTCTGATTTTGTTTTGGCAACTTATCTTAATGAAGTGCAAAATACTTAATATGTGTCTGAAACCTGGAAAAAGCCGATCAAATTCGATACGGAAAGTCTAGTTGCTTTCCAATCCTGGGCGCACTATTAACTTGACACAAGGAGTCCGAGTAGGCACACAACGGCGGACCTGTGCAGAAATTTCCTTTTTTTTTTAATTAGAAAGATGCTATATTACCTGTGATCAGTTAAAGTGGAAAACTAATTAGGCGGAAGTAATCGTATGACACTAATTATTGAAGTCGTCTACCTGAAAGCACTTGCATTTAAAAATGCTTTATATGTTGGCCAGGCTCAATATTTCTTCTTAAGTTATGACGTACAAAATGTTCGTTTTTATGCGGATAGATATGCAACCTCGAGAATTAGATCCAGGTTATACTACAAAGCTAAGTATAGATTTTCCATGGTACAAACTCATATCAAACTCGCTGTGCATCGTCTTTACATATTGATTTTTCAAGTAATTGCATGAAGTAATCTTACATGTACTGCATGCTTTTCACCGGGAAGTCTAGATGCCTAATACGTGTTTTCAGAATTAGATACTATGGTCTTCTCATCTTCACTTCAACTGGTACAATTATCCACAAAACACAGTCTGCCATCATGTGTGTAGTCACAGTTTTCAAGGTCGATGATGCACATTTAAACTTGGCAACTGGCACTTTCGAATCAGCATATCAAAATTGTATAAAATTAGTGGTCGCTGAACTCCATCCAAAATGGCACTGTTTCATGACCAAACAAAAAGAAAATAATAATAATAAGGAGATAAATAAATAAATAAATAAATTAATTAATTTATTCAAATAAATACAAAACATTAATGTTAGCCGACCCATAATTTCCAAATATCACCTCCAAGGCTCCAAAAAATCTTGAGTGTTGTCCAAATCAAGTTGTGTCAAGAAACTTTACCGGCCGGTTGTATAACACTGTTTAACTTGTTTGCGTACCAGCTATATATACATTGTATATATATATATATATATATATATATATATATATATATATATATATATATAATCGTAAACGTAATTGTAAACCATACGTATTGTGGGCATTACCCTGTCAAATATGCTGCTTGGATCTGAATTGTAATTTGAACACTGTCCTTATTCCTTGGTAGGGAAAGACACAAACATGCATGTTACATTGGCAAAAGATATATATATCCAATAAAAGATAGCCACTCTTTCCATTTTGTTGTCTTCATGTTTTGCGTTTCCAAATCTTCCATTTATATTTTATATAACCCGAAAAAAGTCAAACTTTTGAGACCTTATACTTTGTACGTAGACGCATATTGTAAAGTTGAGTAATGCTGGAGAATTGTTCAATAAGGCAGAATGTAAACATATAATACGCAAGGCCTTTACATTTTGGAGGTGTACATTTGACTCCATACCCCGTCACTTGAAACAGGACAACTTTCTGTCTGCCCCCCCCCCCCGAAAAAAAAAAAGAAAGAGATAAATATTATGTAATGCGTGTACTTTGTACGAATAAAGATATACATATTATTATGGCTTGGCAACGTGAAACGTTGTTCTGTCAATCGTAGGTAAAATCAAGGTCATGTTCTTGCGCAGAACCTATACATTTAGCTCTGGGCCCGGAGGGCGGGGGTCACTTCCATGTAGGATTGTACTGGGTATGTGCCACGGAAAAGGCCCTGTTTTCATTACTCCCAGGATTAGAAAAGCCCCCCCCCCCCCCAAAAAAAAAAAAAAAAAAAAAAAAGAAAATAAATGTACACAGCTGGATTAGGATAGGGGTAACAATTAGGATGCATCAATGCAGCACTCCTTTTAACACATTATAAGATTAAGAAAGGGTACCATTTTACATCTGGTCTAGGATTAAGATAGGGTATTGTATAAAAACTTCCAAGGCACACACACCCACCCTGATGTTGAGTATGTACCCCCCCCCTTCCCAGGGGGCTCTGGGTAGGATAACAGACGAGGTTATGGCTTACTTCTGCATCTACACAAGGACAGAAATCACGGTATTACCAGGTCCCACCTTCGCTGACATCGTTATTCAATAACACATGCATTTACTCTGACAGTACAAATGTAGACAAAAGAAATTAAAAATGCCAACGTTGTTTGAGCATGACGAAGGAGAACAACAAAGCGTCGATGAGAAATTACACTTTTGCTTCTGCATGTAAAGATAATACGTTCATTTGAACTCTCTCTCTCTCTTTCTCTCATATATATATATATATATATATATATATATATATATATATATATATATATATATATATATATATATATATATATATATATATCTGTGTGTGTGTGTGTGTGTGCGCAACGGGAAGGATTCATTCTAAAGTGAAAATAGCCGATAAAGTAATACACCGCCATAGTTCCCGGTTTGTTTGTTTTTTAATTTGGAGGCTGTCCTACTTACCCCCGCTTGACAAGTTGAATCAAGGTTTCTTCGCGTATCACAACTTTGTTGAGGCTGGCGAAAGCACTTCAACCTCATATTATTCTTTGAAATCCAATTTAAAATGACACACATTCATATGTAGTAGTCTGCAGTGACAAAGGCTTTTGCGTTTTTGTTGAGTTTTGCGATCAGTAATGCAGCGATCGCAGCGATTGTGTATCGATTTTTTATATTATTTTTTGTTCTGGTTGTGTGCATACCTTTAATATATATATATATATATATTATATATATATATATATATATATATATATATATATATATATATATATATATATATATACCTCTATATATATATATATTGTTTGTCTCGAACCCCCCCCCCCAGGAAATGTACCGAAAGTACTGTACATTGTGCTATTCAAACCAGGGCATAACATAAAACTTCAACACAAAGAGATAAAACCGAATCAGTGCAAAGGCGCTTTCAGTCAAGGAGTAGAAAAGATTCGAATATGTGTGACAAATACTTTTCTGTGGAACTGAATGGCAGGTAGGTCGGCAACTCAGATAAGAATTTTAAAAAGCGACAATATCGACATGACGCGCAAAGAATAGCCATAATTCTCCCGACGGAAAGCCTAGGTACAGAATATGTAAGAGAAACCGCGAAATGCTATCAGCGAACAATCTGGGTGCCACCGAGAGCTCCACCAGAGGCAATGTAGGATAAAAACCGGATACAAATCTTTGTACCAGAGAATGGAACACGGAAAACAAGACCGTGATGCACAAAAGGGACTGTTTCAATTCGGAGACATGAAGCAAGCAAAGCAAAGAGGCTCTCGACCTTGCCGATTTCGAATGTACATTTAAGAACAGATTCTTGGGTTGATTGATTTCGTTTAAACAGTTTTGGCAGTCTATTACGTCATATGATTAATACCATACACCGACCTATGCACGCCAATCCGAGTAAACATCTATAATGTAACATTTTTTCCTGTAGGTTAGACTACCAATTAACAGGTGACATAGTGCAATGCATGAGAGAAATAGTGACAGTCCCCATTGCTTTCACATGGGATGTATGAATATCATGGTCGGGGAAGGAAATATAAATCACGACGATGGAATTGGGTCTGGTATGGGCTTTACGAGCGGCCACTTGGGGGAAAGAATCGATGTGAAACCGCCATGCCTTGACAAGGGAGTCACGTCAAGCAGACTACGGACTTTGACGGATGGAGCGCCTGTGGCATGTCAGGAACAGCATTTTCCAAGTAGTCGGGAGGGTTGACATTTAAAATCAAGAATAAGGAAGCAAAGAATTCACCAGTGATATATAATACAATACAAAAGGAAAACAAGATCGGGGAGACCGAGACTTGAGATGAAATGAGAGGTTTGACCACTAGTTTGTGCACTTGGTCAAACGACATGAATTTTGTTTAACGCGACATTTCGCTTACAGTGACTTCGTATTTGCATTATAGCATCATCAATCTGGACCATTAAAAAGAGAAAGCTTTCACCCAACTTACAGCGATACCACTGTGTACGTAGCATTGATCTTTTTGTTCTTGTACACACATCTGCCTGACCGGACCATGCAGCAGTGCAGCAGCAGAATGTGGTTATTTGAATCGCACGTATGTCTATGGATCAACACAGACATGTTGTTTTACCGAGAATTCTTTCTTTCGTCCGCTCTTCTTCGTTCTCTCTCTAGCCTTGTCGTTTCTCCAAAGTATACTAATAGAAATTTGCATGTTTTAGTCCCGTATATAAAATGGTGCCTTGATTTAGGACAGTCAAGATGTCTCAAAGCATGCAATTCACGTGCATATGAAGTTTTAACATCCCCACATCTTTAAAACCATACTAGATAATCTCAAATTCTAACACCTACCTGCATGTTTGTGACAATTATGCATAAAATGAATATGTGACTAAGGTCACAGTAATTGAATTTATGCTACTTCGGGACATTGAGAAAAAAAAATTGGTCTATATCTTCCGTTAGAACCCTATACAGAGATGCAATTCTAACTTCTATCTGGGTTTGTGATATAGGTGCTTGCAATGGATATGTCACCCGAGCCAGCTTTAAATTTGTACTAATTAGGGACATTTGAAACCTTAAATGCTCAAGAGCTCACAAAATATTGCACATAGGTATACATTTTATAGGTTTGTTATTAAGGTGGATTCAATGAAACTGTGACCCAACCATAGTCCTTGAAGTTATGCCAGTTATGAGCATTTGAAACTCTAAATGTTTAATATGCTGAAAAGGATAAGAAAGAATCCATTCCAACTTCACCTTGCAGGTTTGAGATTTATGCACGCAAGCAAGCAATAAGTCAAAGTTTAGGATTAAACGTGTGGCATCAGATTACGATACTGACTGTTCAAAATTGTCCGTAAACATAGGTCAGAGGTCACAAGCAAGAAATTGCATTCACAGCTCATTATTATTTTGTGGCACCCACGCTTAGCAGGAGGATAGGGGATGGATGTATCTCTACGAAAACAAAAATTTTCTAGGTTTCGCGGATGCTGGTATCCGTCTTTAAATTCCGGTAGAGCCATATAGTTTGGTCAGATTCATTAATCACTATCATTATTGATCTGTACTGTTTGATAAGGGATCAAATATTTTGTAAAGACAGTATATACTCCGGTTAAAAAATCCTGTTCTGAGCAGAAACTTTAGCATAACCCACCTGCACCGAGTTACATTCCATAAAATTGCATTTTCATATATACCACTTTAACACATGTAATAATTTAAAGTCCGAAACCAGTATTAAGTATTTATATCTGATGTCGAGCAGTGTAACTAATTGTTTTTGAGTTATAGAGAACTGCCTGTTCCTGTGATATCTTCAATAGGCTCAAACGTTAAATCGTGAGTCCTCGATAGAATTAGTCGTCGATAGTGCCATTTTTACGATTTCGTCTTCGTCTTGATTTTATTATTTGATATGTAATCATTGTTATTAATTTTCTGTTTTGTACACTGGGTCGTCTTTGTACAGGTGAATGGGAAGGGCTCCGTTCGTGGTAACTCTAGTGTTGTGAAATCAAATCAATCCTTTTATTACGGCAGAAATATGATAGTCAATTGGATTTCAAATTTGAACAGACAATGTCTTCAAAACTATGAACGATATATCTGCCGGTATTATTGCTCCATACATGTTGTTGATAAAGACACACCTCGTGGATCATGAAAAACTGTTTTGGCATTTCAAATTATGCGCATCAGGTAATCAAATATTCAAAATCTCTGACACATGGTAGCTTAAAAATTCAGAGAAACTCTTTGAACGTTTTGATATGGTAACTAACGCATGGCCACACCTATCTGGTTCTAGAAAACAGTTTATACACGTAGCTATACAGACGCATTTGCTGTGAAGCAAAAACATGGCTTTTATTAATGAAAATGTAAGGGCTCGTCACGTGTCCTCCGAGAGACTTATGAAGGAACGTACGGTCGAGCACGACAGATAGCATGGAGGCGGTGTCAAGATCTAGGGCCTCACTTCAACAAACCTTGACAGATTTCATTAAAATGAATAGAACGCTCACAGGCTAGCATGAGATGAACGAGGTGCCTAGAGTTGGTAACTGGTCCAAAATTAATGTTTCATTAAGCCATGTACAATGCACATCCACATGGTGTCGGTGTCAGTAAACAGCATCTGGTGGATAACGGGGGTTTTTGTGCAGCCTTACGTGCTCGCCAGGTCTGTCCTTAATAGAACACCTGATGTGACGTTCTGGGTAGCCCCACGACCCGCCCAGTCATATACTATGGGCTCAAACACACCTGGTCGCATTCCGTAGGAGTTGACTACCAAATTCGTCAGTAATGCTTCCAGTGGTCCGCTTGCAGAGCCGTCCACATAGGGAAATTTAATGTTATACACCTCATAGTGTGATAAACTGAAAGCTTATTCGAGAGCAGTTTATTTTTCTTAACGCCTGATAGACTGATTATATTTTCCTTGAGCTATGAAAATTTAAAACTAGCGGCTACGTTGCAGCAATTGTGTTGCAACGTTGCACCTATAGTTCATTCACCAGCTCAACATTGCACCGATGCTGGGCGTATACATGCTTGCCTAATTGTTTGGTGAAGGCAGCCGAAGGACTCTTGAGGAAACCACTGTGCACAGGCACAGTGATGGGAACTCTTTCCTCTTGATTCCCTGGCTGCGAATCGAAACCGGGCAGCAGAGGTGAAAGACAAGCGTGATACTGCTCCACCAACCGTGCACTCTAATACAGCTCTGATTTAGCATACTACCGATGATAAAATGTCCCATAAATGAGGGAAAATGTTTGACCAAACAATTTATCTTTCATTGTTCTTGTTAGATCTTTATACCTTTCATTGCTATGTTTTCTCCAAATATCTTACCCAGATTGTGTACCACTCTTTGAGCCAAATTTACGACTTGAAAGCAGCACCTTTCCTTTTTTTGAAAAAAGAGAAGGAAAAATTATATTGGATACTTTATAATATCAAAACTGTGTTTTTGATCTAAGACCTCAAAGTCTTTCTGTCAAATGTTGGTTCCTTAATTAAGTATTATACCTTTTGAAAGTTATTGTTCCAATATTGGACCATTTCGCTATGTTAAGACCAGCTTCAGACCCATACTTGCATAGCTCTGATATATATATATATATATATATATATATTCACACATAAACACAAAGGAAGAGAATAAATATGTTATCTACACAATAATTGCCCTGTGAAATACTCAGGATAAGATATGACCATCTGTTAAGCCTGGTGTCACCGATTTGAACTTTGTGACTGTGTAGGTCACATCGACGACAAAGTGTCGCATATCTAAACATCTTTCTTCCCCCACCTTTTTGGGGATGTTTGGCTTTCCAATAATATGCCAACCAGCAGGTTATATCATGCGACCTGGAGCCACACGGCGCAAAGTGCCAACATACAGCAGCAGCGTTTATATTCTTTGTGAAACAGGCCGGGGGAAAAGAAAAAAAATTTTGCTGCTAATCGAAGGTTAAAACACCAGAAATATAACAGGTGAATGAGTGGTTTATCGTGAGGTGGTTTCACTGGCTGGGTTTTCGGATGTGACATCAGCTTGAATCCAATAATAGATAAAAATTGACGCCAGACTGAAACGACTGGTCGCCTAGGAACATGTACGATATATAGGTAGTATGGCGTAAAAACAATGAACGCATAAATGGGTCAATGCCATCATGTCTCCTGGTCGTTAAACCCTCTATTTAAGAATTGACTTGCTTGAATATAACAAGAGATGAGTTTATTTTGTATTTAAGGAAGCTTGTAAATATTGTTATACATCAACTGCGTCCTACAATGAATCAACTACATATAAGACTTGTCAATTCAAGCATGACCTTGTTATTTTTGAACTCTTATTAGGTAGAATAACACTAGCACTCTAGATTATGAAAACAAGGTTAATTTAACCTTGTTTTCATAATCTAGAGTGCTAGTGTTATTCTCAAGCAACCTAACAGTTTTGTGGACCCTTTTGCTATTCTTATATCTCACAGGTTTTGATGTCTCACGTGAACATGTGTATATAGATGAGAAAAGTAGCTTTCATATTCCAAAGATTATAGTAGAAATGTCAAACAATAGAATCAGCAGGAATAATATGTCCATGTTGCCATTCCTTTCATATGCTTCTAGAACAGTTGTGGAACGAATTTCGTACCGATGATCTCGGAATAATATTTAGGTTATTAGATTCTTTAGAATAAGCAAACATTCTTGCCATATGTACGCGGAGGAAGGCCAAGAGTATTAGTTTTAAAAGCAGGTTTTCTTCACTATTGAAGTCTACTTTTTGTAAAGGCACTAAAGGTATGCATAACAGACAAACAATCCTTCACAAAAATCTGTGACTGAGCGGTTTTGGAGTATAGTTTAGAAACACATTATCGATATTCATCAATTTCAACCCAACTAAGGCAGTAAAGAGATTCAAAATTACCAAAACATCAAATTTCATCTTTCAATACCAATGTGAACAAACAAATTTCATTCATGACTTGAAACTGGCCCTCACCTATATAGGGCAACTAGTGGTTTTACAGTGCTCCTTTGAACCTTTGAAATATTTTTCAATAACTACAGAGTTTAGTTTTTTTCCCAAAACATGTAGGCCTGTCCAATTAAAAACTAAATTTTATTACTATTGCCTAATATAAAGAAATAATGTAGGCCTGTCCCATTTTTGTTTGCCTGGCTTGTCAGTCCACTGAGTTTACAACAAAGAAGAAAGTAGGGACTATAAACACACTCTATCTCCATTGTAACTATGAGTCGGATAACACAGCCCACAGCACAACTTAGCCCATGAAATATTTTCAAATAGTTCAGAAAAACGTTACCAATAGTCCTTAATTTCAACCCAATAATGACAGCAAAGTGATTCAAGGATTTCATTTTCCAATACCAATGTGAAGAAACAAATTTCACTCCTGACTTCAGGCAGGCAGTCACCTATGACGGGCAACTGGTGGTTTTAAACTGGTCCTCTGAACCGTTGAAATATTCTTCATTAACTACAGAAGAAAGAAAGTAAATCACAGATGCTGTTGTTCATCACTGTATAGGTTCTTTCTAATCTCTAAAGCACTCTAAATGCATGTTTAAGTTTTACGTTTACATTTTGTCTTGGTCTGGGATACCTGTGGTTTAATTTAGCTGATATGATAAATTGAATGTGAAATTATCCAACGAAGTGGTGAATATCATTCAGGACAGATGCGCGTGTAAGCATTTGTACTGAAAGAATACATAAAGCCAAGCATGACACAATTATTCACGATGTCGTAAACTGTTACCATGTATCCATACTAAATATTCTCAATGTAAACAAATCAAATGCACATCAATGTTGCCGTTCTTTTCAACGCAGATGATATTTCATGATTGAAATGCTATAAAGGGAGGTAATGTAAACCATCAAGTTAGAAGTACTTTTCCTGACTCTGACTGCCTTGTTATCATGCGCATCCTACAATTTGATAATACAAAACCATCGTAGAGCTAGTGACTCGTATGTGTCATAGACTAGTTTATCTGGAAAGTAATACAGGTATAACAGCGACTCATTGAGCAGTTAGCCTATATTCAAACTACTACGACACCAGGATCGGAGACCTTCATGACAAAGTACTGCGCGAACAGTGCTTGTTTGGTAGGGGGTATTCAATTTGCCACAGCTAAAAGGCTTAAGGCTCGCAGCTATGAAGGCATGCCGCTGGGTAGCTGCAATAGGACCCCCCCCCCCAAAAAAAAAAAAAATCTTCCACATTTAAAAATATGCACACCAGAGATCCTCGGCGTTTTCCGACAGATTCACTTGGTTCCAGCTTCATTTGCGTTTATAATTATAAATATTATTTCTTAAGACACAGAAAATACACAGAGAATATCCACACATAAAAGCCCCAAATACAACTGTAATACAGTAATCCCAACAGTTAACATAAGTTGCAGCTAAAATGTACTCCCATATCTGACTGCCCCTATTTAGCTGATTGTCGTTGATCTCTAATAACTAATGATGTGATTCCTAGTTTTTAAAGTTTAGTTTTTTTCCAAAACATATAGGCCTGTCCACTTAAAAACTAAATTTTATCACTATTGCCAGATACAAAGAAACAATGTAGGCCTGTCCCCTTTTTGTTTGCCTGGCTTGTCAGTCCACTGAGTTTACAGCAAAAGAAGAAAGTAGGCACTATAAACACACTCTATCTCCATGATAACTATGAGTCGGAGAACACAGCCCACAGCACAACATAGCCAATGAAGTATTTTCAAATAGTTCAGAAAAAACGTTACCCATATTCATTTATTTCAACCCAATAACGACAGCAAAGTGATTCAAGGATTAACAAAACATCAACTTTTTTTACCAATATGATGTTCTGCGATTTGGACGGTTTTACTCTTGGACCGATTTTCGACTATGATATGTACATGTAATGGTCTCACTATTTATTTTGTATCTTGACCCTGTCAGCTGCCATTACTGAATCCCACCACCCCGGCACCAGATACTCAGTGACGTGCTATTTAACCTCTCCGTGAACATCCTCTAAAAAAAAGAAGAATAGGGGAAAAAAGGAAATTTGCAGGTGGGCCATGGTTTGGGCCCGTCTGTATTACTGGTCAAAGAAAAACACTGTGAAAGTTTGGATATTCTATCGGCAATCTTATAAACACATGTGGTATGATAGTCTTATCCTCTAACCAGCCAAGGTTCTTTTTGTTTATAAATTTAAACAAAAGAGCCAAATATATCGCAGACCATTGCTGTATGTATAAATGTATATATATATATATATATTGTACTGTCCTTTTTCAGTTGACACCCCAACCAATACGTCTGTAATATCATGATCAGAGGCACCTTTCTAACCTAAGCTTCTGCATGGGTGAAATGTAGCACTGTAGCCGTGGTTTCTGGCGAACGACAGTTGTGATTGGTGGCAAAATAGTTCATAATGGAGAAAACGCTATATTTTCAGCATGGTGTTGCCTGTCTTTGAATAGTTAGCTAGTCAGGATTCTTGCAACAAAAAGCAAAAAAAAAAACAAAAAAACAAAACAAACAAACAAAAAACAACAAAAAACAAAAAAACAAAAAAACAAAAAAACAAAAAAAACGACAACAAAAAAAGTTCCTTCGGTGTTCATGTGGATGCCCTCTACCAGGCCAGACGACAACCATACGCTTAGAAATTATGATGATAGGATCATTACTAGCGCACAATTTATCCACCTGCTAGCATACAGGTGCTGTTTCTCATTCCAATTGTTAAAAATGTTGAACTGGGATATATTTAAAATAAAATGTCCATATTTTTGCCATTTTTAGCTGTGAACTTTTGTTTTCAAAATTAATGTCGGTATTTTCTAAGATTGAAAAATGCTAAAATCTAAAAGAGAAAGATTTATTTCTGTAGGCTGCTGCCTGCCACAAGCCAACCATATGCTTTGCCGTGTTGGACGGCCTAGATTGTGCCGCAAGGGGGCATCTCTGGCAGAAAGCAGAACCTCCGATGCAGCTTCCTGCCGGCTGCCTTCCGCTTGCATGCATTGTGAGCAAGATATGCGATGAAGAATTTCCCGTATGTAAGTGTCCTGTTGGTCTAAACCGATGTAGTTTTTGCCAATTATATGTATGTCATTCTGGCTAGTTTCTGCCTAGCCAGGTCCACGAACTGCCGCCTGTTTTGTAATTGTCTTAAAGTCGTTATTTACATAAAGTTTGACACAGTTAAGTTGGTGGAGTGGCGAACCAAATATTCAACATTTGTTATGGGGTTGGAAAACAAAACACTTATCGCTGTGTGCGTATTATTGCATCAACTTTGCTCAGAACACCTTGGAGAGGTGAGAGGTGAAGCCTACAAAAGCAAATATTGTTTTGTTGTTAAGGTAGTACATCTAATATTTGTGATATAAGTGAAACAACATTGAAGGCACCAACGCACCTGACGTGCCTATGTGTTTTGTTTCTCAAACAATTTCATCACAATATGCACAACACGTGAGATCTGAAATATCATAGGAACCACTGAAACGCATCTCTTATGAGATAATCGTCAACAAGGATTGTAATATTCGATGGGTGTATTGTGGAATTAAATTTTACCCATTAACTTGATGAGAAGATACCTAATAAGGAATCAGTGAAATAAGAATGGGGATGGCATCGATAGATAATAAAAGAAGTTCCCATATTTTAACAGAAACATAACTTATACCAACTGATTTCAGGGTCTTACAATTGACAAAATTGATAGCATGGGGTCTTGTCAGCTTGGCGTATAGTTAGCAAGTGTACGAAAGCATTTGCTTTCAGTAGTAAATAAACTTTTATTTTTATCATAATAGTAGTATGGGACCATTATGTTCCAATATGGTAGTTGTTAATTTAGTGAGTGGAATCACAGAAAGAATCGACGTGAGGAAGAACAGCTCAGAGTTCTGTGTTTTGCAAATAAATGCCTTAATGTGGCAACTTTAGGGAAAGTTATTTTGATGCCAGACCAACACGTGTTTAAAATAAAGTTATAGGAGTCCAAGCAGGTTGAAGAAGCAGGATTTTCGTTCAAATAAAAATTCCCATTTACTAACATTGATACCAGCAAATGGTTGATCAACATCATCTTCAGCTTTGTATCCTTTATAAATGATAGCAATGGCTAAAGAAGCAGAGTACTTTTTCTGGCAGAAGAATAAAGGTGCATGACCCGCCAGTATTCATTGAGGTGTAATAAAATGATTGTTCTTACTCCCATCTGTAAAGAAGTTTTTCTGTGTTGACTATGTTTATTTTATGCGGTTTATTTAATGTGCCAGAAAAATATTTAGGACACGTCACAGCCATAATTTCCCCTAACTTCCATCGATCCAAGGTCTAGAAACGTACACGTTCCCTCCTATACCACTAAGTCACAGGTCACAAAGTTACTACAAACATGATGCGAAGAGCATTGTAGTGGCAGCTGAAACAGCTGACAAAGGCTTAACCTCAATATAAAAGCAGTACTGTAAGAATAAACTGTGGCATGGAAGATGTATTCAGCATCTCCATGTGCACATGTGTGTCCCCAAGGACCAGGTGTAACCACTTTTCTACACAATAGGCAAATGTTTATAACCATTATACTTGACATTTCAGACATTTCCATGTGATTTCCTGAGGTGCCATCAGGTTGCAGAACTAAATCATTTGCAACATTGTACAGACTTGAAACACGAGCCTTGTGACCAGTATAAACATGTAAATTTACATAGAAGCTGTCAATACCAAAGCACACAAGTCACCCACTTCACTTGTTCAAGGATTCTCAAGTAGAGCCACTATTGTGCGAACATATAATGCTGTCTAGACCTTAAGAAAAAGATACAAAGTGTCAGAATTATAACAGCTTTTACTTTTACAAGAATGGAATCAACACCAAACACAACCAATCTGTGTGTTGATTTTGTGAACGCTGAACACGGCCGCACAGTTGTCAAATAGCAGCTTTTATATTTCTGGCGTTAGTTACAGGAAACACTTTTAATCAAGTTTCATTTAATTAATTAAATTTAATTTTGACTCATTCTGCAGGCTCAGTTCGAGATGAAAAATTTCAAATATCCAGAGAAAATCACGAAAGTGAAATTGATGGTTTTTGAGACTTTTCACCATTTCAGATGAGAAAGGATTTCAGATGAAGGCAAGAGAAGAAAAAAATGGGCGGACTGCTTTGCAGCCTATATTTGTTGGAGTTAGTATTGATACCAGGTACTTAATTGGAACAATTGGATACTTTTAACATGATTTTGTGGAGCAAGTAATTTTTTAAGACCCTCTCAGTTTGATGGGAAAAGTAGGCCATCAGGGTCTGTGTCTCTTGGAAAGGTTTTTTTCTGTTGATCAGGAACTGTTCGTGCACTTTGTTCCACATTACTGTTATAAAGGATGACACAATCACACTAAAAGTGCAAACTTAGAACAACAGGAATTTTTATGTGTGTTTTAGTCAGGAATTTCATGCACTTTTTCTATCGGGCATAATAAAAGTATGGACTGCCATATATGAGACAAATCAGTCTTCCCTTGTTATATTTTACGACTTTGAGTGATGCTTGCAAGAATCACAAATTATTTATGATAATTATCAAATGTGCTTTTTCTTTTATCTTTTTGATACAAATTTTGACCTTTGTTTTAAAACTCTTGGAATTTACGGAACGTATTATAAAGAACAGAATTGTATGGCCTCAGGTCCAGTGTAAAAGGTACAGGCCATGACACGTATGCTATATAATTTTTTTTTGTCTGAAAAAAAGTGGTCTGACTGAACACAGGTCACGTCAGACAAAACAGGATCAATAAAGTGGGTTCCACGCTTTCACAGGATACCTGGCATTTTGAGTCACTGATCCTTTCACAATTTATCTTTGTTTCTAAATTCATGTAGCAACATCCTAAAATCATCCCCCAAACCATCTAATGTCCATCCTGAGAGAGTGACCTGGCTGCTGTCGACGTCTCAGTTCTTTGCTTTGGGTGTTTGGGTACAGGAAGGCACGTTGTGGTGCTCAGTCGCAGCATACTTATCTATATAAGAGAAGAGTTGTGTGTCATATTGGATCTTAAGTCAGTCCAAGGATACCTACAGTTAATATGACAGTAAGTGCTTGAAAATATTTTGTGCATGAGGAGTGAATAAGCATCTGATAGCCCTTTTGTCAATATTGATAATAATTTTTCTCCAGGAGCAGAGCGAACTTGCTGTATCTTGCCATGCACATTCGAAGTAATGTATCAGTGTTGCATCTCAAAAAGTGTAACTGGTTTTTCAACTGTCATTATAGTTCAATCTCACTAAACCATATTCATTTGCAATGACAGTTGCTGACAAGATGTATATAGTGGAACAATTTGGCTGTCCATACACTAATAACCCTGAAGTGAAATATCAGGGTCTGTTTGCAAACTATATGATTTCGTAAGTTAACAAATGGACCAGAAAATTGTAAAATATAGTGTCCAGTAAAACAACTTCATGGCAGATTTGCATGGAACTTTCCATAAAACAGAACACTAAGGGAGCATCTAACACCGGATGTGAATTCTGTAAATTTTGGACTTTTTAGCTTAGCCACGGAGCACTCGCCTGGATCAAAGTGTCTACATGGTGAAAAATTACTACAACATCAAGTGAAATTAACTTCATGGAGTTATTAAAAGCAATGACGTGTCACATGTTATCCAAACGTTTGAGACAAGAGAGTAAGAATACTTAAAAATCAGAAATAGTGGAAGTTTGAGAAACTCAAACTAACATAATTCTATATTTTACATGATGACCTAAGACAAATAACCATTCATAGGGTAATACTGGAGACGCCATTCAAACCACATTACTTGCGAACAGGTATATATCCTCACTTGCACTTTGTGAGCAAGCTAGACACACTTATTCTAATGACGTCAACTTAGTCTAATGATTAGAGAAGTTTTGTAGGAATACATAAATGAAGCCAGCAGCCTTATTGTAATAATGAGAAAGTTTAAGATACTAGAATAACAATAATATCTTGAAATCAGTCTTTGTATTGCATTATGATACTACGTGACTGGCAGATACTACAGGGGAGCGCATCCACAGCGGTTTGCTCAGAAATAAATCAAATGAAGCGTACATTATGTCACAATCTATTTTAAATCTACCGACTTTAAAACACCAGTCCTGCATATTTATCACTGCTAGGAAAAGATGTTTCTGCTGACCATGAGGAATCTCGGTAGCTGCAATATATTTGTATCTAACGATGTAATCACTGCCAAACAAGTAGACATTTTTACAAAGCATTCTGACAGCCTCTGGTGAAATTCCTTGCCTACTCCTCTGCACGATCTGCATCGAATATTCCAGCACTTTGTTCTATAGGATCAGTCATGATGAATTAAGCAAGAGGCACTGTGTACCTCGGTCTATAAATTTCCTTGATTGATACGTCCATGCAACTTGCACGTCTTTTACCATAATTTAAAGTGCACAAAAGCTGTTACCTGAAAAAGTCGACGGATTAAATGTTGAATAGAATATTGCAAGACTAGACCAAAATGTAATATGGACACAAATAGTAATAGGAGACAAGAGAATAATGCAAATCAGTGCTGCAAAAAATGTCAAAAAACACCCTAACTCATAAAGACATTTTGTCCTCACGTTCACTTGTGTTTATTGTTTCTATTCAAATTCTACATGTCCCGTGCATTTTCATCATTCGTTTTATTTTCTCTTATTTTTCCTTTTCAAGAAGTGTAAACCAAATTATCTTGGAAGGGATATTCATGTACTTGCAACGAAAAACGTGACACAAATTGGTAGAGGTGATTCGACGACAGTTCATGCAACTGGAGGGCATTGTCCTGTCACATAAAACAAAGAACATTCAACATATGCCCTGTTTCCAGTCTTGATTTATGTGCAGATTCTTTAGGTTAACACTATCATTGATGAGGGGGCATCTGAAAAGGGTCATCCTCTCAATGTGATCCCGCGTCGATAGCTCCATGCCATATCCAAGCTTAAGTGTGATTTCGTTTTGCTCTTCTAACAATCTGCTCCTGATTCATATCGCTACTAGAGGGTCACGTGCGGTATTTCTTTAACCTAATATGTTTAAAACGTTCTAGGATAATTTTAATAACAGACTCAGCTATTGCAAAACAACCAAAAAAAAAAAAAATTTTAAAAGCTTTGTTCTCATTCCAACGGAATACAGTTGACCATAAGCTTCCTCTCAATTCAGACATTTCGAATTTGGGGTAATTATCTTAAAATTTTATTTTGTGTAATATTCAAAGAACGGTTTTTTTTAATTTGTAAATTTTCTAGTCTATGCCGGATTTATGTTATGATTTCATATTGAGTCTGATGATTATTGATGTCATGAGTTGTAATTATTTCACTTACTTCTCAGGTCAAAAGGACAAGAGCTCAATAAAAGCTGCTGATTGTTTAGTCCTTACTACTGCCGCACCACTTTTGGAATGGGATAATATTCCAGTTTTCTGTAAGGCCACCTTGCTAAAAGAGATTAATCTAAAAAAAATCCAAACAGTTTAGAAAAAAAATTACACGTATTCATAAATTTCAACACACCAACGGCAGCAAAGAGATCCAAGTGTTAGCAAAACACCAACATTCATCTTTCAATACCAATGTGAGTAATCAAATTTTACTCCTGACTTGAGACAGGCAGTCACCCATAAAAACCAACCGTTGAATTTAAACCGGTCATCTTGACCTCTGAAATATTCTTCATTCACTACAGAGTTTAGGGGGAGGGGTTGTTTGTTTGTTGTTTTTTAAAAACGTATTAGCCTAGCCACTTAAAACCCAAAATTGTATCACTCGTGACAAAGATAAAAAGATACAAGACAGGTGGGTCACTTTTTGTTTCTCCTGACTTGTTCGTCAGCTGAGTTTCCCGAAACAAAGAAAGTGAACCTACGCCATTTATGTGATCGTTTTGAGTCTGGAACATTATGAAAGTGTCAGAAGAAAGGTTTCCCTGATTTGTTAGCTCAATGGTTGACTTACAACTTTAATGTCCTTGGCAGCGGAACCATGCTGGCCTGAATTGGAGTTAACAGGGTCGGAAAAGCCACATGTCGGTTTTTTTTTTTTTTAAAGTCCCAATAAGATGTGACGTATTTAGGACCGAGATAGGTATGGTTATAGCACTTTTTTCTGTAGTTGGTAACGTGCTATTGTTTGTGAAGAATAGTTGTTTTCCAGTCCGAATATCTTTCAGTTTGAAGCGTTTGTATTCATTAAACCCAAGATACACTTGTTGCCCTTTGATTTCAGTGTCATAAGAAATAAAAGTCTACATAATCATCAGACTCAAAGGCAGTGCTGCCATGGCTCATCTTTAGGGCAGAGTTCTAAGCTTCAAACAAGAAAGAACCGTTCGGGTTTTGCAAGGGATTGCACTCTTGGCTCTCTCGCCTGATATGGGTTTTTACGTTATGTTGAGGAATGTTGTTCTTCAATAATGTAGTTTATTCGTAATCTCAATCATGGAGTTCTTTGGTCTAATGCAACAGCTCCAGTTATTACTGTCAGATCTGGCGTGACTTAAGTATCATATACCAGTCAACCTAAAGGTTGATACAGCCAGTTCAACGTTGTGCTATCAAGTGAGCAGGTGACGTATTGAGATTACGTTCAGTTTCACGTCACGGCGATTTACCGGTTGCAACAACTTTAGTCACATTTTCCCCATTTGGAAACAGACAACTTTCGTTGTTACGGGCGCCAACTTGCAGAAACGTTTTAGTCTTAACAATAAAGATAACTGTGACAATGGGAACTGCAGAATATAAAGGTAGATTTATAAGAAATGGAAAGACTGAACATCGACAAAAGGTTTACAAACTAGTAAATGCGAATAACCAATTTAAGCAGGATAAAGACCAGAGTTCGGTGATCGGGCAGCAATCCGCCCCCTTCTCCCTTTTCAAGTTACACCATTTTAGTCGACAACAGCAGGACTTTAAAGTAGGATTCTCCACTTGTGAACCTGTCTACGTATCTTATCAATGTTGAGACCTTATGCATTTTCTAATCTAATGAAAATTGGCGACCTACGGCCCATGATTTCTTAGATTTTGCTGAAATGTAGTGCAAATGTTTTATGTAATGGTCAATCAAAGGTGTTCACTAGGCGATGATGCTACAGATTTCTTTTTTTTTCAAGAATTTTTCACTTGTGGGATTTATGGTCAATGCATACATCTGTAATGATTACTATGTAACAGTCTTATTATGCAATTTTGCTTATAGTTTTATGTTAATGTTTATTGTCATGTACAAGGCAATGGCCAGTCTTTCCTTTAAGGCACACCGGCAGATTTTTTTTGAAGCAAATCTACTTTTCCAGTTCATAATAGCTTAATGTTAAGAGAGTACCCTCTTCTGCAGTGAACATGCCAAAATTTTAAGGTTGCTGCTAATGTGTCCCTTGGCATAGCACACCTGAAACAGGGTAAATCTCACAGCAGTCTCATTATGAAAGACAATTTCATTGTAGATATCATGAATACACCCAGGAGATATAAAACGATAAAAGTAGTAAGTATATTTCTCTTTTATTCAAACAAAACAACCTTTATTCATAATCGGCGAAAAAAAGGTAAGACTTGGCAAATCTATTTACAGGCAGCACCTGACCCATTAACCATCTATATTACACTTTCACTGGCAAACGGCAAACCAAGCCACAGTAACTCGGAAATTAAAGTGTCGAAAACTCCGCTTTTCTTTCTTTCTTTGTTTCTTTCTTTCTTTCTTTCTTTCTTGCATTCTTTTTCGATCAATTATGAGGTACAATTATGTCATTTTGGTTGCCCAAGTTTCTCTGATCTCGTTTTCGTATTTTTTAAAACAATGTTCGTAGTAACTCTTTTGGCGGTTCGGATACTCTTTCCGGTATATTATTGTACGCGGCTAAATTTGTTTTCATACTGTGGTATAACCGGGAATCTACGGATGTTGATTTTGCTGTCTTGTATGAAGGATCTCTAAAGTTGATACATTCAAGTATACCTGTTGTTATTCATTTCTGCTTTTATTAACTTTACGTTTATTAAAGATGACCAATTTAGATGGAAGATGTTTCCTTCTTATGTCTACGATAATAACTGTCATGATTTCGATCTAATGATTTGGGTTTATATTTGGGTTATGATTAATTTTATCTTGAATATCGTGGGTTTTAAGTTCAAATAGATTTTTATCCTATCAGAAGCGCTTTGATTTTTTTACATTAACCCATTGTACAGACAAACCTCTTTCATTACAAATATCCAGGCAAATGAAAAATGTAATTTGAAAAAATAATATACAACCAATTACATTAATATTTTCAAGAAAAAAAATCTCACCATATCATAGTCTGTATGGATGTAGAACAGGTCGCCCCACAGAAGTTACTGCTTTAGAGTTAATTGTGGTGGTTATTCCCACACGACTTCCTTATCCTGTTCAGTAGCTGTCAATATTCATAAAAAGGTTTAATAAATATGTCCAGATGCCTTTACAACCTTGGTAAAAAGAGAAACTACTTTCTCTTGGGGAGAAGAACAAGGCCTCCAGCCAGCATCCTGCTTGGAGTACCCAGTTTCATCTCATCAATTAGCAAACGCTCAGAACAGGCAGCACATGGAAGTCTGTAACTCTACCCTGGGTTTGCCTTGAAACCCCGGGTGAAAAAGGCACTACTATCAACAAGGGACTGAAGCCACCATAAACACTTTTGGTATGAATATAAATGCACATATCGATGAAAATATCAACCCAGAGCTCACTAAAATTATAAATTGGCTTGGAGCGAACGAACTCTGCAGTAATGTGAACAGAACGAAACCCATGATTCTTGATCAGATTATTGAAAAATTTAGGCAACCAGAATAAAAAAATAACTACGTGCTGGTGGAGTGCGTTGATACATTCAATTTTCTTAGGATAACTATTGACCAACATCTTAGTTGGAATGCTCACATCGATAACACTCCTAGTAGAATATCAAATTCATTGAGATTTACGAATAAGCTCAAACGTGTGCTCCAAACATCTGACATGATGAAATTTATAAACTCATTAATCCTATCTCATTCCAATTTTGGTCTTTTGTCATGGGAATCTAAATGTGAAAAATTACTAAAACGACGGAAAAAAGTTATCCGAATCATATATCAGGAAAGTACAATGTACATACAGATCTATCATTCAAATATCTCGAAATCCTCAAAATAAAGGACGTATTCTAAATCTCTAAATACAAATTCCTTCAGAAGTTAATGGTGAACTACCAAATAACCCTAAAAAATACCTTTCCATGCAAATATACGGATATACATAACACAAGGCAAGTTACAGGTCTTAACATCTCCGACGTCATCTTGTTGCTCCATACCAGTATGTTTGACCTACCTACAGCATTGATAGTATACAGCCGCTGCTGTCGCGAAATGAACTATTTAAAGAAATGTTCATAATTTGCGCTATCAATGTGTATGCATGGCGAGCGCTGTCTTCCTTTTAAAACAATTCGAGGCAGATAGTGAAAGAAATGTTGTGTCTCGACTAATGATGCACGCAAAATTTTCTCATGGCTGGGTAAATGATATATTGATCTTGTGCCTCCCTTAATTAGACGTATCATGCCGGTTATAGTTCCACTGAAACGACATCACCATCCTCATTTTTATTTACCTGATTTGTAATGTGTGGTAAATGTGAAATATTTATTTATTTATTTATTTATTTATTTATTTATTTATTTATTTATTTATTTATTTATTTATTTATTTATTTATTTATTTATTCATTTATTATTAATAAATCTATTTGTTTATCTATTCATTCATTCGTTCATTTCTTTCTTTCTTTTTTATTTATTTATTTATTTATTTATTTATTTATTTATTTATTTATCTATCTATCTATCTATCTATCTATCTATCTATCTATCTATCTATCTATCTATCTAGACTATCTATCTATCTATCTATCTATCTATCTATCTATCTATTTATTTATTCTTTTATTGACAAATTTACCCAGTATAACAGGTGCACCAACGAGCAAAACAATGATTGGCTGAAATTACCCTAAATCTAAGAATGACGTGTAAAAACGATTCATTTTTATTGAGAATTTATTGAAAATATATGCAATGGAGTTCCAAAATTTGTGAATGGGCTGACGTGGAATTGCTGGCACTGTATATTTCACAAAGAAATGTGAAACTGTAAATAGTATCATTGAGTGCAGACAGATCGTAATCCCTCAAACTAAAACAATGCTATATAGATTGCGTACAGTGCAAAAACGGCAGAATGACCGTGGCTACAGTATAGCTAATTGTCGTCCCTTTTGTTTAAAATTGTACTCTTTTTGTCATATATTTACTATCTTAGGTTGTTTAGCGAAGAATGACCCACTTAACTACGCGAGGAGCTCACTCCGAGCGACAGTGACAGTGTCACAGAGCGCGAGGCCATCTTTCATTTTTATTTCGCCGACCCAACGGCGTTGGGCGAAAACAGCAGCGTTTGTGACTAAAACCTTATCGTTGTTCCCTTCTTTCCTATCTCTGCAAATATAAGGGTAATTTAACATAGCTGTGCAATAAACGTTTATATCTCTACACGCGCCAACACAAATGCATCTATGAATTATACATAAGAAAAAGTATGGACCCATATTTTTACGTGGACTGCGAATGAGGCCAAACCTAGATTAATCCCTTAAGATAACACAAATGTTAGTGGATTCTCTCCTACCTAATTGTGAGCAGGAGGAAACCGAAGGACTCAATGAAAGTACCTTTCGGAGTCCGAGCGTCCGAACCCTTCTTGCTTGCGTACACCGACCTGAATAGAAGGTTGCATTTCGTAGCATTAATAATGGCGGTTGACCGTTCTACACATGCGTAAGCTGAGGATGCCACTTTTGTTTGTTTGAAGTTAATCTCATTATGCAACTTTACGTTTTGTGCCTGACCCGAAACTGTTTGTGCCTGTCCTCTATCAGGCCAATATCAGGGCTATTGTCCGCATCCAATATCAGGACTTGACTTGCAGGTCAAGTGAGCAATACGGCTACTTCAAATGCTTCACATGAGACCAACCTTTCAAAAAATGAGATGTATTTCATAAACCGCTGGCGCAGAAGGCCACGGACTTCCATCTTCCTTACAAAAGGACTCTCTCTCTCTCTCTCTCTCTCTCTCTCTCTCTCTCTCTCTCTCTCTCTCTCGCTCGCTCTCTCTCTCTTCTCTGTCTCTCTCTCAGGTGATTATTTTATTTGTTTATAACATTTTTTGCGGGGGGGGGGGGGGCATGGGGATCTTTTAAAAGTTTTAAAGGGAATAAGGCCCGGTGTGACCACCTGTTAGCAGAAAAGTTCATAATTCATGCAGAAGGCGTGCCTTTGCTACCCTCCTTTGCTGATAAAGGCTACAGAGCTCATGTTGTCAAAACACAGCCACGATGGGCAGAAGTAGTAGTTTTGTGGTAGAACTAACTTTTATCATCTTGAATAAAATCTACTGACCACCAGCATTTTCGCAGCAGCCTTTCAACTTATCCACACTCCCCAATAAAAAAGATAACCTAGCCAAGTTTCCTATGTCCAGTTTTATGGTATATTCTCCTAAACGTTGTTCATTTTCTTCAAGAGCCTTGTAGCTGCCTTGAATGTTAATAATGGATCAAGGATGCGATCTTGAATCCCTACTAAATACTCAAACTCAACAGCTGTTATTATCTTGGGTTTAGAAATACGAAACAAATGGTCGTTTTGGTAATCTTGTCAGTCATCCTGAGTTGATGGTGCCCTGACCATCGGGCCTTGGCACAGACGGCTGCTTCTTCTGAAGCACCGCCACAGGTGCCCACCTCACACCAGACCCCCTGCTCCGACCTTCCACTCCGTACACCACCAACTGTGAAAACAACGTAATGCAGATGCTCCTTCCCAAGGGTGTGGACACTCTTATCATTGTGACACGAACTGAAGCAGTGAACGCTTCCACACACATGTGTTCACATATGGTTCAGGCTGGTGACCAGAACAAGCTAATGCTAAAAAAAAGCGTAATGTTAAGTGACTTCACTACTATTTCACTATTGCTTGGTGCAGGGAGCTGATAGCTGCGCTCCGCCCCTAAACGTCCAAAGTGGACCACTTTTGACCCGGCTGCTGTATTGCCTTTAACAGATAAGTAGAACGTAAGAATTTCTTGTCATGGTTATAACTAGATATTTTTGGCCAGATTTGTGTGCAACTTGGTAGGGATGATCCTTTGATATGTGTCTTACCTATTTGTGAGAGTGGTCATGTTAGTGGTCATGCTCCAGTAATTTTCAGACCATGACCTCATTCCTGAGGTCACAGGAGGACTGACATGAAATTTAATGTTCACTTCATAACTTGAGATCTACTGTGAGTTAGGATCTTGATGTTGCACATGTTTATGTTTTTCTATGAAGGTCACGCTAACACAGTGCATGAGTGACCTTGACTTCATTTCTGGGGTCACAGTGCAACATATATGAGTTTTATTGATCACTATAACTTGAGAACTACTTGAACTGGGACCTTGATGTTGCACATGTAAGTGTTCTTCCAGAAAGGTCAGTCTTGCTCAATACATGGGTCACTTTGATCCTATCCCAAGTTCAAGGAGCTACAAGTGTGATGAATCTCAAAGTCAGCAGAGTGTGGGCTGTTCACAAAGCTCTCTTGTTTAAGATTTTGCACACACACAATAATGATTATGATAATAATAATAATAATAATAATAATAATAATAATAATAATAATAATAATAATAATAATAATAATAATAATAATAATAATAATAATAATAATAATAATAATAATAATAATAATAACATTGGTGACCTTGATCCTATTCCAAGTTTACAGAGCCACAAGTGTGATGAATCTCTGGATGAGCTGACCATGGGCTGTTCACACAACTCTCTTTTTATTAAGATTTTGCAAAAAAAAAAAAAAAAAAAAAACAATAAGGATATCCAAAACTCATTGGAGTGTGTCCATTTAAATAAGCTACTTAGAGGGCCACCTAAGGTACATCCCTACCAAGTTTGAAGTGAATCTGGTTGACGTTTTTAGAAAAGTTAAAATATGAATTTCTTTTGCAACGCTCATTGACACACATCGCAATCAATAGGAATGCATGCAGTAACCGACACGTCTCCGAATTGAAAACTCGTTGAAAATCAGGAATCCATAGTTTCCTAGTGAATGGTGTTGCTTACCCCTTCAAGTGGCTACATTTCAACCAAGTGTCAGCATTAACTTAGTGACTGTTTTGAAGAAGAGGTCGAACATAGCTTTAACACACGAAACTCTCTTAAAATGTAAAGAATATTGCACCGCCATCTACTGGGCAAATTAAGGTCTGGGGGTCACCATATGAGTCCCTATGCAATTTCCAAGCAATAGGCTTTGCGGTTTCCGAGAGGAGATTTTTTTATTTTTTAGATTTTGCCAAAAACGGAACCCTCCAAAATTCAGGAAACATAAAACAATCACTGGACCGTGACAACTTGAATAAACTTGGTAGAGACCTACTCAAGGTACATCCACAGCAAGTTTGGAGAGAAGCTCCCCGACGGTTTTTAGAGCAGTCGAAAATGAGAGTTGTTAACGGACCGACGCCGACGACGGGCGAAAGACTATAAGATAAGCTCACTTGACTGACTAGCAAGCTAAGGTAAAAACTTGGTGCGCCTGTGAAAGGAACAGGGGTAGAAGCATTGCACTGCACCATGTGATACTGAAATCTCTTAAATACCAAACACAGTACCATGACAGAGCCCCCCCCCCTCCCCCCAAAAAATCCAATTCTAGACAGCTATTCTAAAAAAAGCAATGCCAGGAGCTTGCATGTCTTTGTAATGCTGGCAATACATAGATAACGCAATATGATACAAACGTATTGTTGTGTGAAGGTACCAATAAAACTTGTTGGTCAATACAAAGAGTTATATTAAGATAAAGCACGAAAACATAAATTGTTTGCACGTCTCGCCAATATCGGCGGACTGACATGTAAACAATTGGAACTGCAATATTTATACGAAATGCATGGCAATCAAAATCCAGTGGTGTTTAATAACAAAGCCTAAGCAGTTTTAATGGAAATATAAATCCCTATCTCGTCCCTGACATCGACAACGCTGAAACGTTTTTTTTTTTTTTTTACAATATTAGTTGGATACTTTGACGTGTTACAGGTCATATGGCGTATTATCTGGACAGGTAGACAATTGCTGAAAATTCCAGATTAACGTCGTATTTGCTAGGTGCTGTCCTTAGATTCTTTGATTGACAGTTTTAGACCTACCGCACTAATATGTACGGATCCCTTGTCACGCCAACGCCAAAACCACGACCACAAATTATGTAGGCTGAGTAATTTCGAATTTCTTGTAAATGACGAACTCTTACTAGACAGGAGCTTCTAAGATCGCCTTCTTAGAAAAACTCGCAATGTCCCGTTTTGCAGAATGCACTTCAAAACCCTCTTATCTTCTCTTGATGTTATTCGGTTGAACCTCTTCTTTTCAGTGCTTGGTACGAGAATAGAGAACACGAAGCACGCTATCGATCTACTACACCAACATGCAATGTTTACTCTCCCTTTGATTGTTACTTTTGAAAGACAAAGAATTGACACTGTGCTCATATACTCATGACGCAATAGGCCTGCACTCTGCAAGTGCTGACATGCGACCTAACAGTAACTTCACCACTACTTTGGTTCATTTGGGAGAACTTTCTAATTACACTGTTCCATGCGGTATCTTGCAAACATCAACAGGAGTATGAATAGATGGACGTATACAATAAACGCGCGCGACATGACCAAATAAAAATACACTTATTTTAACAACAAATAAATAAAATAAGTAAAGAAGTAATAATAATAATAAAATTAATAATAATAATAATAATAATAATAATAATAATAATAATCATAATAATAATAATAATAATAATAATAATAATAATAATAATAATGTGGTTGGTGACGATGTTGATGATGGTGATCATTATAATGATGATAATAATAATGATGATAATAATAATAATAATAATAATAATAATAATGATAATAATAATTTTGATGACGATGTTGATGATGGTGAAGATAATAATAATAATAATGATAATAATAATAATAATAATAATAATAATAATAATAATAATAATAATAATAATAATAATAATAATAATAATAATAATAATAATAATAATAGGTCCTGCTCAAAGCGAGTAACGTTTTCCCCGCTAATGGTAAGACCATGGGTCATCATTGTTGGCACACGCATGCAACGAATATGCATGTAGTAGTCATATTTCGGTTCATGGCTCCATGACTGCTTAACTCAACAAATCTCCGTCTACATGGCCTACATGAAATGTCTGTAATTTATAAGACATATCAAACGGACAATGCTGGAATGATCTCCAACTTGACATTCAGCAGCCATGTTCTCCACACGGACACCCATCGTTGCTCGAGCCGTGCGCATGTGGCTAACCAATTTGCTGATCCTGTTTTGCAATGACCTATCTTCAGTGCATTGGCATGGTGACAGTTTGATCATCTGCGGTTTTTAATTTTTTTCTATGACGTTTCTTATCAACAAAATCACCGTAATTATCTTTATCCCTATCGTAGGGAAACGTATTATATACTAATTGTTCAGGTATTTAGTGTTTTAAAAAAAATCAATCCGAAGCATTTCCTCGTTCATCTTTATTTGAATTGTCAGTTCATCTGATCGACGGGAAACGAAAAAGAGGGTGTGGTTGGCAATCGTCATCAAATTCAACCTAATAATGAAGGATAACCATGCATTTTATGCTGAAAATACTTTCTTAATAACATTTTAATATGGTGCATGTTAAAACTTAGAGAATTGCTAAACTTCATTTGCACTGTTATCTTCAGCGTATGACAGGAACTTGTTTAATGCATTTGTCCATGGACATATATTTACTCTGTACTTGCACCTACTATACATTACCTTCAAAATGACCTGAATACAAACCAAATGGTTTCGTTAGCATTATATGAATAGTTCAGCATGCTTATTGTTCGCTGTCATGACTGACAAAGCGTAAAATTCAACGGCTCCTTTTAATGTTGTGCTTCGCACACGTATAAGTAATATATTTTTTCTCGCGCTGGTTTGTTTGTCCAGGTTGTTTTGTATGACGTCATAAAAAAACAAGATTCCTACATCATCCATACGCAGCATGTAGGTCTGTTGTTCACACTATAAAAATATTATTGTAATGTGAATAATTCCTTTCCCAAATTTTGTCAAAAACTATTTTGTTTTTGTATTTTTCAAGTACAGCTTTGCACTTAGGCAATACACGTCACGTCTCGGACAGTCCTCAGTCGACTTGGGTGGTTTTCTATACTCATAATCAAGTCACTGCCAGTTGCATCTTACTTTTACAAGACAAATTCTGTATTTAAGTATCGCGGACATTTACCACACTCACCCCAAGTTGTGGATCGACAATCAGCATACCGAACCGCCAAAAATGGTACAAGTAGGCGTGCCAGCGGACCATAACTTTTAGCTCTGGGGAATATGTGGGATTGATTGCTAAGCCAGTAAGAACGGAGAATAAAGTTATGAACCACTTTCGCGTCTATTTCGCATGCAAACACGGAATAATCACCGTGTACACGGAAATTAAACACGCAACCTTTATTTACAAGCGGATTACAGCCTAATTCTATTTTACAAATGAAGTGCAAGGGCATACAGGCCACACTGTCAAACAGATATGTAACAGTTAGAGACCACGGACTGTAGTTGTTTTGGAATGTCCTTCACGTAACTACAAATGTACCTATTAGCTCTGGTGTACCGCAAGGATTTATATTGGATCCACTTCTCTTATTAATTTATGTAAATAACGGAGTGGACACATTAACTTTATACAATTAGACTCCTTGCCTGTGACCCTTTCTCCGTGAATTCAACTTTCTCCAGCATAAGACCATACTACAAATTTATTCGCAATATGCGAACGGGTAAAAGATAAAAAAATAAAAACAAACAAACAAACAAACTATATTCAATGATTGAAAAAATCACATAACATCTCCATTATTATTATTATTATTATTAGTAGTAGTAGTAGTAGTAGTAGTAGTAGTAGTAGTAGTAGTAGTAGTAGTAGTAGTAGTAGTAGTAGTAGTAGTAGTATGCATCCCTCTTTGGGATGCATAAAGTGTTAAGTTCCGTCGTCCGGCGTCTCCGCTACGGTCGCGTATCTTGTTTCCCTTATATTTCTGCACGCTTTTGACTTATTGCTTTGTAATTTGGTACAGATAATCAATGGGTCTGGGAAATTGTTTCCATATAATAAGATACAGCCTTGAGATCGAAGTTTAAGGTCAAATCCTGGTTTCATGTTACTGCTGAATCAGCATTTTTTAAATATTGGCTAATACCTTCTTAATGGTGCATTGTGGGCCCAACGTTACTATTTAGCATTAATAGGAAAGTGCCTATGGGCTTTTTATTTGTATGGTTTATGTTAAACCTGAGTGACGTTGAAAGGTCAAACTACATACATTCTGTTGATTATTGTGTAAGTCAGGGGGGATTGTGACGCTAATTCACATTTTCAACTTTTTGTCAAAACCAATAAGCTACATACACTTCAAACTTGATGGGAATGCACATTGGGTTGGTATCCACCGACTGTGTTCAAATAGTCATGCTCCAATGGTTTTTGGATTTCTAAGCTTTTCTTTGGGGGGGATATTTTTTGCATTCCTTTTCATTACCATGTACGTCGATAGAATCTGCGATGGTAGTTCACATTTTGATTTCTTTAAAACAGTAACCCAGATTGACTTGAAACTGTTGGTACATCTATTCCATAGATTTTAGGATGTTTTTTCATGTGTTTGTGGATGACCTTCAGATAACAGGTCTAGGTCACAATACCTTGCAAAATAAAATGGATTCCCTGTCACTTCTTCAAATGGGTATGATTGAAGTCCATCAAAATTGGTCATTGTGCACCCAGGCGAGACTTCCTTTAATTTTCTAAGGGGTTGACTTTGAGGTCAAAGTCTCTGCAAAAGAATGGTGGCCCTTTTTGAGAGGTGGCCTCTGTGTAGAGGTGCCTGATCAGGAAATGCATATTTTTTCGCATGAAAAACTCCGTTTTAGTTATTATTATTATTATTATTATTATTATTATTATTATTATTATTATTATTATTATTATTATTATTATTATTATTATTATTATTGTATCGTTATTATCGATTGACTGATTGGTTCATTGATGGATGGATGGATTGATTGATTGATTGCATGTCAATAAATATGGAACGTTTTTTTTAAATATTATAACAAGTAATTGGATACCACATGTAGCGAACAACTAAACAAATCATTTTGGTTAATCTTGGCGCTTTTTGTGGAAATTTCAGATGGGCCAATCGACAATATTGAGCAGCTGAAAAATGACTTGGTCATGATTGTTTATATCCTTCGTGTTTCTCGTGTTTGAATCGACATACAATCCGTATGTTTTAGTATGTGTTAAGAAAATCTCTATTAGTTTATTGTAACTATGGGATAGTGCCGGATAAATGAACTTGTTCACAATACAATACAATGCGGTACAGTTCCACAGCATATAAACAATACAATACAATCTGCTGATTTCCGACCAGCTGTGTTTACATTATATTTGGATGTTAACTATTTGAATACAGACCAAGCAACAACATTCTCAAGACAACATAGTATATTGCTCATGACTTGCATGCCTATGAGGAATCCGGATCTGAAATGATTATAAACTAAGCAAACTAAATAAATCTGTGCTTAAAGCATTGCACCTCTCAAAGACAGATAGGTTTACCTTCTGTTTTGAAAGTATTCCATGTTTCTTTTATTCTACATACATGTGCATTTGATATTTAAAAAACAAATTCAGATTACTTAAACCAAGCATTTGTTGAACATTACAAATATCTGAACAAAATGATTATATCAATTTCAAAAGAACATTACAGCAAAGAACATGCCTTGAATGGTCGCATCAGAAAATATCACAAACTGCTTTGGATGCATTGCTTGCGTTTCTTCGTTAAATACATGTCAATCAGATGTTTGAGCAATAGGAGTTTTCTCATTTTCTGACATTGATGGAATAAAGATGGTTATTCAAAAGTACGGTACTGTTTTGTTTTGTTTTGTTTTGTTTTGTTTTTTTGTTTTTGTTTTTGTTTTTGTTTTTTTGTTCTTTGTTTTTCCTTTTTTTTCTTTTTCAGAAAGCACCTTGTTGAAAGTCAAGTCAGGACAGCGAGTAGCTGCCAGCGTTGCCATTGCGCTGTTTGCAATGCTTTTGCTTACTGTAGATGTAGCTTTCTTAAAATTTCTGACGTACACGGTGCATAATTCTCCTACAGCAGATAACGCCCTGGATCTGTTGCGCTTGACTTAGAACATATGTTTTGCTACATATTATCCTTTAGATTGCTTCCCATGTGTTCACTGGGATTAATATATTACGTCCACGCCCTCACTGGCCAGATAATTATGAACATCAGCCGCAACATGTGGCCTGACATTGTCCTGTATCAGCATGAAGTTGTTGCCAATGACACCAGCATATGCCGTAATAGGGTTTTCCAAGCAAGCTCCCTCTAGCTGTCAGTTTCCGTTCATGATATTGAGGTTGCAATTATGTGACAAAGGGGAAGAATATGCGGTTTCACTTTGCACCTTGGCCAGCAGCAAGCAGCCTGGGTTGACTGGGGTTTCCGATGAGGATGCTGTGACGCTGGATACTTGAACCAGTGCGTGTTCTCCTAAACGATCCATTTATAACTGAGCTGTTGTGTTGCCCGTCGGCCAGCTAGAGCTTTCCCAGGCGTGATAATTTATCAACTTCATTGTTTTTTTTTTAAAAAGCCAGGAAAACAATTTATCGACAACCTTGCCCTGCTTCTATCGGGCGTGTGGCTCTTACCCTGTCAATCTCACATAGTCTTGCCACGGAGATGGTTTGACCACTGATGGAGATATCCATACCTGACGGTGAAACCTCAATGTCTTCGCACCTGTGTTTTGCATAGTTTCTGCCGACGTGACACATACATAGTGCGACGAGAAAACAATGTTCAAGACGGTCATAGGACGGACAGGAAAGACCGTTGCACCACACATGATGCTTATTTTGCGAAATGTTAACTGTTTTACATTGTTTCACATTTGGCCAAAGTGCAGTCAAATAAGAGTTCCAGTGCTGTCAGTGTTTACACATAATGTGCTCCGAACATCGTGCTACAAATACATCTGCGTATTAGAGATGTCTAGCAATGAATGGGTAGATTGTTAAATTACGCACGCACAGTCGTTTTATTTTATTTTATTGTTTTGCCTAGTTTGTAAATTTCGACGAGCATGACTGTTGTTGGCATAAACGAGCGAAGTATAAATAGGAAGGATGATTTGCTCCATAGCAAATCAGTGCGTGTGTGTGTCTTCAAAGCATATTGGTATGGCAATGTACAACTATTCCATAACACAGCAGCAGAAGTTGGAATGGCATCTCTATCTATTATAGCTTTGAAGTAATTCAAGATTTAAATTTTTAATGGTGCTATTTAGCATAATTTAAATTTGCTACAACTTTAATTTTTAATTCATTAGGTGCGCAATGGTCAACAATCCCCTAGTAGAAGTTGGAATGACATCTCTATCTTTAATAGTGTTGAAGGTATTCAGATTGCAAATTTGAAATACTGCTAATTAGCATAATTTAAATTGCTACACTTCTGTTTTAAATTCATTAGATGTGCACTGGTCAATAACCCCTAGAAGAAGTTGGAATAACATCTCTATCTATTATCTCGTTGCAATTGTCGTATCATGGAAGTGTGGAATAAAGTTTGACAGAAAATGGAAGCTATTCAAGATTTAAAATTTCAAATGCCTCTAATTTACATAATTTTAAACATCTTCATTCCTCTGTATAAAACGGCCAAACTCCTTGTATGGAGGTACAATCCTGCCAAGTTTGGAGTTTCTATGTATAATAGTGTCTCAGAAAAGTGTTGGACAAATTTGCTGGTAACGAAGGCAGGAAGGAAGGAAATAACGGAAGAAAGAAAGAAAGAAAGAAAGAAAGAAAGAAAGAAAGAAAGTAAGAAAAGTGTGACACGCACACTTTAAATATAATAGCTAACAGTAAATGAATGAAACCTATATATGCCTCAATGAAAATAGAATCTGTTTACAAAAGGAAAATATGTGGGAAATGACAGCGGGTGCGTGTTGACATGTGCGTGCTGGCACAAGAAAACATATAGTCAAAACTGAGGGACTTAAATACGGGATATCTCGTATATTTCCTGCGTTTGGCATTTGATATACATTCTTTTCTCGATAGGGTTTTATACACGATATGTATTAATGCCCATATATGTAATAGACTGACATTCCATCTAATACCATATATCACCTACCCCCAGTCTGTATGTCACGTATCATCTGCCACTGGTTGCAAATGTCATAGGTCTGAGACGGGGGGCTTTAAATATTATGGACGTCTGCCACACATGCAGATGGGGAATATCTCTGATCGTTGTGACAAGCCAGTAATGATAGGCTTATATATTACCACATCCCACTTGAATACGGAATGAAGATTATCCCTAATCTCTGGCACAAATAATGCTAGGCTTGTAACTGATGCTTCATCATAGGTCAGGATATGGAGTTTTTGCCGAATGTCCGGTACCTTATAGAGGCGACGCAGTTGTACATTACCAAACCATTGGTACGGAGTGAGCCATCATGTCTGGCATGTGCCATCCATGATTGGGTTAGGCCCTTCCTCTGTCACGCGCTGACCATAGAGATTCTTTCTGTCAAACTTTATTCCACACTTCCATGATACGACAATTGCAACGAGTCAGTGTAAGATACTGATGGTGGGTTTATATAAGATGATAAAATGAAGAATGCAAACAAACAAAAACAAACAAAAAAAAGAAAAGGAAAAAACACACACACACAATAATAAGAAAAACAAAAAACAAAAAAGGCTTATTTCCCAAAAGAAAAAGTTGTATATGTGACCTTGCAAGCTTTAAGAGGCTTTTGCAGGACATGTCTCATGGATGCTCGTATATTAATGCAGTACCCTTTCACCAATACGCTGTGAACAGGGAAATCTTGTCGCCACCTTAATATATGATTACAAAGCCTTAGGTTCTGGTCATTTCTCATTAGTCCGTCCTTGTCTATTCTGGCCCGTGCCTTTGTGCATATAATTGCAGAGAATGTATCACGATTTTCCCATGATTAGTGAGCTCTGTAACATTGATGAGCTGTGTCCAAGTGACCAATGGTCTGAAAATCATGGTCTTAGTTTTACAAGCGTGATACTTCCAACTGTTTTCATCCGCCTACTTCAAAGGTGGATTAAAGTGTAGAGAAACCCTCTTTGTTTCATCTCCCTTGTGTTTACTTGTACCAGCTAATCTTAAAAGGAGAGTCATTTTCCCAGTTGGGGCCAAATGTGACACATCTAACACAGTAAAAATACATTGTTTAATTGGACTCTGGTCATTGTATGCCTAATTATTTTTAACAATTTTTCAGTGATAAGAGGATCCCATGAGGAAATGCAATATTGCATATAAATACACAGTCCTTGTTCTGAGTTTTAAGGGATATCACCAGCATGCAAAATATGGATACCCATGCTAGGTTTGAATGGCTGCTGTTTCAATGCTCAGGCGTATATACTGTACATGGCTTTTCGCGTCCATGCTTTGACCTTTTTTCTGGCATTTGTATTGGTATTGTATTTGTGCTTGTATCTGAAGTCTGTATTTGTGTTTGTGTGTGTTTTTGTGTAAACTGGCATATTGCTACGGATATGTACTGTAGTGCAGTCAATAAGGTTCATTTAATTTCATTTCAATGCCACATTTTGGACTGAATCAACAGCTTTCCTCGGCGCGTTTTGGGCTCAATACGGCAAAAGTGCAAGGAAAGCTGTTGACCTAGACTGATATATATTGTATGTAACTACAGGCATACTGGTACTTGAATGAAAAGTAATTTTACCAGGAACATGAAGCTAGCGCCCTTATTATAATTCAGAGCAGTTCGTTCTAGGAACTCGCAGTTTGTGCTGAAGAGACAGTCAGGTGATTTTCTCACCACAACCTGGGCGCTACGCTCCATAGTGTGCCGAGAACAGCTCTTAACTTATCTCTTATGTCCAGCCTTATAGTTGCGTTTCAAAGAACGTAAACCATGTGAACTGCGGGTAAATCGTCAAGAGAGTTCCAGACTGTAGCACCATTGTAAGCAAAAGAATTCTTAAAAGAACTTTTCTTGACATCGATAGAGTGGGTACTTTTTGTATTATAAAATGAAAATCAAAACACAAAGTAAAATGATCTTTGTGTAAGCACGTTTGTGCGGAGTGATTCTTCAAACAAGCAGATTGGTCAGGTGTTATGAAATAATGT
Organism: Hermodice carunculata; assembly: GCA_964020975.1. Lineage (NCBI taxonomy): Eukaryota > Metazoa > Annelida > Polychaeta > Eunicida > Amphinomidae > Hermodice > Hermodice carunculata. Next base: position 52,199,204 of record OZ026617.1, read on the forward strand.
TAAAAAGGTAATCCAGGAATTGACGCTGTATTCTTTTATTTCCAGCGCTTTACATACTACACATACCATCGAAATAGGTGGCAATTTGACTTCACATACGTATCTCCAAAGGCCCTTATATAAGGGATTTACCAAGTGGATTGAGAAGTCTTTCCTGGAAGTATACTCCTTAAACATTTCCACATTTTGCATGGATTATTTTGTTCAACTCCAACCAAATAACAGAAGTATGCACATTTTGACTGGCGTAAAAGTATAATTACCCTTTTTCGAGCAGATCTGTACTCCGACCATATACCCTGACTACCAATTGATACAGCCTGCCCAGGCAAGTTATCTCGGTTATACATTAATGATTTCACGAGTCACCCGTGGGTGGCACCGGTCCTTTAAACGCAATGAACATAAAGGAGCATGTAGTCCACAAATTAGTAAAATTCCCCCTTCCATTAAGACCAAGCTAATTCTACATCATCATGGTAGAGAACATTCTTTGTATGAAAGAATTACTTAGATCATCTAAGAATTTGTTGACATCAAAATGTTTATAATGGCGAAATATGATGACCTCGTGTTTTTTGTTTAGGCCGCTTAAAATCAAGTGAGGTACAGACCATAATGTAGTGATCACTGATGGTAGTTTTAATAACTGAAGACACGACATGTCGCGAGGACATACTGGTTAATATGACATCCAGTAAAGTGCATGTGGAAAGAGTAACTCCAGTTGGTTGGGCAATCACCTGCTCCGAACTAAAAAAACCTGTTCTAGGTAAAATAGTGGATTATTGCTCAAGTTTTCATTGATTTTATAATCAATATTCAAATCACATTAGATCATGAGTCTAGACAGCTACTACTGGTGTTACTTGTATTGTCAACCAAGGCATCATAATAATCTGGACCAGCACTAGGAGGTCTGTACACAGCACATATGATAAATGGATCGTCCTTAGGTGGGGTCACTTCAATCATTCAGGCTTAGAAAAAATTGTTGGTCATGAGACCGTGCCCTTTTACATTCAAGTTGCCCCTTAAAAAACTAACCACACCACCACCTCTGTCATCTCACTCACGTCTAAACAAATGAAAACCAGGAATAACAACTTCAATATTTGCAACAGGACCGTTTAACCAGCTCTCAGACACACAAAATATATCGAAATCATAGTTTCGCTGAATTATTAACTGAGTCGACTTATTTGATTAGACCCCTAGCATTCAATTGAGCAACTTTTAAATTAGAACAAGGATGAACTTAAAGAGCATGTCGAGGGTGACGTGGATATTTTTGAAGTTTTGACCCTTCTGGAGTCCGTGCATGCTTGAACATTATCAGAAGTATCATCGCAAAAACTAAAGTCTTTGGAGTGAAGCACATGTAAAATAGCAAATCCATTGTCTATTGACACGGTAGAAGTTACATCACTTGAAGAAGAGGTCATACCTAATTTATAATTAGCTATAAACTCTTCATGTTGCATGTATTTACACTATAACGGTGCGTCGTCAAAATGATGTTTAGTATTTTTATTAGCGTTTCTAATCGGGGAGACTAATATCACATGAAAAAGTGGCAATGATTTTGTCGGAACACGAGGGTGCCCAGGACGTGGTCAAGCACAACTGACCCCCACACGCGATGTCCCCAGCAACCGTGCCAATTTTGATTTGGTTTCAAGCGTTTTGTGTGTCGCTTTGCTTCGTTTTGTATTTTCATGTTATATCAAGGCTGTTGAAAATTAAAATTATCTCAACATATATGTATCATGTTTACCGTGGTCCAGTCTCGGATGACCTGGTGTGCCATGGTTTTCTTGTCAGGGAAGCCGAATTTCTGCCACACGCTGGTCATGCGGTAATATATTGGAAAAATACACCTGGTATCAGGGGGTTTTTTCTACCCTTTGCTTTGTTTACCATCACGGAGCGGCCGGGTCTCGAACCAGCTGTCTTCGGCACCAATCAGCTGGTCGAAAATGGGACGGAATGTTTTAGCACATGTGATATTTCGGCGTCGGATCTCGCGGCCATCGAAAGGCCATTCAGCCACTTTAGTTATAATTTCTCCATTTTATGCTGTAAAAACGAAAAACACAAACACACACTCACACACACACACACACACACACACACACACGCACACACAACCCCCCCATAAAAAAAAATGATATTGTACTACACCAAGATGCAGAGGCGTATGTCAGTGTCTCACGGGTACGAAAGCATGCCAAGTGGTTTCGATCCGCATTCTGCTGCAGGTAGTTAAACATTATTGTATCTTGGCAGCTGGTCTATTTTTCCGACATTTCGCTTCCCTCAACGACACATTTCATTGACGCAAATTGGATAAAAATTTCACTCTGCCCGTTGTCGTGCTTCAAAAATAATGTAGGGTAAATGACGCAGACAAGAGATGTATTTCAGAGGTAAATGGTTGAACTTGGGATCTCTATGAGCGAATGACACTTTGATCTTTGCTAAACTATCTTTGTAATTGGGTAGTAAGTGTCGTTCATCTTTATCGGACTAATTATCGAGCCTAGTAGACACCACCGAATTGTTTAGCTTCCAAATATATTTGATCTCATGGGGCATCAATATAGGTATATTGGAACGAGTAACGACTGATCCAATATTATGGATCTCACATATTTGATAAGTGTCAACTAAGTATGATCCGTATACACTGTACGTGGAATGTACTCTGTTCAAGTGCCAATCTGACTAAACAATGTGGGCAATTCATGCCGCGGTCCATAAGTGGGTATTGACCAAGTGAGAGGAATCTGGTTAAGAAATAAACGAGTGAGCGATGTAGCGGGATATTTTAGCACACATGCCAGTTTGGCAAAAGTTGGTTTTGAGATCAAAAGGCAGGCTTCCAATGGTATACAGATAAAACGCGCCGTCTGCGTTAATCAGATAACGGCTCGTCATGCATAAATATGGCGTTATAATCTTACTTTCTACGGACCTTGTGCTTTACCCGGGATTCGGACAAACAACCTCCATTTAACTAAAGATGTGCATCAGCGTCATTCCAAGTTCAAGTTTTTTTATTGCCTAGACCCAAACCGAGGTATAAGTCCTAACATGAATGATAATATTACGATAAAAGTAGCGGAAATTTAGCCGAACACAAATACAACAAATAAACTTGAAAAGAAGATTTACTTAAAAAGCAAGTCAGTCTGTGTATTGTTCAAAGCTTGCATGAATTAAAATCTTCCATTCTTTATTTTTGTATTTTTAGGCTGCAGCTGCACAAAAGATGTGAAAATGCGAGAATGACGCCATTGCCCATCTAAATATTAATTTGTGCTTGTAACTCAACACCTGAAATAAAAAGAACAAAACAGTGCTCAATTAATCAATGCAAAGTAGGTACTTAGTGGGCGTTCAAAATACAGGTATTACTACAAGTGTAGCACAAGCCTAAGAATTGAGAGGAATGACTGACACCTCTACCTCATCTAAAGTGTTCAAGAGTTTTTCTATTAGCATAGATTAAAATTCTTAAATTTTTGTTGGTGATCCATCGGAAGCGCCTATAGCACAAACTCATGAATTAAAATTCAATTGCACCTCTACCTTTTATAGCTTTGAAGACATTCAACATTAAAATTTAAATGGCCTAATTTGCATGAAATTCAGCTCTACAACTTTTGGTTGTGATTCGTTGGATGCGTCTATAGCACAAACCTTTTCATAAAAGTTGGAACGGTACCTTTACCTTGAATAGTTTCGAAGATATTAAACGTTTAAACTTTTCAAGTGCCTCTACTTAGCATTAATTATTATTCTACAATTCTTGTTTGTAGTCCATTGCATGTGCATATGGCACAAACCTATGAATTGAAGATGGAATGGGTACATCTTCCTTTAATATTTTTGAAGATATTAAACATTTAACATTTCCAGTAGCCCTAATTTTCATAATGTTCAACATGTTGACCATTCAATAGGGGGGGGGGGATTCGTTTCACTACTAGGTCAATCACCATGCCAAGTTTGGTACTCTTTAGAACAATAGTGTCCGAGTAAAACGGGGAATAATATTGACACGTTAATAAATAGATAGATAGATAGACAAACAGACAGACATAAAGACAAACAGACAGGCAGGCAGGCAGGCAGGTAGATAGGTCTGTGTATCAACACAAACCTAATCATTGGATGCTGGTGTGCAATGCAGGACCTCTAATTCAATCTACTGAAACCTTCTATTAGAAATTAAAAGTCTTAAATTAACAAGTGTCATCTCGCAACGGGTACAAAGCCGAGGAGAAGAAATGCATTCGCAGAGAATTCATTCCAGAACCATATAGTCTATTGTTTGATTATATTATTTGCCAATCAAAATATAAAAAGAATTTACATATAATCTGCAAAACAATATTGGCAGAGGATAGAAGCGTAAACTGCTTATTTTTCCCTTCAAATTACAGAATATTCACTTTGGTTACACTTGTACATGTTACGTATCTGAAAAAATGATTTCCTGATAGAAGCAGAGCACACCGTATACAAATGACTCATAATAATAGTAAGACGAAGAAGAAGAAGAGGAAGAGGAAGAGGAAGAGGAAGAAGAAGAAGAAATAGAAGAAGAAGAAGAAGAAGAAGAAGAAGAAGAAGAAGAAGAAGAAGAAGAAGAAGAAGAAGAAGAAGAAGAAGAAGAAGAAGAAGAAGAAGAAGAAGAAGAAGAAGAAGAAGAAGAAGAAGAAGAAGAAGAAGTGATAATAGTAATAATAATGATGTGGTGAAATATTTTGCTTTAAACATGAAAGATTTACCGCTATTTCATGCTGAAAAAGATATTGTTTTTTATTAGACGTTGGATTCTCTTTGAGACTTGCACAACATCATATCATAACAAATTGCCTGGCAGTAGTGCAGCATCGATTAAAACGAAGGTGTGTATGTTGTCTTGTATAACGGCCATGTATTGTCTTCAAATAAATTCAGCATGCTTTGAATCATTTTTCTTTTTGCGCAGTTATACACGAGTATACCTGTTTAAATTAGAATAGTTTGCTGTAATGATAGGATCTCTAAGGTTTTAAATAATGCCTTCGTTGGTGTTCCGGAATTAAAAAGAAAACGTAGTTACATGAATTATTCTTGTCTGTAGTGCCTTCAGCATGTCAAGGGTACTATCATATGTGGTCCCGCACACAATATTATCAAAAGACAAATGTTGGTATAGAAGTACACAATACCAAGATTTCCTGAAAAAAAAAAAAAATTTCTCATATTTAGTGCTATGCCAATGGTAAATTTATAACTGGTATGGAGTGTATGTTGTTTCCAATTCAATGGAGAATCAATTATAATGAAACAAGAAACTCTGCATGAGAAGGTACTTTTGATTTATAACCATTAATGAACCAATTAAACAGGCCAGTTGAACAGTCGATACGTCTGTCTCAAGCAACACGGCATTGGTTTGAAAAAAAATCCAAGCAGAGTTCTTATAGCTTTAACTCCAAATCTCTCTCAGTTGTTGTGGCGTTAAAGATACTTATAGCGACACTGGTACCATGGAGACCTCCTTACGATTGCGGAAGATTACTGTTACCGGGTTTCATTTCGCTGCGGTTAAATTTCCCCTTATTTCGATGATGATGCATAGATATAAGCACGGTAGAAAAATAAGCTAACACACAGCTCATCAAAACAAAGTCCAAAGCAGAAAAAACTACAACTTCTGCGAAATACTTGGAATATGAAAACCGCGGCAGCAAATTAGTGTATTCAAGCTAATTGGTCAACATCGATATGTCCCTGCAAATCCTGTAATTGGACGTTCCAGTTTTAGAAAAATGATTTGCAAGATAATTTAAATACGCCTGTATAATATTCAGAAATTCAAATGTCAGAGTTATTTCACCTGATATCAATAAATATAACCCTTTCGTACTCAGGGTACGAGTGCGTCAATTACACTCCTCGGATGCGCCCAACCCACGCCAAGGAAAGCCAGTGAACTACGGGTCCTATCATGAAAGGCTCTTCATACAAATTTCAGCAAAACGTTTTAAAGTAAGGAGCGAAATTAAAGTAAGAACGTTCAGGCAAACGACAATTTTCATCTGGGCGCTTTTGGGTGATTAAAGAGGGGAAGGTTTGTTTTATTATAGTTTGAATTCTGCCTCTTGGTTTATTGTGTTCAACCCGAGTCAGGGAAAGCTATTGACCGTGCGATCATGAATGGGCTTACATACAGATCTCAACAAAAATATCTTCTAGTTAGGACAAGTTAAACTAAAAACGTTAGGGCAGATGATAATTTAAATCTTTGGAGTGATTTGAGTTACTCCCTTTACCAAGTTTAAATTCTGCATCTTCGTCTTCATGATCACACTGCTCGAAGTAATTGTACATTATCTGCCGCAAAAAATGTCTTGTTTTATTACCATATTGCATATACTTTTCAACTTTACCCCTCACAAATCGTCCAACAGCGCCCATTTACGTTCACATAAGATAACGAAGCATCTGTAAAAAGATTGAGTTACATGTTTAAAATATCTGTGTTGATATGACAATAAGCACTGTCGTTTGCGACAAACATTTTAGATATATATTCGAATTAGTTGTGAGGTCATATCAAATTTAAACACGAATAACTCGGTTACAAGCTTTGTTTCTTATTTATTACATCCAAATCTTTGCTCATAGGGAACAACAAACTGGTAATATAGGCTTTGACAAAGGAAAAACAAAAACATCTACGGAGAGTAGAAACTTTAAACTTTACCTTCATCTGATATGCCCAATAATTTGCCAATTATTATGTCGGCAACATGATATAACTTGTAAAGAAACAAAACGCCTACGTTTTAAAGGCCACCGGAAACTATTCAGTCGCTATAAAAGAGACAGGAAACTCCGATGCAGTCAGCCTCAGTTCAAGAATGATGTATTGAGCAACCATCTGGGCGTGTGCTATTTCATTACGCTATCAGGATTGCGGCTGGTTTAATTTTTATTCTGGCTCCAGCCTGACAGACAGTCATCCAGACATACAGGAAGACAGACTGGAAGACAGACTGGAAGACAGACAGATAGATAGATAGATAGATAGATAAACAGACAGACAGACAGACAGACAGACAGACAGACAGACAGACAGACAGACAGACAGACAGATAGATAGATAGATAGATAGATAGATAGATAGATAGATAGATAGATAGATAGATAGATAGATAGATAGATAGATATCATGGTCCAGCAATCCAAGATATATGCAGAAAGTAGTAGATTATATACAGATGATAAATAAAATATAGACTGAATAGATGCAAATAGTCATTGCCCATTAAAATCACAGTACCAAAGCATTGCAAATTTAAAATTTTTGCAACACAATCGCTTAAAATATTTCAATGACGACGAGCTATGGACCACAAATGGCAGATTGCTCCACAGCCGCTTTCCTTGATATTGAAAACTCCGGGCCATAATATTTAGATTTTATAACGGTACTTCGGACCTGTATCCACTATCAGGGCAACCATCTCCACTAATCTCAATATTATTGCATTGCGCCATGTTCAAAATGGCGCTCAACAACGTGCATGATTTGCCTGGGTATCGTGTCGCATTTTGGTTTGCTACTAACGATGATAGCTGCTTCAGACACAACCGAGTGGGTAGATTAAAGTAAGGATAGAAAGCCATGTTTTAAAAGTACTTTAACGATCGTTTAGCCGGGTAATTAGGAGAACGGACACCTAGAACCTAGCAAAATATTACGATAACGATCACCGAACAACTGTGGGCATGTTGCTATGCTGTTTCCCCGGCCAACGTCAACCCTCCAGACAAGTTGAAATAAAATGTTTGTTTGAGTTGACTTTACTGCAAAGTAAGGGCACACGGCAGCCACTTTCTCGATAAAATCTTTCAGTCAAAGCCGATCATAGAGAAGGGCTTCTTGAAAATTTTTTTTATGGTTCATAAAATTTAGCTAGGGTTGGGCGTTTTCAGTAGGGTCGATCGGGTTACGGGAACCACAATGACATATATATTTTGTTAGGCCTTAGGTAACTTGGATATTTGTTCAAACATGTTTAAAACTGGTGTTCTTTTACGTTTAAAACATTACCTCCTTTGCCGTTAGTTTAATTTGTTACGTGAGCACAGCCGGAGGCACTTGTAGCAGATATAAAAACTGCAGCATCCCATCTGCTGCTATAGAAATGTCGTTCAGATTCATCCGAAAGGTTTTGTAAAGAATCAGAAGAAGATACGTTTATAAATATACACATCAAGATACATGTTTTGGAGGTCACTCGATCTTTGAGTCGTATTTATTTTACTAATTGAAAATGAGTGCTCTGCACTGGAGTAACCTTGTACCTTACAGTGAAATATTGTAGAAGCTGTACCTTTTGTTGTGAAACTAAGTTATTTTGTCGTCCTTGAATTTGCTGCCAGGGTGATCCTATACCGTACAGCTAACATTTAAGTAAAATCGATGTGTCGTGAATCTGCAGCATCTACAGGTAACAAGTTTCAAAATCGTTTTCAAATTTCAATTCATTGAGCCACCTTTTTATATACTCAATCGTGCTGATTTACCCAAATTAATCAATCAATTTGTACACCAAGCAGTTAAGCATATACCATATTTTCCTGATATGCGTTTTTTAGTTTTGCGTACGTTTTTACCATCTTGATGGCTCCAATGAGTTGGGCTTTAGTCCTTCTCACGCAAATCGTGAGTATTCGTTATAATAAAGCAACTTGTACGAAGTGTTCCAACAGTTTATGTACAACCTGTGTGATTGGCTCGTAACATCCTTATATATATATATATATATATGACACAATGCAGCAACCATTAGACAAGTTAACTATGAACAAAACAACACATTATGGGGTCCCAATATGGAACGATGGGGATTTAAAGCTGGTTAAGTACCACAGGTCGATACATACCCGTGCCAGTAGGTTGCTTGTTGGCATAACTGATAATAGGACTGTTTGGCTGCCTCAATAATCTTCCTGAATCTATGTATAAAAGACACCTAAACTTTCGTGCATCCATACTTCTCATCCAGCCGTCGTCAATCATGTAATTTACAGCTTGTAGCATGAATTCAGAAGTCTACGTCTATACTGATAGGAATAAAGAATTGTGTGAGTACTAAAATAATCAGGCGATGAGTTGTAGACATGGCGTTCGATGATTTTGACGAGGACAGGAAGCATGGATACTGGTCTGTAATCTTGATATCACAACCCGCTTTAGATTTGAAAATATGCACACCTTTTCCGATCAAGCACAAAAAACTAGACAGTGACTTCTTCATGATGTGAAATGTGATATGTACCTATAAGGCGAAGGTCCAATACCATGAATGCCAGTTGCCTCAGATGTGCTTATTGTTGCAAGTTGTTTATCGGCATATATATGTGTGTGTGTGTGTGTGTGTGTCTGTCTGATATGCTATGCCACAGAATGTGGCACCTGTGTGCCCGTATGAAAGGTGTGCAGTCAACGAATGTAGGAGGTGACGACTCTTCTGTGTTTTAGAAATGCGTGTTGAAAGCACTAGCAATATGCTCACTGTTGGTGAGAGTTTGCCAATCAACGCTAAATGAGCTTGTTAAAGGAAAATCCGTAGAGGGTAAGATCTCCTTCAATTTTTTCCACAAATCCTTTGAGCTGAGTAAGTTTTCGCGAATAGACAGTGGGATTCTATGACTTGCCCATTCGTGAAATGTATTGGGAGAGGATCAAGGAAAGAATTGTCGATCTTTAGCTAATGACAGTATAGGGTAAGTTCAAAGTTCAGAAGATACAACAATGTACCAATGAAAGTGTAGAATATTCTCAATCAGTCAATGACCCTAGTAATGCCATAACAGGTATGCAGCTTAAATTGGTCAATATTGGAAATTGTCGTATATATTTCCCATGACAGAGCATAAAGGGGCAAGCGATAAAAATGTGATATATATCTTCATTTCCTGAAAGACAGGCGGATATATCCGAACAGGTCTCTCGTGGCAATTTAGAGGAGACTATGGACACGTTTGCGGGGCCTAAGTGGAACGGGTCTGCAATACGGGCAGTGATTTACTTGCGAAATATGATAAATGAGGAAAGTTGATAGATCTGACAGCGAACTGATATAATTTGAATTTGATTTCGAGAAGATACCCTGCGTGCATGAACATTGAGCGACAGCTGATTCAACAATCTGACTTGCGAGGGAAAATAGGGATATATTCAAAAGGGCGATCACTATTTTCGCAAATCAGGGATATAAAGTTTTGACGGGTTTCATAGCTAAATTCCTCCATAAACGACCAAAAAGATCTGTGGAACACAAACAACCTAAAGTACGATTGATAATTAATGTGTACATTTGGACTTGTTTTGAACTGTGTCTGGCTTTAGCTAACCCAGTTCATTTCCTTTTATGACTATGGAACCGGTAATAATATATGCGGCATTCGGTGACACATTTTCATTTATATTCGCCATATGAGTACAGTCTCTCAATTCTATAAACAACAAGCACATTTCACGTATTGGTCTTTGGAAAGAGATATCGATAGTTCCCATAGGTACTCTTTTCACGCAAGGAAGCTACAGTTTTTTCGAAGCAACATGGGTGGCGGAACACAGGCGTCAGCATGATCACGGGTATGATTAACCGTAACGTCCCGTATTTTTTCTGTCATCCGTCATGAATTTTACTCCTATATTAACCTGTGTTACATATTTGTTCCATTTGAACATTTTAATGAAACTGTAACTATAAAATTTAGTTGATTATACCAATATTTATGTGTCATGTTGACACATAGCGATCACCCGGAGCGATAACACATCATCATGTCCGCAGAGACCTCGTTCTTGTGTGGTGACGAGTCTCCGTATTTTTTTTTTTTTTTTTTTTGCTTTCTGTCACACATTTTCACGCCTTCCTTGCTCTGTGTTCAAAATTTGTTCCATTCAAATCACTTTGTGAACCTCCAACATAAAAAAATGTCATAGATCGAATAATTTGTTCGTGCACGTGTCGTGTTCTTTCTTTGGATTGGAGACATGCTGAGATTACATGGAATTTGACGCATTTGATTGGATGGTGAATGTCAAGATTAAATTTACCAATGTCAGGCCCTGAAATTTGCATCGACTAAAGAAATGACGTATTTCACGCTTTTTAGGAGAAGTACCCCTGGAAATCTTTTTTTTTCACTCAATTAGAGAGCTTGTTACACAAAGAGAAAAAATCCTGAACTTTCCAGGGGTTTGAAACATCATGGCGGTCGAAGAGAAAAATTTAGGCCACAAACGGACAAAGTTAGCCCACTTTTTGTGTAAATTTCAGACTTTTTAAATTGTGACAAAAACGGCTAGTTGTTGGATTTTATTTGTTTGACATGCACAGTCATATTGTGATGAAATGAGAAAAACGTTTGATTGCGTATACATGGGTCGTGTTTTTGAGTAAAAATTCTCGAGCTGGCTCAGTCGTTCACTCAAGTCGTCTATTGAAGGGCACAAATTTTTTTTCCAAGAAATTGACGAAATGAAGTTACTAAATTGGTATCAAATGTTTAAGCGATAAGTTTTTGGTGAAATATACTTGTTCGATACTGACAATTTTGTTGGCTCTTGGTTGCAGTTTTTGGGTAGAACAGGATGTCTAGGCTTGGGAAATGACCCGGAAAGATGGAGTGTTTCAGATGATAAATGTGTTTTATGCAATGACAATAAAGGAAGATTTACCACATTTTTTTTTTTGTTTTTATGCCTAGCGCTCAATCACAAGAGATTCGAAAATATTTTTCTTTGGAAAGAGGATGTAAAAGGTTAAAGTACGATTATGTTTAGGAATGTTTCTCGGACTCTACGTTACAAAAGAAATTTGTTGGCTCCTAGATGAGCACATGTATGACTTCGGTCAAGGTATTGGCAGTTGTTTTGACCCCATAAGTAAGGGACTACTAGTTGATGCTTGGCACTACAGGAGACAGTCAATTAGTGACTCTCCGGTGTGGCCTGCAGCTTATTCAAGCTGCCTATACCTTTTGTTCGCTGTACATAGTCTAGACTATAGATGCACGCGACTTGAAGTCTGGTGTTCATATACATAGGCGATTTTACATGACGGCATGCATCCATATTTAGTCTGTGTAAATGTTTTTGTTCTTGTGTTTTTATGTGAGACGCACCACGGGTCTTACCCTGGTCGCTGGTGCCCCGGATGTGAAGGGGTAGTCTCCACGAATGAATAAATAAATAAATAAATAAATAAATAAATAAATAAATAAATAAATAAATAAATAAATAAATAAATAAATGAATCAATCAATCAATGAATCAATGAATGAATGAATGAATCAATCAATCAATCAATTAATCAACCAATAAACAAACAAATAAATAAATAAATAAATAAATAAACTAACAAACAAATAAATAAAATAATTAATTAATGACATGACAGATATATACACCAAAGTAGCACAAAAAAACAACACTACTTAGCACATTCCACATGAGAACGTTTAAAGCCAGGTTAAAGAAAAACACAAAGCAGATATGCAATAAAATGTCACAATCGCCGCGACATAGCAAATTTCTGACGAGCACCGTGTCTCGATCGACCGATGTGACGAGCTAGCTCTTTCAGAGCATAAACACGACAAAGCGACAGAAATCTGTATGCTCTGAGAGACCTAGCAAGTCACATCTGGCGATCGAGATACAAACATGAAATTTGAGACTCTTTTTATCCTATGTTTAAAAAGTGAAAAACATATTTTGGGTCAAATACGGGCGCAATTGTAAGATGGTAATGAAAGATAAGAAAAAAATAAAATGAAAAAAAAAAAGGTCTCTGATAATGATCTGCATAACAAGGGCTCGGAGTGATAGTAAGCATTGATAAATGTAACTCGTCCTCTTACAAAATTGCGCACGCCATCTGACATATTAGGTAATGCTGCCCCAGGTCATTCACCAAAGTTTCATTCATTCATTCCAAACATGGAGTTTCAACAATGACAACGTAGGATACAACGAACATTATCACATGCATGTGGCTGTATCTGGTACCTGTATTTAGGTCATATGAATGCAAACATAGGATAAAACACTAGAAAAGATCCTTTGCTGCATGGCAAAACACTGTGTGGCTTCAGAGCTTATTGGTATGACAGTGTACAATTGGCATTTCAGTACTACAGTGTATTATCGGTACGACAATGTGCAATGGGTTCTTCAAGTACAACAGTGTATGATCTGTACGACAATGTTACGACAGCGTACAAAGGGCACTTCAGTACGAAATGTACGATCGGTACAAAATGTTACGTAAGTGTCCAATAGTTACTTCAGTACTTTAGTGTATAACAGATACAACAAGTTAGCGTAATCAATTGGTTTTCGGGAACAATGTTGGAAAGCCACATTTGGTACAAAGCAGCCTCAGTGTAACAAGCTCCAAGTCTTACTTCAATGCTCACAACTTATCTCTTGGATGCTGGGAAATGTTTTGTCAAATTGCCTCAAAGTACTCTACCTCAAACTTAAGTTCAATTTTACTACACAAACCTCTATGTAATCCCAGAAGTATGTCTTACACAGCCCAGCCAAGCTTGTGTGCAGGCCTGTCTGGTGCATGTAATGCAGGCACAACCTGCCAGTGTGCATACAGAAGTTAATATGCAACTTTTATGCATATTAATTGGCAACACCTAGATATAGAGCTGTGTCACAGCTGAGGTAAACAACTTATTAACCAAGCAACACGGCATCTTCCACCCATACTTTATCTTTTGAAGACATTCGAGATTTGAAATTTCAAATGCCCTTAATTTGCATAATTGAAAAAATTTGTGCAGCCTTCTTTACCAATTCATCAGATGCTTACTGGTCCAGAACACAGGGGCAGAAGTTGGAATGGCTTCTCTATCTCTTATAGCTTTGAAGTTATTCAAGATTTAAAGTTTCCAATGGTGCTACTTAGCATAATGTAAATTGTTACAATTTTTGTTTTTAATTCATTAGGTGTGCAATTGTCAACAACCCTCTAATAGAAGTTGGAATGACATCTCCATCTACTGTAGCTTTGAGGATATTCAAGATTGAAATTTTCGAATACTGCTAATTAGAATGATTTAAATTGCTACAACTTTTGCTTTAAATTCATTAGATGCGCAATGGTCATAACCCTTTAGTAGAAGTTGGAATGACACCTCTATCTGTTATACTTAAAAGTTATTCAAGATTGAAATTTTCAAATTCCCCTAATTTGCATTATTTTAAACATCTTCTTTCCTCTGTACAAAAAACCAAGCTCCTTGTATGGAGGTACAATCATGCCAGTTTGGAGTTTCTATATATAATAGTATCAGACAAAAGTGTCGGACACATTCACTGGTGAAGAAGAAAGAAAGAAAGAACTTGAGGAAAAACAGAAAAGTGTGCGTTGACACACCTACTTTGATAAACACACACACACACACACACACACACACACACACACACACACACACACATATATATATATATATATATATATATATATATATATTTCGGTCCCGATGATGATGATGATGATGATGATGATGATGATGATGATGATGATGATGATGATGATGATGATGATGATGATGATGATGATGATGATGATGATGATGATGATGATGATGATGATGATGATGATGATGATGATGATGATGATGATGATGATGGTGGTGGTGTTGGTTCAAATATTCACGTGCTCGCCGGTTGACATTATCATTTAACATGGAACAAATTGGTCAAATACATGTTGGTTATATTGAACTCTGGATGTGGGCAGAGGAGTTTTCATTGTTTTTTTACTCTGGAAAGGGTTACTGGTTTTAAAATATTTTTTTAAAATGTGATATTCACTGAAATATACAATTCAGTAGAGAATAAATACAGATCTTACCAAAGTGTCAGCAGTTTTGCGCCTGCAAACATTTCATAGACGCATCTGCCTACGGCCACTGCCACATCCCCGTCCGGGACAAAAAAAAATCAGAAGTAAAAGGGAAATGTTCTTCAGTTTCTACTGCAGCACTGTCACGAAAAAGACAAATCCTATCTTGTACTGCTTCGTTGTTATATCTGCCAGCTCCCATGAACCTTCAATCTTACCGCTTAATAGTTTTCGTTTAATAACCTATGTGTACGTTATTTGGAACCGGCAACTTAACTTGAATCAATACCTCTTAATGAAACATTTGTTGGCTACCAGGTTATGTAAACGTGCCTTTAAATCTCGTATAAAAACTTTTTTTCGCTGTGTTCGTGTCATTTTGTGTCAAGATATTAGAATACCCATTGTGTTCCGTACTTTTCTGACCACCAATATACAAGAATCTGTACCACTTTGGTCAAGATGTAAAATATGAGACAGTGACATTCGCAAAATATTGCCTGGATCTAACTGAACAAGACAGGGCCAATATTTCAAAATATGGAATTAAATATCTATATGAATTGCGTATCTACCTCAGAAAACAATTCTAAGTTAGGGAATTTGCTAGAAACTCCTAAAATACATTTGAAAAAATCAGAATGTATTTTTCTATCGTAGTTGTGTGCCAAATATTCTGGGGGTGGGGGTGGGGGTGGGTCAGGAAAGCGAATTCGCTGGTGTTAGTTTTTACATGTTGCGACCAACCAAACTTGAGTACCAATAAGTTAAGATAGGTTTAACATAAATATCAATTAAGGAGAGGGTGACACCAGGAGAGATTAGGTTATCACTGTCCGAGAAAGTGGCCCTTTTAACATAAATGATACCTTGAAAATAGCATGTGAGAGATGCTTTTATGCATCTTAAAATACGCCAATTGATTTTAGCACAATGCCTAAGTATTCAGCCTCTATTACAAGGGCCAAGTCTGTGCCCAAATACCTGAATTTTAATCCATGTTCTAATTTAAGCCTTTTTTGTTGAATATCATAATAGTCTTTTCAGAGTAACCTTCAAGGTCCCATGTACAGATACATTTTTATGAACGACCCAACAATGCTTGCAGTCCCATTGTATTATCGGACATCAAGACTGCGTCATCGTTGTAGCACTTTCTATAGAGTGTCTCTGTGAAAGAAAAAAAACGCGTTTTCAAACAACATGGGGTAGTTACATGTCAGATTGGGCATAAATACATTCCCGGGCGCAAAATTAATGCTAGTCCCTTATGACAAATACAGGCTCAGCAGAGGTCTGCGATTGGGCAAGTTTGACCGGACACAGATTGTTAGGCACATAACATTCGTGACTGTATACTTGCCGTTTTGGATAGAATAACACATACACAAAACTAAATGATTCCCGTAGTTTGACCCGTTTTATGGGTCTAACAGGCTATTGCACAAGTCAGTAAATGAAGCTAACTAAACAGTTTAATTGGTCAGGCAATTTGAAGTACAGATAATGAACGCATAAATGTGCAGCCAACCGTTGTTGAAAGCGCCTGGAATTATACCATGATTGCAGATTACATAAGACAAGCGTATCCGCTGACGATTACCAGTTTCATAATATTCCGAAGACTTCCTGATAATATAAACCTTATTGGCTGTGTTTAATCGAGTTGTACGAGTTTTAGCGCAACTGTTGTCAGTCAACTGCATTAAAATACATAGTAATAGTATGGTTGGTGATCCGTCCACAATTACGTTTCGAGTTCTCAGAATCTGGTGGCCAGGTCCTGTTTGTAAAATCTTCAGACGTCTGCCTCTCTGAAACTGCTTGTTCAATAGATAGTGCTTAGGCAGGTGAATTGTATGTGGCACTACTTCATTTTGAACTCAAATTCACGTGACACCACTTCTGTTGGACAACCAGCAGCGAATCATTGAGGCTGGATTTTTCTACTACCAGGTGGCTCTACTTGCAGAGGCTAAATTGCATGCCTAAGTTGGAAGTGGCGCTCTCTGCAACTCACCGTCTGTGTCGTTTCGAAATTGAATAGGAACACCGTAGCATACCCCCCGACCATACTTTCTTTAATAAGTGTTGCTGCGATCTTTTCTCTGTTTTATCAACGATTTCTGTTTGTGCATTTTCAGTTCATTTTTTAATACTCGTTTTCGATAAATAGGTCAAGTTATACTTAAGTTCTCAGTGCGTGCCATCAGTGTTAGTGTCATTGGTCTTAGTGTTCTATCCCAGTAGATCTGATTAAATTGAGTTGGCATAATTTGGATCTGATAAGAAGATTGTCCTAGACATTGTTCAAACTGAGAGACATTTGACTTTTCTTGCACATATTGTTGAATGTCCGTTGTCGTCCAATGTATACATAAATACATACATACATACATACATACATACATACATACATACATACATACATACATACCATACATACATACATACATACCATACCATACATACAGACAGACAGACAGACATATATGCGGGTAGGGTGACTGAGGGTGTATACGAGAGACGATCCACTTTGCATGTGACAGGGTTCACAGACCTATGGTCTTTTCAAAAGGACCAGTCATGAACCGCCCCCTCCCCACTCCAGGTGCGTCTGTTGCACCTTGGCCCGTATCGCCAAAAAAATATGTTTACCAGTGAATTGCTTCATTCGTGGTCACAGTTGCTGTTAATTTGTCATCTTACAATCCAATTGTATTTCATGAATGTTAGTGTAATTAAACCATTGTCTGATTAGCATGTACTCAGTCCTTGCTATCCTCCTTAAAAATGTTACCAGATGGCAGTTTGTTAGCCGGAAGACAGACGATCTCTACATGTTCATCGGCTCCTTGTACTCTTCTTTTCGGATGCATCCCCCCTCTTAGTTATAATTCTAATTTTCCAGCTCAACTGGTATTCTAACGTTTATTTACACATGTGAATGTTTTTATTCTATTTGTGTGTTTTTGTCCAGAACTACTATCTAGTAGTCATTACCCTATTCCGCAGTCCAAACTCTTTACTCTCCATAAGTTTACCTGTTACTGTCTAACCTATATACATATGGAGGTATTATTGTCCATATTGAACACGTTTCTCTAAAGGGTCTTCAGTGGATAACTACTCAGAAAATGTTTCGGAACCTGTATCCGTACGTGTTTCTCTGAGTAGCGGCTCCTTGTCTACGCTGAATATTCAGCAAAGACAATCAACATGATCATGAATAAATACGAACGTGGCAAATGTTGAATTAGATAAATACGTGAAGTTCTGCTTATAAACGCAGAGCTTCATTATGAATGAAGAATACCTGTCAAAACCAAACTTAATTACTTAGCTTGTGTAGTACAAGTTCAGATAGGAACAATTAGACTCACCCCTGAACCAGTATGTACCCTCTCTGGCTCGATGCCTTATCTTAGTAAAACAACCTACCAGTGTATAACTGAAGTAAAAACAAACTGGGGCATCATATTCAGTCCCAGTGATGGTAAAATCAACAGTTGCAGATAGACCACGTTTACAAACCGACGGAAATCCTAACAAGTACTGCAACAATGGGCATTCTGCACCAGAAATGTAAAACAAACCCCATGATGACACCTACTCCTCATTTTGAAGGTCTCCAAACAATAAAGCTTTATTTCGCTGCCAACCTTGGTAGAGTTTTAACATAATGGGTAAGGTTTGTGACAATTTAGTAAATACACTCAAATTTGAGGAATTTGTGACATCGAGTAAATGCGTACTTAGGCATGCCAGAAAAGAATGAAAGTCATCAGCATTGAAGTCAAAAACATGTTGTCAAAACATAATTTTCTTAATCTGATTTTAAGTACAATTAGGGACGCTTGTAACTGTCGTCGGCCGCTGATTGCTACCGATAGTCCCCAGGGGTTTAACCTAACAGAAAACAAACTAGCGTAAAATGTCTGAAAGGTGAATATTAAAACAGAATGATGCCGACAGAAAAAAATTAGTAGCAAAAGAAGTAAGTCTAAAATTTGTAAAATTATTGAAGCCAAACTTTCTAACAATCTTTGGATATTTACTGCACAATTTGTAGAAATATTTGATCAAAAGTACATCTTTGAATCCTCGTGACTCGAGTTATTTGTAAATAAAATTGGTTTTACATGCAAAGTCCTGAAATTGAGAACAACTATGACCAAATCTCACAATTTGTGACAAAAATGTATTATATCCAATAAATTCCGAAATATTACTGTCCGGGAGAGATTAGTTCACTGCTTCAAAGTTAAATTCATCTATTTTGCGATAGACTCTAGTGCAAAACCTGAAATTAATGACCCGAATATCCAATTCCAGAAACAAATTTCTGAGACCATCTGACATGTTACCTGTCAAAGGGATATCTTTTGGGTAAATTTCTTTAGCAATTTCACTGAAATTTTGTATCTTTACACAATGTCATCAATATATGTTGCATTGTTTGATAATTATGTAGCCATTTGAAAGTCCTGTTTCGTCAGTTTGTCCATATACTTAAATTTAAGCCAAGTTAAATATAAATCTGCAAGTTACGGGGAGCAGTTGCTGCCCATTGAAATGCCTTTTATTTGTTGAAAAACCAATGGTCGGTATTGATAAAAAGTATTATCCAAAAGAAAGTTTAAAATATCTATCAAAGTTTCAATAGTGTACGATTTAATGTTACTTTTTGAATATTTATTGTGTGATCAATATGCTTTCTTTGAATATAATTGATGTACATGCCTTGTTTACCATTATGTTTGAGCATTTTGTTTTTTAAATGTGAAAGAGAGCTTTTGATTTTATCTATGGGCAGATTTGCGTACAGTTTAGAAAAATCTAGACGTTTCGTACTTTTGCTTTTGAATGTTTGATTTTAGACACAAACTTGGACGAATTGCGAATACCCCCAAGGCAATTTATTTCACGGTTTCTTGAAATTGCATGAAAGTATTTACGGAAATGTTTCCTAATTGCAGTCAAACACATTGTTACTTCCTTTTATAGTTAATTTTTTTTTTTTTTTGTAAAGGTTTTTTTTTGGGGGGGGTCATTTTTAGCACCAGCTATAAATCTAGATTGAAAAGGGTTTTAATGTAATTTGGGTATCCAGAACAAAAATTGATGGAGGAGTCCTCCTCAGAAATTTTGATATTAAAATTCCTTTTCATCTCATCTTTATGTGAATCTATCAGATTATCAATGGGTTGTTTGTGAAATTTATATGCGTCATTTCCTCTTACATATGAAATATTGCTTATGCCAAGTTCACTTTTCAAAACATCCAGATAATGTTACAGATGATCCCCAAATTGTTACCTGGCTTATTAATGTTACTGATTACAAATCTTTCTTGTAGTTCTTTGACTGGTTTTGAAATTTTCGCCTGCTTTAAATTTACAATATTGAAATTCTTAATGTGGAATTTGTAACGATAAATTCTATTTCTATAGACTCTTTTCAAGTTTAATAACACCCTTCAAATTTCTGAAATTCTATATTCTTTGCCCATTCCATACAGTAGGAATCAAATGTACTACATTTCTCCTGAAAAATACTGTCAATGTTCAACTTAGGACATTTCAGAATTTTTTTACCTTTTTTCATAAATTCTTTAAAAACTTAATATTGTAACATATCCAAAATTCGGTAAATACATGTTTGTGGTATGTATCAACAAAATACGATTTTTTTTATTTTCAGACATACAATCACAATTTTGATTAGCTGCGATATCCTTAAGAGTAATTGGAGCCGAACATTTCTTGTAATTCATGATACTTTCTCCAATATAATGGCCATATTTATTGGAAACAATGGGGAGATATTTTTATTTTGCATTCCTTGGGAATTATGTTACGAACAAATTTTAATTTGAAAAGGGATTGAATGTTCAGTGGATCAATGATTTTGTGCTTGAAAGAAAAGTTGAAAGGAATAACGTTGCCTAGTTATAATACTGTGTTGGTGAGATGTGAATACTACTGTACTTGCATTGCTGTATTATTATATTTTCGTCGTAAACGAAGGCGTATCATTTTCAGTATTAGTAGTAGTAGTAGTAGTAGTAGTAGTAGAAGTAGTAGTAATAGTAGTAGTAGCAGTAGTAGTATTAGTAGCAGTACTAGTAGTAGAAGTAGAAGTAGTAGTAATAGTAGTAGCAGTAGTAGTACTAGCAGCAGCAGCAGTAGTAGTAGTAGTAGTAGTAGTAGAAGTAGTAGTAATAGTAGTAGAAGAAGTAGTAGTAATAGTAGTGTGCAGCAGCCGGTTTGATAACGCTAGCATGCATGGCAAATAGGTACCCTCCATGAAAGAAGCAATGCCTGTTGCGTCTTCCTAGCAGTAAGAAGGATTTAGGCAGATTATAAGCACCTACGAACATTCCGTAAGCAATTCGGACTCACTTATTTATATTGATTCATGCTGGAAGCTGGCCGTACACAGTTGCACAAGTAAGCACATTAAACAGTACGTGTCTTGAAGTTCCGTGCTGTCACCGAAGATCTATGTAATTATCATTATCTGAAACTGCCATTGGCAGAATACTGAAAAACATGTCAATCTCTAGAGATCTTGTTTTGAAGGAAAATAAAGTAGTTTCTCTGTGTTCGGTTGTTTGATTACCACCTTCGCCATATGCATGTTTGTATGTATCTGTGTATTTTCGTTGCTATCTGAATATCAGGGCTTTGTCTCAAACGCTATTCACTCCATCTTGAGCAAACTGATACTGATTTATCATATCAGTGCTATCTTACCACTAGGTTCAGTTCGAAATGGAACTTGCATTGGCTTTTCAGTATACTTACGTTCTATTTTGCCACAATTTTTATGTGACCTTTGGTATTTTTCTGTATTCGTTATGAAGAACCATGTCCGATATACATTATATTTGAACGTGAACAAAAATACATTTCGCCAATCAAAAGATATTGATAGTTTGAGCAGCCACCGCATGGCGACACCCATTTACGTTCTCTGTCAACCAGCCTGGTAACACACAACAGTTAACCAAAAATAATGCATGGAAACTATTAGCATGAAAACCATATTTTTAGTGATGTGTCTTGATTTCTTCCGAACTTGAAAGGTTTCCATCTGATCTTATCGAATTTGTGTACTATAGATTATGTGATTGGGGACATTTGGACGTCATTTACCATCTAGAAAGCATGATGAGAATTTGTCGTTCATACCTAACAAGCAGAACAATATTTCTAAACTTTGCGCCTTAGTTAAATTGCAATCCATAGACCAATAGCGTCGGTCTTTAACCTGGAAGCTCTATGCATAGCCAGCTCGAATACAATAATTCGCCTTATTACAGTGTCTATTGTATTGTCTGTACTTGAACTTGGCGTTGTGGTGCGTCGAGTTGCATTAAAAGCATACGATCCTCTGTAGTTACCATTTTTTGTACCGGATCCTTTTTAGACTATATTCTTTTCAACCGAGAGACATCGGTTTGAGCAGATATTAAAACATAGTGCCTTTTACAAAAAAATGGGCCAGAGACACTATACATAATACGAGTACAGCTGCATAAATGATTCCAAATGAATAGGGCTGCAGGGCCGGGGTAAGGTTTGTACGAGTACAACTGTTACTTGAATAATACTCATTCGCTTGCTGGGCATGAACGGCTTAGTGCAACTTCCTAAGTGCGTCTTGTCAAGGGGCTTGTGGAAGCGTCATGCAATCGTTCTTATACGCCGGCAGCTTCCCGATGTGTTGTGTGTTTTTGGTATGGACCAGATATTGGAGATTTCTGGGTCACGCAGAGCCATATATCAGTTAGTTTTACCTGTTTACTCATTGGACATGCATTATCATCTGCCTGTCTTACGACCCAATGTTTTAACAGAGTATGTGTAGTGCCACGCAGGACTTCTTTCTAAATTGACACATCAGTAATTCAGAAGAAACGAATAAGGTGTTCAAAGTGGCACCAGGGGGAGGGGAAGCATTTCCGTCAACGTGGGTCCTCACAGTTAATGCAGTGTGAGAAATATCTTTTCCCGAGTACATATGGTTTTCTGTGACTTAAATGCGTGCACGTTATATTGTCGAGCTCTGTTGATACATACTGTATGACGTGGTGACAAAATGGAAATTTGGCGGCATGCAGTGTGTTTTAGGATGGAGATGGAGAAATGTAAACGTGTAAATGCAATGACATTCTTGAACCAATTCCGCAGTTCTAACTCCTGGAATACATCTCACGGGATATATATATATATATACATATACATACATATATGAGTTCCCAGCTCACACACACACACACACACACACACACACACACACACACACACACACACACATTACCCAGTGACAGTATCTACGCTTCAGAATTGATCTACCTCTTAATACTTTCATACTTGTTTGCAAATCTTTTACACTGATATGACTGTTACATCCTCCACATGCTGAGGAGCCTAAAATGGATGAGTGTCAAACAGAGATTGTTCTATAATCTCTGAATCTCTGTATTTTTCTTTGGAAAGTAGTTAATAATGGAGTCCCATCTTATTTAGAAAATATCTTTACTCCAGTGACCGAAGTCCATTCCTATCAAACAAGAGCATCCACTTCCTCAATTCTTTTCCCCTAAAACTCTCTCTTTTATTGGCACCAAATTAAGGAATGAACCACCTCAGCATGTCCTGGATGCACGATCCCTGTTTAGTTTCAAAAAAATGTCCATAATTTATCTTTGATCACGTCGAGCTTTCTGATCAATGATCTTTTTATTATTGATTGTTTGATCAGATTTTTTTGCTCTCGACTGATTGTAATGTCTTATGAGCGCAATGAAATTGATTTTTTTTTTGTGTTCTTGATGTACTATCTTTTAATTTACTTTGTGCACCTCTCATCTACCCATAATCATCTGATGTTTACTCTTTGAGTGATTTGGCCATATTTTTCAATATTTATGGCGTCCAAACCATAACAGTCTTGTACTGACCTTGGATTGCAAGAAAACTTGTCAAACTTGTCAAGCTTGACAGGGCAATCCACAAGGTCCACAAACAAAGTTAAGGTTATGATGATATGCTTCTACATCTTCTTGCATAGATAATATGCTTGGTTTCACACAATCAGCTACCCAGTGTATATGGCTACACGCCGCCGTTGAGCCTACTCTTCTTCTCGTCGCACATTTAACCTGTGCGTTAGCATGATTATGGATCCGTCCAAAATTTGTCCTGCACGTGATACCAGATCAGGTGAGCAAGGTGGATGAGTCACTTTAAAATTCCATTCAACTCCAAAACTACAGAACAGTTAAACAATATATATTTAGCTCGAATGCTCTGGCCCGGAAAACCCGGACGACAATTCTCATGAGCTCTACACTATTGATATCGAAAAGACCTACAACCTTCCATGCAGCTTAATGCGTCAAAGCAAGGCCAGATTTATGACTTGGAAATCCCGAAAAACCTCTCACTATAGGAATGCATGTACAATTTGGCCGCTTAAATCGAACTTCAAAAAATATATCACCCAACAATGGTGCCAGTGCACAGGGCACCCTCGCCCTCGGTCTTCCTTTGTTGGTGAACCCTCAGGCACAAGGAACCCCGGGTATGGAACCCGTTTTGACAATAAGTCCTATTTGCCGATATAGCTAAATCATTTGGCGATATGGCCAAATAATTTAATAATTCCGCTAAATCCTTGATCAATGTTGCAAGAACATTCGTTATTTTTTCTGAATTATTTGGCGATAATGCTAAATCAGTTAGGGATGTCGCTAAAGGATCCCACTTGGTCCCTGAATGATTTGGCAACATTGCTTGATAATTATGAAATACATGTATCGTCAACTAAGGGACCCACCATTAGAATCTTGGGGGGGGGGGCTATGCATTTTTTAAAAATAAAGGATGTACTTCTCAAAATCAGTGAAAAGAAATAATGTACTGCCTCATTTACCTTAAAAAATAAAGTACTGCTTGCCAGGCGTGGATGGGGGGGGGGGGGGTGTCCAGGCCTCTCCCTGCTCTTGCTTTTTTTTTTTTAATGCCTATATATGCCGATAACGCCGTCTGGATCAAATCAGCGGACATTGTCCTTAGCTTGCGTATACGTGGCCTAACACGCTCTACTGCATTGATGTGTATCATGCAGTTAAAGACGGCCAGCACTCGGTAGGGCGTAACCATGGAAGCCAGGCAAGCGCGACTGTCATCAAATAAATAAATTATTTTAAAGGTTAGTTATTAGATGTACTAATTAATCCTAAATCATCATCATAACGATAGGCCTAAACCGACTGTAAGTGATTCTATGTGTTACCATAGATATTATCTACATTCATAGCGCACAGAGTACATGCCGACATGGTTAACTTTCGTGAAGCACTGAATGAAACCCATAGATATACCGGCAGTAAAGCCACAGGAATAACTGGGTTTATAATTATAGGCCTCGGCAGAGGAAAACTTATGTAAACTTTTGCATTCATCTATTAGGCCTACTAATCTTAATATAAGTTAGGCCTCTAGCTAAGCCCTCTGAAGCCGCAATAGTCTGTTTTACGTAAAATTCCCGACTTTGTCCCAAATGTTAGACGCTATGAGAAAAAAATCACTTCAGGCCTTTTAAAAAATTCTGAAGGACGTCTCCTTGCGTAATTAGTTTGTCCTTCTTTTTAAGACCTTGTAACTCCATAGGCAATATCATGATCTGATTATGATTTTGCCTGTGAATTTACTCCGAAATAGTCTCTAAATTTCTATTGATATATATATATATATATATATATATATATATATATATATATATATATATATATATATATATATATATATATATATATATATATATATATATATATATATACATATATAATTACTCCAAACACCAATGGAGTTTCGCCTAGCTTACACTTCTGGAGATAATTTTATCTCGTGGCTGAGTAAACCAAGCGATACTTAAATTGAGCTGCTTCTGTATTTAAATTAGAAATTTTCAAAGTTAGCCTTTTTTCAAGAACTTCACTTTCAGAAAAAAGTATGAAAGCGAGTGGATATACTCACAATTGTTGTGATGATATGGCAATATGGTCGTCCTTATTTCATAAATTGTATGCAGGTATGATTTTCATTTAACCCTAAAAGTGCTTCATTTGAGACTGAGACAACAGGTTTCCTCTGGATACTTCTGTGCTGTGGCTCAAGAAGTGCATAGAGGAAACCTCTTAATCTGGGTCAAATTTTCTGGCGAAACTTCTCAATTAAACCTAGGCTTGCAGGTACTTGAATGAAAGGTCGCTCCATGAAGAACTTGAATCTGAAGTCAGTTTTACAGTGCAGGTTCAAACAGATAAATATCTGGTTCCAGTGCTTTATTAGGGTTCATAGTGTCACCAACACTTTAAAGAGTGTAATTGGATTATACTTTTTCCCAGTGGCTTGCATCTATGGTAGTTTTTAGAATTATGATTTTTTAAGTGGCATGTAGAATCTTGTGTTTTTAGTTTTATTTATCTTAAGTATACTAAATCATGCTTCTTAGGCAGGAGATCATCAAAAGGACTTCCAAATTTGCAAAGGTCAGATTTTATCTATTCTTTTTTATGTTTTCATTATGTCTCCCGGTGAAAGCCGGGGGACATAGTGTTTAAGTGCCGGTTTCTTCCGCTTCTTCTGCTTGTTGTTGTTGTTGTTGTTGTTGTTGTTGTTGTTGTTGTTGTTGTTGTTGTTGTTGTTGTTGTTGTTGTTCAGGTTCTTCAACACTTGGTTTCCGTGCGATAAGTCTTGAAGGACTTGACAGAATTTGATGAAACTTGCTAGGATTATGGATTGGGATAGGCAAGACCTAGATTGGGATTGTATTTGGATGACCTTGAGTGAATTCTCAAGGTCACAGGGTCACTTATGTGAAATTGGTTTCCGTTTGGTAAGTCATGAAAAAAAGAATCGAATTTGATGAAACTTGGTAGGATTATGTATCTTGGCAAGACCTAGGTTGGGATTTTTTTGGATGAACTTGAGCGAATTCTCAAGGTAACAGGGTCACTTATGTGAAATTGGTTTCCGTGCAATAAGTCTGGAAGAACTTGATGGAATTTGATGAAACTGAGTAGGATTATGTGTCTTGACAAGACGTAGGTTTGGATTGTATTTGGCTGACCTTAACTTAATTTTCAAGGTCACAGAGTCACTTATATGAAATTGGTTTCCTTGCAATAAGTCTTGAAGAACTTGATGGAATTTGATGAAACTTGGTAGGAATAAATATCTAGGCAAGATCTAGGTTGGGGTCATATTTGGGTGACCTTGACTAAATTCTCAAGGTCACAGGGTCAGTTTTATGAAATAGGTTTCTGTGCTACAAGTCTTGAAGAACTTGATGAAAATTGCTAGAGTAATGTATCTAGGTGAGAGCTAAAATAGGATTGTAATTTTCAAGCAAATTTGGTCATTTGTAATTTGTTATCACCTGTAGCTTATTCAGAGACGTCAGTGTTCCACCGGGAGACATTTGATTTTCTGTTGGAAAATCAGTCTGTTCTAGTTTTAATTTATAAAACCAAGATTTTTTTTTCAAACTCAAGTGATCAACGCTATATGCTTGTATACGTACAGTATATAAAGGAAGAATATTAATATTGACAATGTGATGCTAGTAAGAACATTGTCCTGACATTAACACATCAATCTTTAATACTGAAGTAAAAGTGTACAGCAGATATTCTAGTACATGTAAAACAGTATAACATATGTTGTCTCAATAATAAGGGGGAAATTGTCATTTAAATATCCAGATTTAAAAGCCAAAAACACCTCAGTCATGAATACACTTTTAATGCAGAGTGTAATACCGTGTATTCATAGCACTTTGATATTTCAGTTAACTGAGTCATAGAGAATGTGAAGAGTGTGCTCACATGAATGGTGCAAAATAATGTATCTTACGTGTTTATAGTAGGGTAAGTCATGGCTGAAGATGCTATCCCATTTTTATACAGATGCCTGGATTGAACTATGCTGTGCAACATAAATAAAACTGGTGCTGGCAAAATATTTTCTGTTTTCTTTCTACTCTCATGTTTACCCCAGAATAGCGAGTCATAAATTTGCGTCTTTTTGCAGGGTTTCTACGGTAGAAACATTAGACTTTTAGTGACAAAATAGGTCTTCAAATCGAGCATTATTTTGCCATAACCTGTGGGCTTGCGGGGGCTTCGTCCCCTGGACCCTCAAATGATTCCCTTATGGAACCTCTGTGGTCACATAATTTTCAGATGGAACTGACATATTTAAGGCTTCTCAAATGCTTCTGTTGACGTTATGTTTGTTACAAAATGGTAGCTAAAATATATGCATCCATCGGTTTCAGTATTAAAAAATATGTACTGTCAGGTAGGGCGGAAAAAAAAATTGTACCGTTACGGTCAACTGAAAAAAATATAGTATGTTTTACTAAAATGCATACCCCCCCCCCCCAAGATTCTTATGGTTCGTCCCTAAGATGAATTTAGCGATGTCGCTTAATAGGTGGATTGGTGCATACTGGATAATCATACTTTGCCTGCATAGTGATTGGAGCGTAGGAGCCTGAATATGGACCTGTAGCCCCAATTGTTACGCCCAACGACAAAATTAAGAGGCTGCATTCACAAGGAACACGTGGAGTGGGTTTAGCTCGGGGATCCAATATTTCTTTTTGTAGATTATGCCCCCCCCCCCAATATATATATATATATATATATCACATTGAATTTCTATGTAAACTTGTAAAGTATCTTTCTAAATTGGCAGCCATATTTGGACAAACATAGGACAAGAAGCTGAAATTCATTTAGCGATATTGCTAAATAATAATAATAATAATAATAATAATAATAATAATAATAATAATAATAATAATAATAATAATAATAATAATAATAATAATAATAATAATAATAATAATAATAATAAATAAATAAATAAATAAATAAATAAATAAATAAATAAATAAATCATTTGGCGATATTGCTGAATCATTTGAGATATCCCGAAATAATTTAGTGATATCCTGAATAATATGACGCTATATCTAAATCATTTAGCGATATTACTAAATCATTTAATGATATTGCTTGATCATTAAGATATATCCCAAAATCATACACATTTAGGAATATCATTGAATGATTTGGCGATGCCGCTAAATGATTTCAAGATATTGCTAGCAATATCGCTGAACAGTTGGCGACACCAATAAATATTTAACGATGTCGGTAAATCGTTTGACGATATCGCCGAATGATTTAGCGTTATCGCCAAATAATTTTGTAATATCGCCAAATAGGACTAATGGTCCAAAAAGCTTACTTGCTATCCAGCAGGCAGTTGGGCCGAAATACAGTGCCTCTGAAACAAATCCCACAACCTCCCAGAAAGGTGATATACTGGGTGGTACCCCTGCAAGCGAATCTGAAATCCCAGTCGGTGAGAAGCAGGACACCCTGACTACACGCCGGAAATCCTTCAGATCAACATCAAAACTGGCATCTCTCGGACTTTTTGTTTTAAAATTACGTTCAGGGCTAATGTAGTGCATCAAAGTGCAATAATAATAATGAAAATAATAAGAAGAAGAATGATAATAATAATAATAATAATAATAATAATAATAATAATAATAACAATAACAATAACAATAACAATAACAATAACAATAACAATAATAATAATAATAATAATAATAATAATAATAATAATAATAATAATAAGTGTCAGGATTTGTCATTGAAAGTAGACCAACATTGTGTTATTTGTTTTTGTAAGCATCCGATACTTGCATGGCAATGGCTCTACATGGTCAGCTGTAGCCTACCTGTTTTAAAGTGAACATAATATAACTTTATATCGGAACGCAAGTTAGTCGCGCTGAGTATAAGCCCTGTTTCATCGCTTGTATACTTCTTGCATTTCCATAAATGAAAAAGGAAACCTCTGAACAAAGTTGGGTTTGTAATAAACGTTTGAAAGGCGCTTGCCTGTTTCGAATGTTTCGAACAAAAAAAACAAAAACAAAAACAAAAACAAAATAACAAAACAAAACAAAAAACAAAACAAAAACAAAAAAACAAAAACAAAAACAAAAAACAAAAAAAAGTGTAAAAAATTTTTCAAAAAAAGCTTATTTAGATCTCGCAATCGTATCCAACTATTAAACATCTGCAAATTTTGGTAGTGTATCTAACTTATTCCGGCGGTTTTATTATTGTTATTGTGACTATTATAGTGTATCATTGACTCAAAAGTCTGTTTGACTTATTCAGTGTTAAGGTCGAATAATATAGGTCGTCATGGAACTGAAATTGAAACCAGCTCGTCATTCAAATATGCCTCTTAGCGCATCCGCTTCCCCCACGACCCCACAAATCGTTCAAAAATCCAAAACATACTAACGGGATGGATATTATGTCCTTGCTTAAGCTTTTCTGTTACCAACCTGTTATGAACATGTACCCCCTTTAATATGTATATATATATATATATATATATATATATATATATATATATATATATATATATATATATATATATATATATATATATATATATATTTGTTTGTTTGTTTATTTATTTATTTCTTTGCCTGTGGGACGATCGGCTACAGCTCCAGATAGGCCAAGATACCCCATGGAATAACATTGTTGCATGGCTGCGTTGTTCGGATCCCTTGAACATTGTTGACTATGTGACAAACTACTATACTTGATGGAAATTGACCTTTAGTCACAGTTGCAAATAGGCCGAAAATCCCCCCCCCCCTTAGAATCGTATTGTTGCAGGACTGCGTTGTTCGGAGCTCGTGGCATTGTTGACTATTTGATAAACTTCATCGAAACCGAGCTTTAACCCTTTCCCCTTGAATTGACACTTGAAATTTGTTGATCTGGAGTATGTGATCTTGATAGGGCTCATCTACAATTCTCAGTCAAAATGGTTTTTCATTACTGTTGAAATTAGTTGAAAACACTGAAACAGACGACATTTGACCACTAGCTGGTTTTGGCTAGTTTAAGGGGGAAAGGTTTAAAATAACAAAGCTACACAGATATGGATGGTATATACACATTTTATTCAACTGAAGCGACATTAGCAGTTTTGGTGAAGCACACAAATCAGCTACAAAAATTTAAAAGTTTGTGAGTGACTTCAGATTTGAAGGTATACAGCTTTATAACACGCCAATTAAGTTGGACCTTGCAGTGGACAACTTACACAGTTACAAGTTGCATTCGCATGACTTGGAAACGGAATATATAAGTTTCTAACGGAATGGACAGCGAAATTTCTCACTAGAGGCTAAACCACTGAAGAAAATTCCAGCTGTATATTAAATGTTACTTTGTCATCTCATATCTTATTTCCGACAGCCTTCCATGCAAAGTGGTCCATGTCATGTTTGGCAATGTGGAAGATTTTATTTGTAGTTAGACGATGAGTGTCAGAAGGTGCTAGTCCTGGAACGAATACCCAATTTACTTTTGCCGAACAAATCCGTTACTCCCTGCAATTATGCCACAAGTTGGCGGTTTATTGTTCCTGTCTAATGTGTTTCAATGTAAACCAGAAGTCTATAATTTTGACAACTGCGATATCTTTCAAAAAATAATTCTTTTTCGTGTCGCACTTAAGTG
The DNA here is from genome assembly GCA_964020975.1 of Hermodice carunculata. Lineage (NCBI taxonomy): Eukaryota > Metazoa > Annelida > Polychaeta > Eunicida > Amphinomidae > Hermodice > Hermodice carunculata. The sequence continues at coordinate 52,230,812 of OZ026617.1, forward strand.
AGATACAGCACTTAGATGTTCCATATAAGGTAACCAAAAACAATGATTTCTTCGTAATTTTAACCGCCAATTTAATGCGTTGGATTCCTCTGCCTGCACAATGTTGTTATGACCTCGCATGTACGTAATTGACTATTCACCATGGGAACTGCATCTCATCGTGATCCGAACAATGACCATTATTGGTATGTTTGATTGATTACTCGAGTAATGAAAGTCTAGTCAAACACGTTTACTTTGATTGACAGATGATTTATTTCTTAATTTAAAACGTACAGTACCAGACATTTTGTAATTGACAAAAGTCAGAGTGCTAAAGTTGTAATCGCAGTTGAAAATTTGTCACTAGGCTGTCCTACTAAGGAAAACAGGTATGGCAACATGTCTTCAAGGATCACCCACAGGACCCGTGAAAATGGTCCTTTGAGACAGGTGATCCATTAAGGCAGGTAAAATTAAACTAAAATATGCTAATGGGGAGATGAGACTGGTTCTTAAGCACAGGTGATCCCTGGACAGAGGTGGACTCATAGGCAGGTTCTACTGTATTCTTTGATGATGCGCATTTATTTTATTTTTCAAATTATCCCAACAAAATTAATTTATTTGAAAAATGTTTTAGCCTGAACAATTCTAAATACATAAGGATGAAATATATCGGTTATGACGTGGTTGATCTACAAGAACTCTGCTTAAAAGTTGTGACTATTACTGATTGTAAGTTTCCATCCAGAACTATTCGTTTACCCCCAAAATTTTGTCACTTTGTTCTGTCTTTCACAAACCTATGTAATATCAGGTTAAGTATGTTTTGCAAGGACTGTTTTTTCAAAAGCTGTTGTCACTATGGCAGTTTTATTCTGTAATTATTTGAAGATATTATTCTGACATATCAACTTTTGCAATGGATATGCCGTTACAAAAGATTGTATATTTGAATTTTATTGGGGTCAAAATCAAAGAATATTTAAACGTTAAGGTTATAAACACGACAAGATTTCACTGTTTCACCAGAGTCAACAATATAAAAATGGAATATGTTTCTTTATATATATATATATATATATATATATATATATATATATTGACTCTAGATCCAGGAGATTGCAAAAATGTATACCTTTGACAGTCAAAATTAAAATGCCCGTTCAGCGAGCTTCCGGTCAGCCACTTAAAACTTGTGTCCACTGGACGAATATCTTAGATTGCATGGCATATTTAGCTAGAAAGAGTCAAATTTGCTCTTGATTCTACTTTAAGTGAAAAAAGTGTGACCCAAACACTCCCAAAAAGGATCTTGGTGGCGACTCCTGCCCCCCCCCACACCCCCGAAAAAAACCCACCCTGCCCTGTCCTTGCCCTTTATTGTGTGCTCTTAAACTCCAAATCCTCTCTAGGTAAAGCAGGTGATGTGTCTGACACGGATACTTGCAAGCGTTATGGCCCTGCGCAGGGACATCTTTCACATTACTCGAGGCAACATCTTAATAACCACGCACATTACCATAAGTCTGGTTGAAAATTTTTCTCCATGTGATTTATTGTTTTTGTGTCTTTAAATCCAGAGCTTCTTCCTTGTAGTCATTACCCTTTTACGAACTCTCTACTCTCCGTAAGCTGACCTGCCATTGTCTAACCTAATACATATAGAAGTACCACTGTCCATAGTGCACACGTGCTTCTGTATAATTTTGATAAAGGTTGTATAATCCCAAATAAATTAAAGGGTCTTCCGCGGGTAACTACTCAGAATATATTTTGGAACCTATACCCGTACATGTCTCTCTGAGTGGCGGCTCCTTGCCTAAGCTCAAGATTCAGGAAAAGACAACCCACATAATAATGAATAAATGTGAATAAATGATGAATTAAATTGAAACGTGAAGTTTTGCTTATAAATGCAAGAGCTTTATTAAGAATGAAGAATACCTGACACACCAAACATTATTACAAAATTTGTATGGTAAAAGTTGAGATAAGACCCCTGAAATAGTGTATACCTTTTCTATCTGGATAGTTTATCTTAGTCAAACCACCTGCCAGCGTATAACTGGGGCATTATATTCAGTCTCAGTGATTGTAAAATAAACAGTTGCAGCTAAACACCTGTACAAATCGAGGGAAATCCTAACAAGTACTGCAATAATTGACAGACTGCATCAGAAATGTAAAACAAACTCCATAAGGACACCTAGGTTATTTTGTCTTCCAGTGTAACGGGGGACATATTGTTTTTGCGTCCGTTTATTCCGCTTCTTCTTCTTCTTCTTCTTCTTCTTCTTCTTCTTCTTCTTCTTCTTCTTCTTCTTCTTCTTCTTCTTCTTCTTCAACACATTGTTGTGTGCGTTGCAGACGCGGTAACTCAAGAAAGATTTGACTTGGGATGTTGAAATTCTTTGTGAAGATGTTCCTCTAGAAAACCTTGCTTGGGAGTGCAGAAAGGTGACCTTGACCTATTTTTCAAGGTCACATGGGCATGTCATATAAAATTGACGCAGATGCGATAACTCCGCAAGGATTTGACTTAAAAGGTTGAAATTTTGCATGATTATGTATCATAATATGGTCTAGGTTGGGATTGTAGATGGGTGACCTCGACCCATTTTTAAGGTCACGTGGCCACTTTTTAAAAAATCTTTGCAGATGCACTCGTGAAAGATTTGACTTAAAGAGGTTGACATTTTGTGTGATTCTATTTCTATGTAGACTTTTGTAAGACCTTGCTTGTACCTGCAGATATATGACCTTGACCTACTTGTCAAGGTCACATGGGAATTTCGTCTATTATCAATATGGACGTGATAACTCAAGGAAGATTTGACTTGGGAAGTTGAAATTTTATGTGAAGATGTACCTATATATGATCTTGCTTGGGATTGCAGATGGGTGACCTTGACATATTTTTCAAGGTCACGTGGGCACGTTATCTAAAATTTACACGCATGCAACAACTCTGCAAGGATTTGACGTAGGAGGTTGAAATTTTGCTCGTTTATGTTCCATAATACTAAGTAGGTTGGGTTTGTAGATGGGTGACCTTGACGTATTTTCAAAGTCTCATGGCCACTTTTTAAAAATCATTGCGGGCATTTCGTCAAAAATCAGCGTTTTGAAATGTCAATAAATAGTGTACTTTCACCATATATGTAGATCATTAGAATTGGTATGCCTATTTATAAGAATAAGGGTGACAATAGTAAGGGCGCACGTGGAGACATTTGATTCTCTGTTGGAAAATCAGCATGTTCTAGTTATTATTATTATTATTATTATTATTATTATTATTATTATTATTATTAGTATCATTAGTAGTAGTAGTAGTAGTAGTAGTGGTAGTAGTAGTAGTAGTAGTAGTAGTAGTAGTAGTAGTAGTAGTAGTAGTAGTAGTAGTAGTAGTATTAGTATTATTATTATTATTATTATTATCATTATTATTAGAAGTGCAGTTTGTAGACAGGTTTTTATATATCAAATCAACAAAGAAGAAATATATGCATGGGTAGCTTTGCAATCAAGAGTTCATATGCATCATTATAATTCCCTTGCTATGCTGCCTTATATTGAATGAGACAGACAGACAGACAGACACAGAGTTTTATATTATTACATATATATACATATATACATATATACATATATATACATATATACATATATATACATATATATATATATATATATATATATATATATATATATATATATACATACATTTTTACATATGGTTTGGAGGTGGGGCGACTACCACCAGATTAATTATGATTAAAATAATTGTATGATTGATATTTGGCATGGCCAATTCAAGGGTACCCCACTTTCGAAAGCACACATTGACAGGGTACTATATCATCTATATTAAAACGCCATGTGAGGGATCAATATCAGCTCAATTTACATTCATATTGTTTGAAACGATAGCATAGAACATGGATCTGGAAATTGCTCAGATTCTACCCCCTTTTTTTTTTTAATTATGCCAAACCATAAATTATCCCTTAAGATTATCTTTCATTTGAGACGTGCTCTTTCCCCCTTGAGACTAAGTAACCATTCATTATGATTACAGATAGATAGGTATCGCCAACCGAAAGTAAAGGCACTTTTTGTAATAAAACTCCGTAGAACAAAATTACATGTAGCATGCTTCCCCACTGCTCCATATACCATTACATGACCAACAGAAAAAAAATATCAGCACAAAATCAAAATGAATATATCGCTGGTTTTAAATATCAAACAAAGGCAGGAAAGCTACAGATACTGGTGATGTATGAACATACATTACATGATTAATGTACGTGCATACAGACAGATTTATAAAACAAAGGTTTTGGGAGAAAGTGAAGTGAGACACAGGATTGCCTTTTCCACGTTGCCCGTGCGGGTTTGCTGAAAGAATACCCACACGCACCCTGTACCTGTGCAGCAGACAGTAGACAGACACACGGCTTGGTGCCCACCCACCCACCCCCCTTGCTTTATTTTCTTGCTCACACGTGTCTTTGTTGGTTTTTCGCTCAGTGCCAAGGGCCTTGCAGTGTGCATACATATCCTGCCAACTATCCCGAATTGATTGGACACGATAGCAGAGTTTTGGAGATCGAAAAAGTTATCAAAATAAAAGGATTTGTGGCAGATTTGCCTGTTTTGTTTGTGTTCATGTACCTTTCATAGTAATCTCTCAGTCGCACACCATTGGTTACCAATTATATATATATATATATATATAAACGCCGGTACTTTCGGACCTGTATCCACTATCGGGGAAACCTTGTCCCCTTTAAGTTCCATCTTTCACTCAACAGGGGGGCCTGGCAGGTCCGACTAGTGCTGGTACTTAATTCATAGCCTGGGGAAGACTTTAGTGCCTGATACAATATCCCTATCCTGGTACCCTACGCCGCCAACAACTGATAATTTCAAGCCGTTGTATTCACATTTTTTGGTATTGCTCACTCTAGAAAAATTCCATTTTATATTTTACATTACACTAATTCGACACATTAACCTTCTGTTAACACTAATCACACATATATTTTGGATACTACGTCTTCAAAATATCACATCGAGACAAACTCACAAACTTGGCGGTCGTTTTGAAAAATTGTGGATTTCGCCCCCAATGGTTCGTGAAAAGGGATAGTAGTGTTTAGACGATCGCCGGGGTTATAAGACATGAAATCAAAACTACATATTTGCAAATATTTCAGAGCATCAAAAATGATATGATATATGCTGTGGCCGTGATTCACTTTGATATCCAAATCAACTGTCTTTTTGTGCAACTGTCCCGCAGTGCGAAGCGCCATGTTCAAAATGGTGTATGAGTCGCCTGCTCGAGGCAGTCTATCTTGTCGCATTTGGATTTATAACTGGCGATAACTTCTTCAGACACAACCGAGCAGGCAGATTAAAGTTAAGATAGTAAGTCGTGTTTTAAAAGTACTTTAACGACCGTTTGCCTGGGTAACTCAAACAGACAGCTGGAACCGAGGGAAATATTACGATAACGATAGCCGAACAACCGGGGCTGTGCTGTTTCACCGAACAAATGTAGCTATGCAGCTATGTTCTTTCCCCACCCCAAGTTAACCCTCCACTCCAGACAAGCTGAAATAAAACACTTTGTTTGAGTTGACTTGACTGCATAATAACGTCACGTGACGGCCACTTTCTCGATAAAATCTGGAGCTTCTTTGCAACATGGTCTGGGTTTTCAGCAAACGGAATAAAGCAGATGTGTACACCTTTCACACTTGAGAGCACAACTTAGTGCAGGGTTTCAATGCTGAAAACCCATACTGTATTCCAAAGAACTCAATTTTTATAAGGGAAGGGCGACTTGAAACTTTTTTTTCTTTAATTTTGTGTTTCATAAAAAAATATTTTGGGGCTTTTCAGTGGTGTCGATCGGGTCATCGGAACAACACATATATTTTTGTGAGGCTTTAGGTAACTTGGACATTTGTTCAAATATGCTTAAAATGGATGATGTTCTTTCCCCTTTTACACATTATCTCCTTTGACGCCAGTTTAATTTGCTACCTGGGCACACCCGAAGGCACTTGTATGTAAAAAAGGAAATTCATTCTCTATAGTATATGCTTCCATTAATGATAATTCTTGGCACCATGGAGCTAACTCAACGTGTCAACTTATTTAGACTATGTAATACTAAGTATGCTACAAGACCACAATTTTTCATAGAAAATGTCTTATGTGTTTGCCTGCGAAGAGTAAGTGAAAGTTTGCATCATTAAGTCATTAGACACATATAAAAATGCATTTCTTAATAATCACATACACTTGGCATCAGACACTAAGTGCTTCAGCACTTTTTTGTTCCGTCTTCGGGACGGGGGTGTGCATGCTCCACGTTTGCTGTGTACTGATTATTTACATACTATACATGTTTTTACGTAAAGTTATAGTTATATAGGTTTTTCCGTAAAGTTGCTGTTGTGTCTTGCATGTTTTGGTCATGCTAGGCATCATTGCCGGATGTCCATCACGACATGTCAATGGTACCGTATCAGTCCTAGGCAGAGCCCTGCCCCTGGTATCTTCGTGATTTCGTATTTTAAGTGGTTGCTGAGTGATCCCCATAAGAGAAAATTTGAAGTTTGCTTATCAAACCAGATAGTCTGCTCCCAGGAAAATTTTATAGACAGCCATAAATGATGCATTCCAGTGCTTCATGGGCGACATTAAAACACATTTAAAGGGACATTTTTCGACTAGATTTGCATATATATTTTTTTCTAATTATCGTGTAATATTTGAGCCGCGATGTAGGCCCACTGATCTATATACTCTATAAATGTATAAGTGTATGGGGTAACCAACAACATGATAATGCAAAAGCAAATTGAGCAAACACATGGCTATGAGTTCAATTCCGTCTTGACTGACTTGTTAAAAATTACCATCTGTTAGCCGTAAATAATAGCCTGCTATTTATGTTGATCCATAGTAATGAGGAAAGCGTGGGGATTACTCCAGTGAATATTTTGAAAACTGCCATCCAAATACCAGCAATCCTAGACTTAGATTGTCTTAAAAATTTAAAGGTCCTCTTGATTGACCAAGTTCAAATTTGATACATGGGTGACTCATGGGTTGTTCTCACCATACAGTGCGATTTTTTTAAAGGATGTGAAAATAATATTTTTATTCACATTTTTATTTTAAAAACGCACTGCACCTTCAATCGTCGCTTTCCGTTCATTTCCGACACCCAGAAGGCGCGAAAGGCTTGTGACGGCACAAACGCAACACTGCTGGCTGACAGGGATGACTCCGACCATGCTAGAAAGCCATGGCTGTCAAGATCGCTTGGTTTAAACATAATTTATTCAATATTTATCAACAGGATTGTCTTCTTCTGACAAGAGGGGTCACTATAGGGCCTTGTCCTTCTTCCCGATTGTTTTCTTTAATGAATAAAAAATATGTTTAAACCAACAGGATTAAAAATGCATGTCGAAATATTCATTTTCGTCCCTGTTTCCGCCCAAGATGGGTTGGTGTGTTGCTGTTCAAGGAAGGCACTCCTTACGTTGTATTATACATCATTGGAAAGGATTTTTCATCAGGATTTCATATCTGATGTTTATTTTATTAATTTTCACAAATTTCCGATGTTTATTGCCAAATATTAAAACCCCCACATTACCAGCAGTTCACCATTACGAGAAGCCAGTCGAGATGTCGGACCAATTAGAAGCGACTATACAACTGGCCAATCATAGCCATCGGTTGATAACGAAGCCAAGCGCACCATGATCATTGTTCAACACCAAGCTACTTCAAATTATGAAAATTGTTTCCGAGGTCGTTATCGACGTAAAGAATATGCATATGTTATGTGTTTCAATCAAATCAATTATTATTTATCAATGTATTTACTCCGTTCATGATAATCGGTCGTAAATCGTGACCGTGTAAAGTGAGCGATAATATGAGCTCCGGGAGTTATCAAACGATCGGAATTCGTCACGCAGCTTGAAGTGCCCTGAACACAACTTCGTGCTTTTGTATGCTGTCAATACTTCTTCTGGGATTTTCATAATAGCATTCCATTTATCTGCTAATGATGTGTCTTTTGGCCAAGAATGAAAATATCTTTCTGGATATTCGGTGGCTGTGCCACCGCACGAAACACACCTTGGCATTTTCGTCTGTTAGCAGTCAATGAAAAACTTGGAACTCTCTACCGCACGGAGGTGTAGAAGGCTGAAGAATACCGCTGTTTCCAAATTTGGCTATAAATATGTCCAAGATCGCACGAGGAAAGACGTGACATATCGTGACTCGTAAACGTTGCTTTTTTCTCGCTAAAACGAGTTATTAAAAACAGTTTTAAACAACTGCTGCATATACATTGACATATATCATTAGTTTTCGTTACATTTCCGACCACTTCAATTTGAAACTAGGAGTTTATTCTCATCAAGTAAAAAAAACTAGGTGCAGAAGTAGGACTCCCGTGATCCGCGAAATCGCCTTTGATCTTCCATAGGTTTGCCGCTTCCGGTAATTTGACAGGTAAAGCTGATTTCAGCAACATTAAAATGCAGATTTTAGAAATATGGAATAAAATATAACTAAACCATTTTACATGTGGTAAGTGCCTGACATGAAGTTCCCAAAACACTTCAAATACAACGTAATGAGTGCCCTCCTTTAATTGTAGCAATACAAGTTCTACAGCTTTTTTACATTCCCCCAAAGACCTGAAATTACGAAGAGCGTTGACCCCGCACACTCAAGATTTACAGGGACAAGTGGCAAGGCCCTGGGAACCGATCTAACCTATGTAGCGAACACTTTGTGGAAAGTGACTTTGATTTGTCAAAATGACTATGTTTAGGATATGTTTGTCAAGAAAAAGCTGCTGCTGTTGCCAAATACGGTCCCGTCACTGGCCAATGGAAAAATTCATGGAACTGACCAAGTTAAGCATTACTCATAAAGCCAGGCACAGTGTTTTTTTTCTTTGAACAGTATTTACAAATTAATCTTCAGTGCGATTCTGATTTGAAAGCTTGCATAACAGCAAAATGCAGCTCCAGTAATTCTACGACTGTTTACAATGTATCACATAATTATCAATCGAACGCCACAGTGACAACGCTAGTCTAGGATGTTGTTACAAAGTAACATTGTAACAAAACTTCATCGTGTTTAACCATTTTGATTCCATTGATTTGATGGAAAAAATGGGTGGAAAACATGGACAAACAAGGACCGATATTGTTCCATACCCAGGTCTAGGGTTGAACAGTCTATAACAGGTTGAGTTAGCTGGCCACTGTTATGTGTAGCTCCAATTACTACTGTATATTGCGAAGTGTTTAATCCTATAACCAGATAATATTTGTTCGGATAGCCACCACATTCACGCCTCATCTACACAGCTGCCAAGACCAGTGGGTTGCTGGTCTTTCATCTTTTTCAGTCATGTGCCAATGCTTGTGACAGTTCACGGCCAGCTCTCAATAATTGGGTGTACACAATTCCATGTCATTGTGCCTTTGTCGTTCACATGGAACCAGAACATAAGTCAGTCACAGGAAAAATATTTAGTAGTAAATATACTTTATTTGTTTATAGAGGATTAGACAGATAGTCAGGTAGACTAATAAACGTCTTCTCGTGTACAAACAATTACACATCATATATACATTCAACGCACTGGATCGTGGAAAAAATATATACAAATATATACATACAAGAAACATAAACAGTTACAAGATGAAGCTACCATATATTCCAAAATAAACAGGCTATTAAATAAAGTCTATGCAACACAAACGTAGAACTTCATTCGGAAGATTGTCAGGACCACCAGACTTTGAAATTTTTAATCTTTTTTATGCATTTAAGACTTCTTCGTTTAGAATAACAAAGTTACCTAAAGTTAAATCTGTTTTAATAGCAAATCTTGGACAGGATCAGTTTTATCGTCTATATTCCACTGCAGGCTGAAATAATTATATTTAACGCCATAGCTTTTTCTTCTGGCTCAAACAGAAATATGCCATTATCAAACAAAGGGGGATTTTTCTTGTGAACTCCATCTGCACGCACTTTTCAAAGTGGCCCACCACTTCCTTGGTTCAGTGGTCTTGTCAGACCAAATATTGTACACTTTTGCATAATAATCACGTTTTGGCTTTTTTAAGTAGCTTAACGACACCAGTTCGTAAATGACGATACCATGCCCAATCACCATTGCTTTCCGATTTTTTGGCTTTTTTATAAGCCCTGTTTCTTTCCCTCATTTTGCATCTTAATTCACCGGTCATGAAGGGCTTATCCCTTGGGCGTATAGTTACTTCTTTGCGCGGTACACAGTCAGAAACTACTTCCTTCAGAAATTTTGTCACAGCCAAAGCAATATTAGTTACATCATCATCTATGAAAAATGCATCCAAGGGAGCGGAAGATAAAGAATTTTGAACCTTATCAGTGTCTATGCTATTGTAATTCCAATGCCTTGAGTTTGCCGAGTGAAATATCTTTCCAAATTAACAATGGTTCGTGATCACATGTAGAAATAGGTTCTAGGTTAGTTACGTTGCTGTTGACTGTGCGCTTTACAACAAGTACAAGATCTAACAGGAACAGACCTCTTGTCGGATCGGTAACCATCTGCATTAAATGAAACCCTTTACATGTGTTTAAAAATTGCCACTCAAACAATGAGCTACACGATTCATTTGACCCTGATATACCCGGTAAGTTAAAGTCACCCGTCACTATAGTTGCTTGGGGGCTTTCCATCAAGAGTTGCGCTACAGTGTCTTGAAAAGAGTTCAGAAAACTTTGACTCTGTTTTATGTCTTGCCCAGGTGGTCTGTAGTAGGTTCCGACAAAAATTTTACATCCGTGGAAATATGACTCAACCCACAGGGACTCTGTTGATTGATTGTAAAGATCATGTCTCTCCTTAGCGTTTATACTGTCTCCCACATAAATTGCCACACCACCCCCGTGTCGATTGCGATCGAGTCTGTACGGAGACTTAAAACCAAGTATTGATACATCAGCATCAACGGCATGCTGGTCCAATTTTGTTTCATTCAAGCAAAGTACATTGACATCGTGATGAATACAGAGGCTTTCAAATTCATCTAATTGATCGTTTACAATTAAGCTATTCACATTCATATTAATAATATTAAGATACTTTAATAAAAATAGATGGCGCAGGGTTCGGATGAACATCACCGCAAAGAGCCAATAATAAATCTGTAGTAATAAATACCATAAAATACATTTTCAGGTGACAAAACACATAACATATCCGAAATAGTATTGAGTAAATACGAGAGAGGCTTCTGGGTGGTTTACCTTTACATATTTTTCAGTTCATAGGTAACGGATCAAAAAAGTTCAAGACACAGCACACTGAACATTCTTTGTTGTGAGCAGTACAAGTAAACATTAGTAAAAACAACAATAGACGGCGGTACCAAGCGTTCATAAATAGTGATGCACAATTATAATGCAGTGCCACTGAACAATTGGTTTTCTTCATCCTATGCCATGCTTTGGCATGGGTCTTACATTAAAGATAGCCGTATGTAATTCATTTACACTAACAATAAACAATAGTGGCAGAAAAAGCCTGTTATGTGTAACTAGAATTAATGGAATACATGAATATGACAAAAAAATGACAAATATGGAAATAAATCCGAAGTAAGTTAAACAAGTAAATAGCAATGTTACAATGTAAAATAACAGTAAAATGAAAGCATAGAAAAGTTCGTATCGAGTTAACATTTGGTCAAGACGTCGCAAGAAATACAAAGTGCATTCCAACAGCTTCAATGCTTTTCTAAATGGGTGAAAAAAATTTGCGATGGTCAACGAAAAAGACACACTTGTATTTGTGTCTTTTTGCCCAGAACCACTTCCTAGTAGTCAATATCCTATTCCGCAGTTCGAACTCTTTACTCTCCATAAGCTAACCTGTCCCTGTCTAACCTGTATACATATGGAATTACTATTGTCTATATTGCACACGTTCCTCTGTAAAATTTTGACATAGGCTGTATCAGCCCAAATAAATTAAAGGGTCTTCAGCGGGTAACTACTCAACATGTTTCGGAGCCTTTTACCCGTACATGTCTCTCTGAGTAGCGGCTCCTTGTCTAAGCTAAATATTCAGCAAAGACAACCCACATAATAAAGAATAAATAAGAACGTGGCAAATGATGAATTAGCTAAATACGTGAAGTTTTGCTTATAAATGCAGAGCTTCGTTATGAACGAAGAACCCCTGTCAAACAAACCATAATTACTAAATTTGTAAAGTACAGGTTCAGATAAGAACAATTTGACTTACCCCTGAACCAATATGTACCCTTTCTGGCTGGACAGTTTATCCTAGTTAAACCACCCGCCAGTGTATAACTGAAGTGGAAACAAGCTGGGGCCTTATATTCAGTCCCAGTGATAGTAAAATAAACAGTTGCAACTAGACCACCTGTACAAACCAAGGGAAATCCCAACAAGGACTGTAACAATGGACATCCTGCACCAGAAATGTAAAACAAACTCTGTGATGACACCTACCCCCCAAACAATTAAGCTCTATTTAACTGCCAACTCTGAGTCAATGTATCAACTTAATGTGTCAGGTTTGTGACATTTAAGAAAATACTGTCAATTTTGAGTAAATGTGCATTTAGGCATGTCAGAAAAGAATGAAAGTCATTAGCATTTATGTCAAAAAACATGTTATCAAAACAATTTTTCTTAACAGGATTTTGCGTACAATTAGGCAAGCTTGTAACTGTCGTCAGTAGCTGCTTGCTACCTATAGCCCCCTGGGGTTTGACCTAACAGAAAACAAGCTAGCCTAAAATGTCTGAAAGGTGAACATTAAAACAGAATGATGCCAAAAGATAAAGTTAAGTATCAAAACCGACAAGTCTAAAAACTGTAAATTATTGTAGCCAAACTTTCTAATAATCTTTGGATATTAACTGCTAAATTATAGGGCAAGTCAGAAAAGAATGAAAGTCATTATTTGTACTTAAGTCAAGAGAATGCAACGAAAATGTAATATTTCTTAAACAGATATCAAGCACAATTAGGCGAGCTTGTAACTGTCGTCAGTAGCTGCTTGCTACCTATAGCCCCTGGGGGTTTGACCTAACAGAAAACAAGCTAGCCTAAAATGTCTGAAAGGTGAACATTAAAACAGAATGATGCCAAAAGTAAAATTAAGTAGCAAAACCGACAAGTCTAAAAACTGTAAATTATTGTAGCCAAACTTTCTAATAATCTTTGGATATTAACAGCTAAATTATAGGGCAAGTCAGAAAGGAATGAAAGTCATTATTTGTACTTAAGTCAAGAGAATGCAACGAAAATGTAATATTTCTTAAACAGATATCAAGCACAATTAGGCGAGCTTGTAACTGTCGTCAGTAGCTGCTTGCTACCTATAGCCCCTGGGGGTTTGACCTAACAGAAAACAAGCTAGCCTAAAATGTCTGAAAGGTGAACATTAAAACAGAATGATGCCAAAAGATAAAATTAAGTAGCAAAACCGACAAGTCTAAAAACTGTAAATTATTGTAGCCAAACTTTCTAATAATCTTTGGATATTAACAGCTAAATTATAGGGCAAGTCAGAAAGGAATGAAAGTCATTATTTGTACTTAAGTCAAGAGAATGCAACGAAAATGTAATATTTCTTAAACAGATATCAAGCACAATTAGGCGAGCTTGTAACTGTCGTCAGTAGCTGCTTGCTACCTATAGCCCCTGGGGGTTTGACCTAACAGAAAACAAGCTAGCCTAAAATGTCTGAAAGGTGAACATTAAAACAGAATGATGCCAAAAGATAAAATTAAGTAGCAAAACAGGCAAGTCTAAAATCTCTAAAATTATTGAAGCCAAACTTTCTAACCATCTCGGGATATTTACAGCAAAATTTGTAGAAATATTTGATCAAAAGTACATCTTTGAATCCTCTTGACTCAAGTTTATTGTAAATAAATTTGGTTCTAGATGCAAAGTCCTGAAATTTAGAACAAATACGACCAAATCTCAAAATCTGTGACAAAAACGTATTATATCCAATAGTTTCCGAAATATTACTGTCCGGGAAAGGATAATTAACCACTTCAAAGTTAAACTCATCTATTTTGTGATAGACTTTAATACAAAACCTGTCATTAGTGACCTGAATATCCAAGTCCAAAAACACATCTCTGAAACCATCTGAATTGTTACCCTCCAAAGGGATATCTTTTGGGTAAATTTCTTTAGCAATTTCAAGAAGAAATGTCTGAAAGGTGAACATTAAAACAGAATGATGCCATGTGTGACAAAGAAGGAAAAAAATGCGAGAACTAAGGCTACAAACACGTGCATGACATGGTGTGATAAACAGTGACATGCACGAGGACTTAATTGATAAGCTGCACAATTCAAAGTATAGGCAATACACAGCTGAATGTCTGGCTGATCCTGAAAAGTGAGAAATCAGTCGTTGTCCTTTTTACAGAATGAATGTTAAGTCGCAACAAACAGAAACAAGTAACACTAGTCAAGAGCGTGTAAAGCACGTATACTGCTATACGCAAGGGCTACGTAACACATGTATCCAGACACCATGGTGACGAAAAGCCTTGTGTCAAACTGATGTGGTCAGAATGGGCATGACCAAGTCATGTGAACAAAGAAAGCCAATACATGAAAAAAGTCCATTAACCGCTGGCAGAAAATTTGTCCAGGTCACTTTCATGACGAACCTCCATTATTTTGAAACCAGGGTCATTGGGTCCTTGTCTAAATTTGACCAAAAATCCGACCATGCAAACTTATGTTTCATCATCCATAGACCACGCATATGGGAAGGGAAAATTAACTGTTTGTTTAGACTCTTATTTACCGTAGGCTTAGGCCGTAGCTGTTTCGTGAATGCTAGAACTTGAAACACCACAAGACATGGCCCATCTTGACGCAAATTCCAATTTATTGCATTCATGCTTGTTCTTGTTCAATGGAAGTTTTGATAGGAATTATCTCTTTTGCAACTAATTATCATTGCGCAGAGTTGGGATCGTCTGGCTGTACCACGGCTACAGTCCCTGCAGTACTTGTGACGGTAGGGTTCTGGGCGTCCCCTCATGTGTGCAAGGCTGAATGATATTTTCCTCTGCTGCTTCAGCTTTTCTTATTTATTTTTCTTCATCGTCATCAGACCACTTGTATAAAAACCCAATTCATACTCTCCGAAATCACTATGCTGTGTTGTATCTGCCACAACTCTTGGCAAACTGAAAGTACTCTGGCTTATAACACATACAGCATGGCCAGCGGTTTGCTTTTGTGACGTCAGTAACACTTTCCCACATTGGGCCATCATCGGAGAAAATTCGCGCGCTTTCCTGTCGCAAATGTGATGCACTTTTGGAGCTAAAAAAAAAACGCCACTCAAAAATAAAATTTTACATTTTGATTTTCAGATATCATTTTTAACGACCCTAAACATCAATTTTCTAATTAGTGGTACCCATTCAATCAATAGGACCTTTAAATTGAACCTATGGGGTAGTTGACCAGGGTATCAAAATAAAATAATCAATAAGGTTGTTTCACTTTAATTCTACCTTCATGATATATAGATTAGATTCACATGATACTCGCAGGAAGTCATCACAATAGGCTACTCAGTTTGTACTTTCATTTTCCCACGTGGGATCTGGTCTAGGCCTACCATAGAATCTGGCGCCTATCGCTTTGGCTTGCACTGCTCGATGATAATCGCACAATAATCACAGCGAGTGTTACATGTCTACTTGAAGTGTCTCATGTATTTACGCCCAGCAGGATTTACAGAAACAAGTTCAACTATATCCACATGTTTCTATGGTCCAACGTGAACAAAACCCTAGCAAAAGCCAATCCACGTATGAAAAGAGAAATGTGAAGGTGGAACTGCTTGGAGATAGGACGACACACCCTGCTGCTACAAGCAAAACGCGGCAACAGGATGTCCGCAGCACTCCTTTAGACGAAATTAATACTGCGGTTCTAAAAAAAATTTCGCGCTCGATTTAATTTCGTAAATTTCTAGAACTACGGTATCTCAGTATTAAAAACTCCAAGCGGCGGACCCCTCTGGGCCGCCTTCTAATAAAGATCCGCGCCTAACGCAACTGCATTGGTGAAGGCTACAGCAAATGCTGCCAAACTATTCTTCAATGGGGTCCAGTTTCGCAAACAAACGCAAATAAAAACTACGTAAGTGTAGTTCCAATATTGAGGGCGACATTAGACTGAAGCCATACAGAAATCGAACATCTTAGAACTCTCTGGGTTGCTCAGCCAAATGTAAGTGAATCATGACAACGTGTTGATTTTCAATAACTTCTGGGCACATACATGTACATGATTATGACTTGCACATATCTTCCAAATAAAAAAAGGAGCTAACAAAACTAAATTTATCTGGTATTAAACTGCAACGTAAGAATCTCACATGCAAGCACTGTCTTGTAAAACCATGCCAACCTAAATGCGTGGCACGCTGCTGCTCGCTGGACTCCACAAGGCTGTGTGCTTCTTCATTTTTGTCCATTCTCAGATTATGCTTAATATGACTGGCTGTAAACCAGCTTCGGGGAAGCACGTGAAGCCACCGCACGGGGAATTTCATTAACAGACCGCAAGACCCTTTTTGCAGCTCTGCTCGTTCGTGCCCAATACGATAATCTCTAATTACCTAGATTTGGCTTTAGTTCCACCTTCTGGTGATCAAATAAACTGTTGTCTGCAAGACTTCGGAAGCCAATCACGATGTGAAGTATGCCCATGGGGAAAAAAAAAACAAAAAACAAAAATAAAAAAACCAAACAAACAAAATCAAAAAAAGGAACCCCAACTAGTTTAACATGAGCCGGTCTAAACATAAGTTTGTGTAAAAAATATGAGTGTCACATGGACTGTTGTATGTCATTGACAGGATAACTAAGAGTATGCCTGAGCGGTTTAAAAAAAATGTCCTGAACATGGGATAACAGCTCCAAAGGTACGAAACGCGGCTCCAGATATGGTGCGTGCTTTCCGCCTGCGCTTTGACTTTCAGTGTCCTAAAAATAGACGCAACTTTAGTCAGCCACCACAGTATATACGTCATTTGTAAGGAGTTCTTCCTTATTTTTTATGATAACCGAAGTTTTGAATATCTATTTATTTATATCTCATGACCAATCCATTCTACAGTTATGGGTACATGTACCTCAAAACATGTAGACTGTTATCTATAACCAATACACATTCCTTTGTCTTACTGTTGTAAGCAGGTCTCTTTTTGGCATTGGTGACCTACCTGGCCTCAACATTGGAATCAGTCTGTGCATCGAATACAATATGCAACGTGTCTATTTTCAAAATACGTATAGTGGTTGGTTTCGTGCTAATATTACAGTGATGCGGTCGGGTACGTCCATCCCAAAACAGTTTATTAGTTTGCGTTCGTCCTGTGTTCTGACCTAATAACGAGGCCATGTATAATATTCTGCGTCACTCCGCCAATGTCCAGGTAGAGCCGCCACTGATCCTAATAAATTATCAAGGGAGTACTATTACCCCCAGCAGGGACTAATCAGGGGACCGCGAAGAAATAACAAAGCATTACCAAACAAACTCGAGAAAAGAATTACACTTGAGACAAAGAGAATAAATCAGCTGGCAATGTACGTCTTGTAACTACCGTTAACTTGATTACGAACCTTAAATGGGAATAAGGACTCTCTCTCTTTCTCTCTCTATCTCTCTCTCTCTCTCTCTCTCTTTGTTTTTAAAACACCCTTTTATGCTCGTCTGCGTTCCACATTAGGTAAAAAGGTAAAAATAATTCATAAGCTGGCTATTTCGTCCCTTTACCTTCATGTCAGTTTGGTCTTTTGCTGATAAGTATAATGGGCAAGGGTTAATGGCACCCCCATAACTGATGTCTCCAGGGCTGTGAAAGCAAAGCGGAGCTTGCATGTCCTTACTGTTATGGGAGCAAACACCCCACATGGTGAGTGAATCACATGGAAATGCAGCCTCAGAATGAATACACACTCTCTTAACTGGCTATTCCAAATTCTTTCAGGCCTGGGTTTTTCTCGTAGTTCTTTCAAATACAGAAAGTTCATTCCTACCAGATGCCAAGAACGCACTTGGGCTGTTAATTTGCATATATTTGGTCATTACTTCGATAAAAAGATCAAGGTATTAAGCAAAAGAGCAAACACGAATTCAAATAACGGTCACTAATACGGTATTCTGGATCCTGAAAAATCTATATCGACAACATATGTGGTGGAATAAACTTTTCGCTTCATAGTCCTCTGTACAAAGAATATCCATAATAGCACTGAAGAATATGGTATGAGGTCCATTTGTTGCTGTCGTTGTCATGGTCCTTGATGTGCCAGCCACTGTCTGTGTTGGAAGAGGTGAAGGATGAATTGGTCAACCTGGTAAATAATTAAACAGAAATGACAACATAAATTTTATGCGAACTACTTGCAAGAGTTACCAATACGTAGGATTCAGGTTGCGTGTCGTGTCAAAAAAAAAACAAAACTGGCAAGCCAACAGATGGCGCGGTAAGCGCTACGGGCAACTATAAGTTCTGTGTTGACAGCTGTCAACTGTCTCTGACTTCTTTTCCCCATCGACGGAGACACCTCTGTCTTTAAATATTGTTTAACCCTGTCCCCCTCGAGTCTACCTTGTCTGGGCGCATCAAGCTTCCCCTCAAGTCGGCCGAATCCTGCCTTTTTCAGTGCATGTATGGAAATAGTTTTTTTCCTTTCTTTATCAAGTCATTTATAAGAAAATCACGAAAACCACCTGCTCAAGTGGGCATTTTTGCATCATTCCCTTCATTTCGCCATACCAATATTATGACAAAAAAGTAGGACAGAGCATTTGTTCGGTAAAATTACTGATCGTGCGAAGCAGACCATCGATCAACGTTACGCTGTTTACAATGCATATCCAGCATTGTCCCAGCGCTTTTAAATAGATTTGATTCTTCCCACGTCTCGTGCCCGAGTGTTTTGTTCACTGTGCGTCTTTCCCCTTTAATATAGTTTGTGTGGGATATTTCTCCGTCAAAATGTGGTAATTGACGGCAAAAATAAACTTGTTGCGTCATATTTATTTGGCCCATTTTGGAAAGTTCATCGGAGAACAGCCCCCATGTTCGTTGGTTTCAATGTATTGTTCGGCAGTTTAGCCATCAAACTTTCTGTTCTTTTGAAGTAATATCCATTCATTTCGGACCGGCAACTAATTTCGCCTATAGTAAACAATGGCCTTTCGCGCAATTCACATTCAAATACCCGCATACCCTACCCACAATACTACGCGCGCTGCACCTTCCCTTGAGGATGTTTGCACAAGGAAGGGAACTTACTTGTGGTCCATATTCTATGACGGCAGAGAGAGCTTATGGTCGCCTTGACGATACCTATAAAATTACACTCAAAGTTCATTGACCGTCTGGAAGAGTGACACTGGTAAATGTAAAAACATCATAATGCTGCAAAAAGTATGAGCACTGGATCACTGTTGCCTAAATTTTCGTGGGCACGTGAGGAAAGGTTGCCCTTTCCTTTCTGAACACGGGGGATCAGCATACTTCTCTCCTTGAAATCTTTGTCGGGTACAAGAGCAACCATCACAGACTATGATCTCTCTTGGAGCTTCAGGGTCAAAGTTTTTATTTATTAATTTTTTTATTCATTTTTTTTTTTTTTGACAAAAGTGTAAACTCATACAAATCTGTGACGCAAAATTAATTTTGAGTCTCGACACAGTCAAATAAATGATTTGCATATGTTGATCACAAAATAGTATATCTGTTTATTTGCGTGAATTATTTTCATCATATTAGCATTATCAATACCACAACATACCAGCTCATAGGACTCGGTTTATTCGGTTCACCTCGGGCAGGGCACCCTGCTTTGTTTACATTTTGTGCTCGACCACGCTGGCCGGATTACACGTGGAAGCATAAGAAAGTAAAACACAGGATGTGCTTGGATTTAGCGAAAAATCAAACCGTCAGCAAACTATGAATGCACGTTTCACCACTGATGTGGCATTTTAGGTAAAAGATTTGCACTGTTCAACACAATCAATGCTTTAATCACAAGCGCCAGTGGTGGCATCCGTTGTAAACATTTGACGGCGTGGGTCCGACTCGGCTACCTGCTGATTGGACAGTTGGGCCAACAATGGGATACATAATTAATTACGGTCGGGAAAAGTTCGGTACAACTCGGTATGAACAGGTCTATTGCCATGCAATGTTGCAGTGAATGTTTAAGCAACCATTGTTCAATTTCAACACCATTCTGCCATCATGTTAAATTCATCAAAAGAATAGTGGGATAGTACCCATGGCTTTACTCTTTCCCAACTCATGATAGTTCAAGTGGTTTAGAAAAGAGTATCATCTACTACGCTCTTTGCGCATAAGGGTGTGATCATATAAATTCTCATGACCTGCTTTGTTCCATCCTATTTTGCTAGATGTACTGTGGAAAATTTAGAGTTCAGATATGAAAGGACGGCCAACTTTTACTTTGCAGATCTCCATACGTATGTTGCGTTGTGTCGTCTTTACAAACGAAATAATTTTGAGCTTTTAAGCTTAAATGAACAACGCAGACCTCAGCACAATGCAGTTCCATCTGTATGTTTTGCAGCCAATGGTGCTTACTGATTGTTTATACTGATTGTTTATAAACATTTTCCAAATATCAATTAAGCAGCATGCAATCATGGCCCAAGCGCCAAGAGCCCCGCCGTTCAAATGGATTTCAATTAAAAAAGTAGTAGTTCAAAACTTGCTTTCCCCTCTATAAATCTTTTTTGGCCACACAATGTTCTATTGGAAATAATTCAATGCTCCTTTAGTTGAAACACGCAAACACACATTATAAGTATGGCATATTGCAAGCAGCACGGAGCTCTTTTCCGCAGCACAAGCTTGGTTACATTTTCAAATGAAAAGATCAACCCAAAACGAGACAAAAGACCCCAGTCTGTTACGTCATACTGAAAAGAAGATCCATTTATAATTTAAAGCACACTGTAAAGTGAGTATTCTTTTAAATGTATACCTGCATGTACATGCACTTATATTTCATAGAAAAGCTTACGGACACCACAAATCCCGTAAGTCGAGTCCAACCAGCAGCCAAATTGAACAATACCGTGGACGTTGTGGAGAAAAATGCCATCTGATAAAAACTAAAGAAATATGTTAATTGTTCACACACGCACAACGTGCGATCTTTGAGAGAAACAGCTGGATCTTTGTGATCGATGAAAAAATATACACTCACTTTGGATCTATTTGCGCTCTTGATAACCAGTTTTGGTTACAGTTTTTAGTTACTAAATTTTTGTGGGAAAGCATGCACCTCATATTTCCACTAAACCGAAATCAGTAGCTTGCAACCGACGGTACCTCAAATGCCCCCATGTTTATCTTTATAGCATTAACCTCAATGGCATGGGTACAAACATTTTCTTTACCGTTTGAAAATGTGCATTGATGAAGTCTTATGCTTCATGCCTTACCATTCATAACTGCACCAGGATCCATGTTGTGGCACTTATAACTGCACCAAGACCCATGCTATAGCACTCATGACTATACCAGAATCCATGCTTTAGCATCGATAACTGCGCTGGGAGTGTTGAAGCCGACTATTTGCGGTTAACTGCGAAGAAAGACCCCAGCAAAGATGCACTGGGGTATGTTTCCAGGGAATAGCAACATATACGTACTTACAAGCCTTCCAAGACATCATCTTGTCACATACACACACGTTCTATTACTCTTTTATTGAGACCCCAAATACTTGAGAATAAAAGCAGCAGAGAATTAATGGGAGCAATGTGGATAATACACAGAGAACGCCAGCCTTCGACAGTTAGACCAAGACGGATCCACCTGCGCAAAGGGATTTAAGAACGTCAAGATTACAACTGCATCGGCAGGGCTTACCTGGCCTTTTTTCTTTGCGAAAAGGTAAGCTGCACGCATTTTTAATAATGTGTGAAGCAGGTTCCAAGTCCCCAGATCCTTCTATATTTCTTATTGATTTCATAATGATCTACCAGGGTAATTAAAGATGAATCAGTTTAATAATTCGTGTTATTTCGCACTAGCATTCATCTCTAATCCAAAGAAACTAATACAAAGTAGAGAATAGACACTTAACAACAGGACTGCGACAGTCCTGTGCTCAGCTTACCTTGGATGCACAGACTGAAGTGGTCATGTGACCTCCGGAATTAGATCAAGGTCATCTTTCTTTAAGATCATCATCATATGCAGATTTCTAAGTGTCGGCTCAAGAGTTTTCAAGTGACTGCTCAAAACGATGGCTCAATAGTTCTCACCTTATACTCGAACGACGGCCGACGGCCGACCAACATATAAGCTCAGCTGACTGAGAACTCAGGCGAGCTAAAAACGGTCTTTTTTTTTGTTTTTAATTTTTTTTGGGGGGTGGGTGGGGATGGGGACTGGATTTTTCAATTACGCGTCATTGATATTTCGTTCTCTATATAATGAGAAACGCAGATGGTTTGGTCTGCGTCACGTTAAATTTGTGTTCTGAGCACATTTTACCGTAATATCTTCTATTAGATTATTGCCACATTGAACATGCAATATGAATTCACCGGTACAGAAAGGTATGACGCACTGTTTGCTGGTCTTTTGTGACAGGGCATTCAGGTGCAAAATTACTGCCGTTAAGCATGTTAAACGTGTTTGTGTAAATGTACATCAGAGATTTCTTTCTTTGTATATATATATATATTTTAATTTCCTTTGCCATATGGTCACCGCATTTTAAGAAAGACGGACTCTCAAACCCAAAAACTTTCAAAGAAAGCAGTCAACAAGACCTGAGATATTGGCCAGTGGATAAACTTTACTTAAAATAACAGTTTTTTTCCGGGTAACAGGTGCTGGTGGAGACAGGAATGAGTCCGGCAATCTGTGATTGCGTCTTAATCATATGCTATTTCCTAGCACGACAGACACTAATGAATGGGTCAAAATGTGTGTTTGTGTTTTGCGTTTTGAAAAAAAGTCACATTTTATATTCATATTTATAAAAGTTATGTTGTTTAGAATGGTTAATCTTGAAATAGGCCATTTTAGTTAAGAATAGTGGACTACGTAATGTTGCCTCTAACCAGCTAATCATGCAAGGTTTTATTTATCTGAATCATTATCATCATTTAAGCTTGATTTTTCTTTTTACGAAGAGGCCTTTTCTTTCATGTAATTCCACTGAAATATAAAAAACAAGTAAATGAGAAAAAAAGAAAGCAAAAAAAAAATCCGAACACCAAACAAAAAAACCAACCAAACAAACAAACAAACAAACAAAAACACACACACAAAAACAAAGAAAAAACACTCAAAGGAGAAGGGCTTTCTTTGTCATATTTCGGGCGCAGGTTGGGACACGTATATTTAATCCAGCACTAGAAACATTAACTCATGTATATGATTTGATACCTCAAGGTAAGTAATACATATCCATTTAACGATTAAAAAGGAGAGGATTTCTTCTTGTTGGTTTGAATGAGTTCCTCCCACTATGGCGGTATCGCATGCGGTACCGTAAATTTTCAATGGTTTTCAGCAAAACTGTAACAATCAAGTGATGTCTTCCATTTCGGGTATTAAATGTTCTGCAATAAGGTGCCTCTGGTCCAACAATAAAGTTTTGCCAGCGAAAAGTGTCTCAAATGTTGAAGTACAAATGTGGAAATACTTCCGATTCAGGCCGTCGAGTTCTTACATGGAACAATCATTGTGAATACTTCCTTGCGGTGCATTTTTCAAACCAGTGGGAATATGCTTAAGTCGCTCCAAACCATGGAGGAGCTTGTTTCTAGGACCAGCATCTATTACTATCTGTTCTGTCAGTTCTCAGCAATGAACAAGAGAGACATGTGCTCGGATCTTTTATATATTTACCTGCCCGGAATCCTCTCCTTCAGACGCAGCAGTCTGGCTTCAGAGCATTTGACTCGTGCGAGACAGCTCTGGTAACAAGAACAAGATGGTTTACTCATTTTTGTACACACACACACACACACACACACACACACACACACACACACACACACACACATATATATATATATATATATATATATATATATATATATATATATTATATATATATATATATATATATATATATATATATATATATATATATATATATATATATATATATATATATATATATCGCCTCCCCTTCATTGTGTATACTAACACTGAGGGTGCTGGAAGAGATCACCAGATGCTGACCAGGTTATATACCCTCAATAAACCAAGAGGCAACTTGATTAATACATGCACCCAAAGTGTGGAGTGAGGTTGTGCATTCTGGTACCAGGGTATTACTATAGTCACATACCCGAAAATGCCTGCCCAATTTGTAAACTCTTTATAATGCTTCGTGAAGAATTTAAGATATTTGTGCAAGTGAAAGAAAAGATACCGTAAAGGTTCCAGACATCGAAGAATATACACTTGGTATAGACCTTGCCCATATACAGTAACGCCACGTTTGAAAACGATCATGTTATGATTTTTAAAGAAAGCGACATTATACACCTGTGCACCAATGATAATTGTGTACTCTCACTAATGATTACGTTATTTTGAAAATTCGTCAAACATCAGGCAATGACAGTAGTCCCACCTAATCAACACTGGAAACCACCATGCAGAGCGTCACCATTGGAATGCGCTTGGTAGGAAATTACCAAGGTACAGCTGCACCAAGCTTAAGCAGGACCCAGTCAATAAGCTTTGAGGTATTGTAAATATGAGTTAATAGCCAATGGAAGTTAGACGATGTACGACAGACGAAAGGAGATGAAAAAAGATAAGCTGACTGCCAAGTGTATACAAACGACAGTGAAAACCAAGCAATGTCGATTTCAGACCCTATATCAGTATTTACTTTAGGCGGACAGATGGCAGGCTTAGCCTTGAACGCGCTACATTACCAAGATTAGGTATTCTGTGAGCTGCGAGGCCTGTGCCTTTAAGCCTATTCACTTCTCGGTTGCTCTGGCGTTGTGCTTCAGTGCGCTGATGACATGATTGATTGCTCTCGGGCCGCTTAAATCATTGATTGGATGGCAAATAGGGACACGTCGATAAAACCTGTTTATGGCTTTCTTTTTGCCTGGACCAGGTTGTGGCACCAAAAGTACAACAGGCTGCCAGAATCGACTAAAATATTTTACCATGACAAAGACTTGTTGGCGTCCTGAGCCACCTCCTAATATTAATGTTCCCAATATATCGTAATTCAATTTCACACATTGGATCTGTTTTGATCGCACTTTGTTCACGAAAGAAAAATAAATGTACAATATGGTACGTCAGTGGATATCTGAATACCCAATAATTGTCAAAAATTTAATTAATTATCTTTAACAGGTTTTTGTGACTACGAGATGTCTTTAAACGCGTTGTTCCCGGCTTGTTATGCTCATGTGATAGATTTTGGGTCCTTTAATTTTGTCAGGCTAAAGATAGCTGCTGAATACGCTCAAGGCAGCATCAAATGCATGCGCCGATAGATTCACACCGTCTGCAACACACAAGACCGCATAAAATGCACCTTGTAGATTAGTATATATTGTCATGCCAAAAGTACAAAAGCCACGAAGATGAAGTACAAAAGTATATTTGTCGTGAGATCCCCTGAGTCAAAATGATATGGGAGCACTGTATAGGAAAACCAAAGCTCTAATTTTGGTGAATTAATTTTTACGATGCGGAACAATGTTTCTTTCCATATGGTTTTACATCAGTCAAAGGACTTTTTATACATCATTTTAGCTATGCTGACTCATCAGTCAACTTAATTTTTATCACCTGTCCACAATTCTTTTTTTTTTTTTAGTTTCTCAAAAGACGTTGACCCAGTTTTCGTCATAGTCTGAAGTCAGCCCGAATGTTGAACTACTGTGGGCAACTATGCTCGAACTGTAATGTTGGCCAGCCACAAAAGCTGAAGATAGCATACAATAATATATCTCTCCGTTTTCTTAAACTGCCGCCGAGATGTAGTGCCAATGTATAGTTTCAAACCATGTGTCCTCATTGCGCGTGCTTCGCCATCAAAACATTTCAGTTTTAAAGAGGGGTTCACGAAGACGCTTTTTGATTTATTCTTTCAAATCGGATGTTTGATGCTATGTATACGTAGTGAGAATATAGCTTGACTCAGCCTTTACAATACTTGTTCATTATATGGTGTCCCTGTCTTCTGCAGGTTTTGACCAGTTTTTGAAGCTTCGTTATGGTTGATAAGATTACTTTTTATTGTGATCAATATGATAATACCGGTTGACATACATGAATACTTTTTCTATAACATTGAAGACTAGATCAATTTCGAACTTGGTAGGGATGTACCACGGGTGGATCTCTACCAAGTGTAATAGTATTAATAGATCACTGTACTGAGCTTTGAAAATTCCTTTAATTCATTACTTGCTTCAATCTTTTCCGAAAATATTAAAAACCTTGTATGAACGCACCTGACCAGTTGCATACTGCTGCACTTCTGGGAACTAGTTTTGTGTTTTGGATGAATATTTTAGTGTGTTATATGATAAAACTAGGTCAAATTTATAAGTTACATTGATGAATTCATGCAAAATTTATTTCTGGACTGTAACTTCTTGTCTTTGTTTTATTCACGAAACCTCCGATAGGGACATACCAGAACTAAGATACATGTAATGAATTAAAACTAGATTTTTAGGTCTAGTATCTTGGCAACATTTCTTTCTTTTTTTTAATGAAACCTGATGCATATGTGAATCAGAGCTAATGAATATGTAATGTGGTAAAACTATATCACTTACTTGATGAAGTATTTAGTCACAGCAGTATCCATTTTTCTTATCGTTTCATCCGCAACATTTTTGTTCTTTAACTTTCTTTGTGAAATGTTATACATATGCTTCGGATCCAAAACAAACATCTCAGTCAAACTATGTAACTAGTACTAATAACTAGGTCAGTGATATCCGTATGCAATCAGCTTATATCGTTGTTTGTCTATTTATCTCAGCTGACTTCAACCTGCAGCCTAAAAGCAGGCCAGCTCAGGCTGAGACTTATTTTGGGATGAATATTTCTAGGTCCACTTTTTGTGGGAGGGGTGGGTAGGTGTTGTTGGTGTATTTCATTTTACAGATTTTCACAGTCTCACTGATGGACGTTCACCAAACAAAGTATACATTACTTACGTAACATTACCTCTCGACCACCATCGCCAAGACCTCTGTGTCTGGTGTAAACACCCGCAAAATCGAGATGAGTTAACTCAATTGAATCCAAAACCTGGTGGTCCCATGGCACCATCTCTTGGTTCCTATGGCCCAGCTGTACCCCAGGCAACTGCTGCATCTCTAGTCACTGACCCGAGGATTGCCCTTGCCTTGGAGTCTATGGCTCAGAGTAGCCAGATGCAGGGATATATGTTGTGTGTGCTGATCACCCCCTCTGAGCCTCAGGCTGTTTCTTCTTCAGAGGCGCCTTTGAAGCAGTCAGCCAAGCACCTGATTGAAGCTTTTGAGATCTTAGTCCTTTAGGTCGGAGCGCTCTGAGCAGAAATCAAGCAAGTCGGATTGGAAACCAAAGGGTTCCCATCCTGGTATATCAGAGCCTCGGCCAGTCCAAGCATTCGGGTCTGGATGCTCAGATCTTAAGTCTGAGATGTCCGGAAAGCCACCAAAACTGTAAAAAACTTCCTGAGCCCCCAGTTCTGATAGCTTGGATTGTAAGTCCAGGCAAGCTGCTCCCACCTTCGAGTTGGCTACTGTGCCTCCCTCTCTTGAGAGGCAAGTGGAAATTGAGCTCTGCAGGGATCAGCATTTGCAGTCAGAAACAATGTCTTTTTCCACTGTTGCCGCCACTGCTGCTGAGCCAAAGCAAACTCTGACGGCAGAGTAGCTTGCTACTTCTTCCATTAGTCAGTTTTCTCTCAGCTCTGAGGTTCGGGAGTTCCCTGAACCTCTTCAGGCTCCCTCCTGAGCACAGATGCATGTCCTGTTACATATTAATAGAAAACTGGAAAGGAAACCACTTGCCAAAAAGGGATGGCAGCTTACTTAAGCACAATTTTACTAAAGCAAATGAAATCAAACTTAGTGGGCTGGAGCATACGACAGTTACCTCCTGCCCACTCAATCAACCACAATTGTAGTCCCTGAGCCATGTCTCCCAGAGACCCAGCAGGTTCCCTCCAGCTAGCAGTCTGTCCAGTCAGCGGTCACTGTGTCTCCTGCTACAGGTCCCCCTGAAACCCCCTCTCTAGCTCCAGGTGGGCTGAGCAGATGGAGGGGGTTTGTGAGGGCAGCAACAGCTTCCACAGAAGTCCTTGCTACCCCTATGCCTGGTGTGGTGACAGACCCCCTGCTGTCACAAGTGGCTGCCCTATTGCACATGGGCCATGCAATGTCTAAAGAACCTTTGGATCACCCCACTCCCTTTGCGAGTCCTGAGTCTTTGGACCTCCACACCAAGGCAGAAGATGGGCTTCTATTTTCAGATGCATCTGTGCGCAGATCCTGGTCCAGGTCAAAGTCTCGACCTGTACCCCATACTCTCTCTGAGTGGATGACCCCAACGGTGACCATGGGGTGCGCAGAACAGCTTTTTGTTTGCTCCTATTTACACTACTCTGGGTCTGCCACAATGCTTTGACTATGTCAAAGCTCTCATTCATAGCCTGGTTGATGACCAAACTTTGGTCCCACCAGAGGAGGAGAGGTGTGAGGCCATTGCATTGTCCTGCTGGGGCTTGTCACTAGAGGATACGCATTAGTGTACCCCTATACCTTTCTCACCCTTCGTAGCTTTTTCCTAAAGTTTTATAACCAGCTCACGGCTAAGACTTGTGGCACACCAGTTCCTGTAGAGCCACTGATGGCCAGCTACTTAAGGCAAAGGCAACGGCTCCCAAAGCCAGATGTCCAGGAACGATCGTATTCTGTGCCAGTTTCAGCCTTTAAAAGGAGCAATTGTGCAGAGACATAATTTCTTCGTGGATAAAGCATGTGATCCTTAAGCCCTATGACCCCCCTCCATAGAGGGCTGGTTCCTTGCAGCTTGTCTTAGCCAGAGCTCATTAGCCTTTAATGCTTCCTGGTGTGCTCTGTGGAACATCCATGTTGTTGACATCCTGTGGGTCTGCGGATGGTGATCGTCTACGACTTTTGCCAAGCAGTCGTTGCATGACATGATAATGTTAGAGGAGGGCTTGTATGCCTTTGCAGGCATCACATGCTCCTTTGCTTAGGTTCTGATACTCGGCCATTAGGTTTTCTGGAACCGATCAGAGCAGCCCCCATGTTTCAATTATGGTGTTCCCATGCTTTAGATCTGTTGCAGTCTATAGGTTGGCACCCTTTTTAGTGGGCCTAGGGCTATTTACTAAATTGAACTAATTTCGGACTTGTATCAGGCAGTTGGTCCTGTTGCCCTGGCCTCTCAGCCAGTTGACCCAGACATTCACTGCCCTATGGAGCCGTATACCAGACCCTAGCCACCAGCCAGGTTCATGACTACGTCCTGTTAGATCTTAAGGTCTGAAGGAGTAGAAACAGACAGCTCCTACCCAAGAGGCAGACAGTTATCATATTGGCAGGTGCGTTGGGGTGGGGTGGGGTTCAGTGTGGTCCGGGGCGGGTCGGTAAGGAGGGTTTCTGGCTTCAGCTTGATTCTGCTGTTAGTGGTCTCCAGTCACGTACATCAGAGGTTTTCCCTTCATGCTTCTACTCACATGGGCCGATCTTGTCCCCAAGCTGCCAGTCCTGGTGGTCATTTATGGTCGGTTTTCTAATAACGTTATACCCACTGTCTTTGCGTCTGAAAATCAGCAATGATGGTCGAGAGGTAATGTTACGTAACTAATATGTGAAATTCTTAGTAATTTCGGTATTAGTAAGTATACTTACCTCTCGAATACCAGAGAAGCCCACTCGACCACCCAGCTTCCTCTCAGCTGACGTCAGGTGACCACTCTTCAAAAGAGGAAGGAAGATACGGGGGAGCATGGGCACCTGGAGTCACCACCGGATCCGTAGGAACTGAGAGATGGCGTCACGCGACCGTCGGGTTATGAAATTAAGTGAGTTAACTCAACTCGCTTTCCTGTGCGCTTACCCCTGACACAAAGCTATTGGCAATGGTGGTCAATGATAAAACTGCTCATTTCTAAGTCAGTGTTCTTGTCAAATGCTCATGGTGTAAATGGACCTTTTGAAGTTTTCAAAACGACTTCTGACGCTTTAGCCTTTAAAAGAAGCGTATCGCGTATTGGAAGTTGTCTGTCCGATTTTACATTGAGCTCCTCTTTCCGTAGTTATGGCCCTCTAAATGTTACGAAAGGTTGTTCTTTTTACGAAATCCAACTTTGTCACACACACAGCAGCTCGACTTCCCTATTGACAAATACAAAGAATAGTCTTTTGCTTAATTCAGTTCTTTCCTTTTTGAGATGAAAGCTATGGACATCGGTCGACAAATGAGCAGAAAACCGAATTCGATATTCGCGTTTTTTTGTGATGAAGGCGAAGTTGAAAGTGTGCATTAGTGCCTTTCTATTATCTGAAATACGCATTTTATTTTTAAAAAAATATTCGCTGTATGTACTTTCAAAATTATTTGGTGATTTTCTAACATAAAGCTACAGACGCACATGAAACTAAACATTGCAAATGGGAATGTTTTCGTGTTTCAAGTACAGTGAAACTTCATAAAATATGACTCTCAGATATCCGACATAATTACTTCCGACAAAACTTTTATGGATTTAAATTCAAATCAGTTTGTTATTTGACTGACCTGTCTGTGAATCACGTGCTTAGATATCTGACACGTTTTACAGGGAACAGGTGAGCTCATCACAGTGAAGTTACCTTGTACTTACAGATGGGAACAGATGGTATCACTAGAATTAAGTGTCACCGTACAGATAGGAATAAATGACATCATTATAATAGGGTTTCACTGCACTACAGAGGGGAACTGATAGTGTCGTTATAATGAGGTTTTGCGCTACTCAGAGCGGCGAACGGATGGTGTCATTATAATGAGGTTTCGTCGTACTTGCGGCCACAGGGCAAGGCCAAAAGGGCATTACTTAAAATGTCAAAGTTACGTCTTTAATTTCCATTGTGCATTAAGTATTGGCTTTTGCTCTGAAGCACTATTCATTTTGTTCCGTAGCGTTCGTTCTGTTTAATAAAGTTTGTGCCTCTGCTGCCCGTGGATCTTAGCTTTGTTTGCATTTGCACGACGACCGTGATTTCATGGTATGCACCAAACAGATTATTCCAAAGTGGCAAACATAATGGTTCAGTTTTATGCCTGTTGTTACCATCAAATTGTTGCTTTGGTTGACTTAGTTATAGTATACACGGTAAGCTGCTGACAAGATTTTGTCCTCGTCTGGTCACTTCGCCACTCTCTGTTTAATTGGAAATTCACCATGTTCTTGAAAATTTGACAATTTCTTGCGTTGCAAGATGATACAATAAAAACATAGACTGGCGTTCTCCGCCGTGGAAACATCATGTGATAATGAATAGCTGCCTGGTAGGGGGACAATAGGAACCGAGCTAGTCAAAGGGTAAATGTAATGTACATATGCACTAAGCGTATGGCCAGACTGCATTTTCTGCGTCGCAGCAATGTTTCACCTAATAGCTGGAGTTGCAGGTGCTTCTCTCTCTCTCTCTCTCTCTCTCTCTCTCTCTCTCTCTCTCTCTCTCTCTCTCTCTCTCTCTCTCTCTCTCTCTCTCTCTCTCTCTCTTTCTCTCTCTGTCTCTCTCTCTCTCTCTCTCTCTGTCTCTCTGTCTCTCTCTCTCTCTTTTTGCGCTCAGCTGACATGGCAGTCAACAGATCTTATGCTATCACTCTTTGTCCGTCATCGTCCGTCCGTTCACAATTCACGTTTTCGACTTCTCTTAAGACCGTAGACAGGCTCACTTCAAACTTGGTGGTAATATACCATCGGTGGGTCTTTACCAGCTTCTTTACAAGGTCAAACTCCAGTGATTTTTAGATTTGTCATGAGGGTTTTTTTTTTTTTTTTTTTTTTTTTGTTTGTTCTTTTTGGAGGAAAATCTCCTACGAAACCGTTTACCCAACTGCTTTAATGTCACACAGGGACATTCCTCGGGGCTCTTAGTTGTCAATTTGTTCAACAGGTGTAGCTGTATTGTTTTCTATTTTTTATTATTTTTGTGTGTTTTCGATATTCCCGACTTCTCCAGAATTATCACTCAGATTAAGCTAAAACTTATGGACATGTTTCTTATGAAACGATCAAACAAAGATGTACATTAGGTGGTACTGTTGTGGATTCCTGACTTTGTACGATATTTTTCATTCGATGGTAAATGCACCTTTCGTATTGATTACTATGTAAGTCACCGGATATTTTAATCGTAATCAACGTTTGAGACTTCTTCTCCAAAACTGTCGGCATATTCATGTTAAACTTGGTGGCAATGTATCTGACGTGGGTCCCTACCAAGCTTGTTCCAATGGGCACGGTCCAGTGAATTTTGAATTGTTTATTATTTATTTATTTATCTATTTGTTTATTTATTTATTTATTTATTTATTTATTTATTTATTTATTTATTTATTTATTTATTTATTTTGTGTGTGTTTTCTTTTTCGGTCAAATCTTTAAACATTTTCTCCAAGAAAACAGTCGCCAAAATGGTTTGATAGCACACAGGAACACTATTTGGGACTCGTAGTTCCTAATTTGCTAAGCAGGTGGCGCCGCAATTAAAAAAATTATGTGTGTTTTTTTTTTTTTTTTTTTTTTTTTTTTTTTTTTCGACTTCTCCAGAACCATCGCTCAGATTAAGCTGAAACTTGGTGGAAATGTTCCTTGTGCAAGCTTAGGTCAGCCGAGCTCGCGGTGTTTACACAGCCCTCTGGTTTTCAAGTGCTAGCACATTTGAAACTGGGTGCCGCACTTTTACTAAAGGAATACAAGAAAAGCTTACCAGGCTGATTGTAATAAGGCCTGAAATTTTTACTAAAAATATTTGATGTATAGTTTGCTTGATCACCGTGTGCATTTTAATGATCAAACTGACTCTTGCCATTTAAAAGCACGAGAAAGATAACAGATAGCAACAGGTGGGGAAAAAGAAGTAGGTCAAAGTTCATATAATGCAAAAACGTGCGTTAGCCTTTTTTGGTTAACTGTATTCACTTAATTGAATCTGTGGTATTGATAATTTGTTTTGACCGTTCTTTTCCCTTGTTCATCTTCTTTTCGCGTACACATGCAAATGCTTACTGTAACCTTGTGGTTTATGCCTTACCGCGTTTCCCGCTTGTACCAACGTGAACACCGTGCAGAAACATAGATGGTCTCTTAAATGCTAACCATGTGACATGCATTCAGTTTTAATTGTTTTTGAATTTTGTAAATATAGCAGCCGTGTTTCGTGAACAGATCGATGCATATATGTGACCCCAGTGTAACGTGAATAATTTATTGATTCCTTGTCCCCTGAGTTTGATGCTGCTTGCTCATAAACCTCAACAGGTGATACATGTAATTGAGCATCGGTGTTATTGCTATCACTATCATCAGCTCTCTGACAGAGAAATAGGAGTACGCTTTGTTTAGGCTTGTATATACAGGCGTGTGAATACAACCGTGTGAATACAACCGTAGACGGAATGAAACTCTGCAAAACTCATTGTAATTATTCCTGTTTGACGACACCAAATTCTCAAAATCATTTTCACGTTCAAATAGTATAAGTAGACTTCATTTGCTGTAATGTACACATGGAGACAACGCGTCAGGTCAAAAGCGGTAGTGGTCAACAAACATTCTTCGTTGCGTGGTCATGATGTTAAGTTGATAAAGCCACAAAGATCCTTTGGATTGACTGGGCGCAATTGTGCAACTTTTCCTCATTTTACTAGAAACATGGCGCTCGTTTTAACTGATCGAATTACTGTTGAAAGACCTTTCCAGGGTCAAGTCAATAGTTAGCTCTCGAACTACACCTGGAAGAGGTCATTCTATATCCAAGGAATGGAGGCGCTTGCAACATTTTTGCGAAGACATTTTCGACATTGCGATTTAAAATAAGCCTCTCAACATCCATGATATAACAAACAAAACAAAAACAAACAAACAAAAAAAAAAAACAACCCAAAACACAACCAAAACAAAACACCCCTCACCAAAAAATGGCCTGATAAATATTGAGAATTGTAAACATGCGTTAATCTTATCAAAACGCTGTAAAAAAAAAACAAACAAACAAAAACAGAAACAAACAAACAAAAACAAACAAATAACAAAACCAAAAAAGAAAAAAATGTGATTCGCACCCAAAAGAGCTCACTCTGTATCCCAGGGATGGAAATCGCTTGCAACATTTTTGCGCAGACATTTTCTCTATTTGTGACTCGTCATAGCGATTTACAATTAGCCTCTCAACATACATGATATGACCCAAATTAGTAATAGTAATAACAATAGATAGATAGATAGATAGATAGATAGATAGATAGATAGACAGACAGACAGACAGACAGACAGACAGACAGACAAACAAAACGAACAAACAAACAAACAAGCAAATAAATAAATAAATAAATGAATGAATGAATGAATGAATGAATGAATGAATGAATGAATGAATGAATAAATAAATAAATAAATAAATAAATAAATAAATAAATAAATAAATAAATAAAAAGTGTTATAAACATCAAACACGTGTTGACGCGGATTGTAAACATGCATTACCTTCGTAGAACATCGTACAAAAAATTGCGTTATTTGAATGCATAAATTAGTTTTAGCTAGCTCTGACCCGGCATCTTCCATTTGTTGCAAGTGTATCATCAGGGCTGGTAAAAAGTCATGATGAGCGATAACGTACACTGGTTAATTAATTTCGGCTGTTAATGCCTCATTTCGGCGGTAGACAGCTGTAGATAGTGTTGGATAGCAGTGGTACCTCTGGGTACCGCTGGCCACTGCCGAACATCAATTAGGGCTCTGGGAGCTTGACGGTGGTCACCGGTGTTCGGCGGTAGCCAGCGGTACAAAGCGGTAGGACCTTATTTTTTGCCCTCTGCCGCTGACCAACGAAGTCTAACGCCGGTCACCGCCGGCCACCGCGGACACCGCCCAGTTCACGTAACTACACATTGGCATATGTAAAATATGGAATTATGTGGAATAGGAAGGTGACAAGGTACATGTACATGACAGATAAATATAGACCTGTCTAGTTGTTCTTGACACTTTCATGCCAGGCGGCGGGCGGCGTTAAACTGCGGTGGTCAGCGGTAGAGGGCACTTTATAAGATCCTACCCCTGGCCAACGCTATATACCGCTGGCTACTGCCGACCACCACTGGCCACCGTCGAGCTCCCAGAGCTCTAAATGATGCTCTGTGGTGTCCAGCGGTACACAGGGGTAGACAGCGGGACCACAGCTATCTACCGCTGGCTACCGCCGAAATGA
This sequence comes from Hermodice carunculata, assembly GCA_964020975.1. Lineage (NCBI taxonomy): Eukaryota > Metazoa > Annelida > Polychaeta > Eunicida > Amphinomidae > Hermodice > Hermodice carunculata. The sequence continues at coordinate 52,266,464 of OZ026617.1, forward strand.
GACATTTACCGCCGAAATCAATTTACTAGTGGTAGTCACAACGTGTGAGCATGAAAATATGATTGCAACAGTATGTAGACAGATATTATGCATCTGTTTCCTGCTCTTCATTTATCACTGACAATTTTGGTTGCCTTTTTTTTCATTCATCAATTTATTTTTTCTACCCTTCACAACCACTCGTAATCATAAGCAGACCAAGCAAGAAATCCTACTAATCAGCATTTGCTTTCGAAACCAAGCCAAGTCCGTAATCTGTAGGTTAATATTTGTAGGTTGGGAAAGAGGGAAAGTTTTCTTGGAACCTGATGCCACTAAAAGGCATTTATGTAGCAATTATGTCGAATAAAATCGCTTATTAAGTTATACACGATTAGTCATTGCCGTACTTTAAGTAGAATACGACAATTTGATTGTTTTAAACCTTTTCTCCAGTCATTGGCCCATTAAATCCTAGCACTGCAAAGCTGCGTTTACCATAATTCTGCTTGTATGAACAACTCAAACGATAGCACTTTTCTGTACAAAAGCGGCCGATTATCTAGAACCTTAACTTGTTTGAAAAAAAATGAATAGGTGTCTAAAGTGTTATTGCTATTTTATTGTAATAAACCAGCAGAGAAACTGTGTATAATCCGCTGGCGCTGTAATTATGTGCTTTATGGATAGCCATATGACTAAGGTGGTTCCTTTTATGGATATAGGCAAATGCTTGTTTAGTTTAAAGTTTTGCGTTGAGTTTAGCGTTTGTTGGAAATTTTAATGAAAAAGTGCTTGGCAGCAATTCTATTTTAGTGCGTTATGAAATGGTAATATTTGACATGAGTGACTAACTGAATGTTATCAATTTTATGTCTACGGTTTGGATAAAGCCATGGAAATATGTCGGTAGCACTATGACAGTATTATAACAATACTTGGCCTATTGATCTGGAAATAAATATTACACATATTGCAAAGAATGGCATAGTGTGCTGTCCAATTTATTACCCAATCAACAGATTAGCTGAAATGCTTGGTGCTTTTGATTTATATTTATTACCAGCTGCTTGTAAAACTTAACAGCACACATTTGACTGTCGGTATTATTGTGACCACTCTCATCAGCAGGCTGGCAAAAACAAAAACAATAACAAAAACAAAAACAAAAACAAAAAACAAAAACAAAAAACACAACAAAGAAAAAAAAGAAAACGAAAACAAAACAAAAGAACAAAAAAAAAGAGAAGTACTTGGATAGACGCTTTGTTCCGTGCTGTAGAGACAGGTGACTCAATACGAACTTTGATGGGGTGAAACATTGCAAAATAGAGTATAATTAGTCGTATTTGAAATTACCAAATACACCAAGCATGTTGCTGTTCAAATAGTACACGAAGATTAATTTGCTACGATACACACATGGAAGACAAGTACCGTGTCAGGTCAAAGCGGTGGCAGTTAACAAATGTTTTGTAACTTTAATTTAGGTTTTAATTAAGGTTTTAAGAGCCTTTGAATTGATCTGATGCAACTGTTACAGCTTTTTGCGCTTTTTGCTGGGAACATTGTTTGATTGATATACTTTATTTATTGAAAAAGGATAAGAAAAGTAGCCAAAGGCTAATAGATATTCTACTCCTCGTGTAAATCCAAATATATACAAATACAACCGTACATAGAGTAATGTAAAGAGAAAAAAGTGTAAAAGACAATAAGATACAACATAAAATGACAACATACACTGTTATACGTAACACATGGGATCACAATATAATACAAGATCGCAAACTGCCATAATACTGGAGAGGAGGACATATAGGACAGAAAAAAATTGAAAAGCGACAGATAATTGAACATGTGTGGGTATATATATATATATATATATATATATATATATATAGTAATGTGCACACGCCACAGATGACGACTGAAGGGGATATACTAGTCCGACTGAAGAACCAAGGTTACAGTTTGGCGCGGCCGAAGCACGATGGCGACATGCCCACACTGCCACTGTGGGGCCACCATTGCGCCCTTCAGCTCGGGTGTTCTTTCCCCGTCTTGTCATCGTCAGACACCTGCAGCGTGCTTATACTATTTGTAATATAAAGGACTAATTAGCTGATATATACATGAGCATACTTATGACATAATTTTATGGTCTACAACATATAAATACAATGTGACTAACCATTGTCATCAGTGTCGTCTCCCCTTAAGAACTTTTTGAATCTTAAAGTGCTCACTATGTATTGACCTGACGCGTCCATCAAAGAACAGTTACTGAGGACTGCAGCGGATGAGGTACCGAATAGAAGTAAATTGATTTTCTCGGTTTGACGTAAAGTTTCAAAAATAATACCTGTGTTGTCAGTGGCAAGAATTTCAGAGACCCTTGTCAGAAGAACTTGTCTATGAATGTTGTAAAATGGACACTGCAGCATGTACTGAATAATAGTTTCGGCTCGAAAGCCACAAGAGCAAGCTGGAGAGTCACATAGGTTTCGTGAATAAAGATGAGCATTCAGAGCACTGAAGTCAACTCTCAGACGATTTAACAAAATATTGAGCTTCCGAGGTCCGTGTCTCAAGTGTGCGAGTCTGGAATGAAAATATATTAATCTAACTGATGTTTTAAAAGTGTTTAAAGATGGAGCATTTCTTACTTGAAGTGGAAAATTGCATTCGTTTGAAATACAGTTATAATTTTTGATTATATTACTCATGAAAGGCTTTTCCAGCATTAAGTCAAGAGTTTCAGAGTTTGTCCAGGTCAACAGCTTTCCTTGTCGCAGTTAGAGCTCGAAATGCGCCCAGAAGAGCTGTTTGTTCAGTCTACATCCCAGGGCTATTAGAGTTACCAAATGTTTTTGCAGATATTTTATTTGCATTGGATTCGACATGGTGATTTATTCTCAGCATTTCAATAGTGATGATTAAAAAGCCCTTCAAAATGGTGTGATCAAGCACATGTTGCTGAGCATTTTAGTTATGCATTATTCCCAGCAAATTGCCGGAGTCGATAAACAGAAATACGTGACTTGAATGCATATTTCAGTTTAAGTCATGTCTGGCCCACCATCCTCCGTATGTTACAAGTGTATAATCGTATCTGCCAAGAAGTCATGATAATCTATAATCGATGACGTAGTCACGACATGTGTGCTCCAATTTATTGTCAGATTGTGATGATGAGTCTTGTGTTTCATGTTCGTTATCTATCTTATTGTCTGCGGATCACTGATCGATTTACTTCTACTCTTCATAATTACTCGTAATCATAAGCAGACCTTGGAAAGATACTATGCCAGCATTTGCTTTAGAAACCAAAGTGATTCCGTAGTCTGTTCGGTAAAGTTTGAAGGTTGGGAAAGAATGGAAGACTTCTTAAAGCAAAATGTCACTGAAAACCGTCAATGTGGCAATAATGTATTTAAAAATGAAATCGTTCATTTAGTTACACGCGAATTGATCATTGCTGCACCTTATGTAGAGTACGACAATGTGATTGTTCAAAAATTATGCACCAGTCATTGGCCTATTGATCCCTAGCACTGCAAAGCTACATTTATACCACTCTTTTGCATGTGTATGTAAGTCAAGAGATGGCATATTTTCTGTAAAAAAAAAGAAAAAAAAAGCGGCCGATGGTCCAGAACCGTAAACTGTCAGAAAAAAATGTGTTAGTATCTCAATTGATATAAATAAATAAGTAATAAATAAATGAATGAATGAATGAATGAATGAATAAATAAATAAATAAATAAATAAACAAATAAATAAATAATTAAATAAATAAATAAATAAATAAATAAATAAATAAATAAATAAACGAATAAATAAACAAATGAACCAACACAGGAGCTGTGTATTGATAATCCATGTCACTGGCGTCGTACTTGCTTGTTTGATGGATAGCCTTATGACTGCGAAGGTTGCTTTAATGCATACGCACAATTTTGGATCAAGTTTGAAGATAAGCATTGACTCTGCTTTTGTGGAAAGTTTTAATAAAACAATATATGGCATCAATCCTATTTTAGTGTGTTTTGTGATATAAATTTTATGTCCCACGATTTAGATATCCCTCCCGATACATGTTGATAGCAGTATGTCACTATCGTAACAATACTTCGGCTATTGATCTGGAAACATAGGTATTACACACTTCAAAAATGGCATGCCGTGCTATCTATTTTGTTGCCCAATCAGCTGTTTACATTAACAGGTGAATGCCTAGGATTCATCTTTATTACCAGCTGCTTAAATATATTGGAACCACAGAGGTGTGGTTAATATTGTTATGACAGGGAGGTCTTGCTTTTAAGACACAAGGGCTCGTAGGGGTCCTTTGGCTTTGGCGGATCAATATCTACCTAAGTCTGCCATGCATGCGTAGCAAAGCACTTGCTCACATATCTATTCTCCTGTGAAAAGAAATCCACCTCCATTGTAACTACAAGCACATTTTACGCCTTTCTGGCCGTTATGTCACTTCCAGGACATTTTCGTTTTGTTTCTCTATTCAGGCATACCCTTAGCTATCCTGTGCCAGGAATATAGCAGAAGCCTATGTTAAACCGAAGAGAGTGACCTCTTTTTCAACAGAAGTATAAATATGTGTATCCGTGTTTTTCCACACTTGTATGAATGACTGAAGGTATCTAAAGTATACAAATCATGTTGGCAGTTATGAGAGAACATGTAAAAGATCTCCCAGTTCTGCGCAGGTAACAAAATTGCGTGACTCATGGAGTATCATGGAGTAGATAGAGTGAGTACGTTAATATGTCCAGTAAAATGAATTTCTCTTGCGACTTATGGAATCAGAGGGTTAAAGTTTGGAACTTGTTGCAGTATTTTGACTGTGACGTATATAATAAATCAAAATGTATTTGTTAGGTATGCAAATGAACATGGAGTGATACTTTGTCTTTATTTAACATTTCTGTATGCTTAATTTCAATGTGTCATTGAATATAGCGTGTTGATACTTTTAACTTCACATGTTTCTCCGCAATAGAATAATATCAAGCATCAAGAAAGGTTCAACAAAAAATCGATTTAATCTAAGATCATTTTTTAAATCCCGCAACACGTAGACTCAGGTCATTTTCCTTCTGAGTTATGTATCACTGACCCATAAAGCGTGACTCAAAAGGTCCTTAGTGTGCCGCTTATGTCATTTTGACTGTAGCTATAGACCATATAGACTTTTCGGAGCATCAAATAGAGAGTCTAAATATTGGTAATGGTAGCAATCTGCCTTTTTTATTGCCCCTGTTCACGATTATAACAATATATAATATACGTGCAAGCTGTCGTTGTGAGATTCGTAACGATTTTTACAGAAATATATGAATCATACACCTGCCGGTACGGGGATGGAGGCAGCTTGAATACACCAATTACAAATTGTCTGGTACGAAATCTGCATAATTATGACGTCCCCTTAAAAGTTTGAATAACTGTGCTCTGATGTGATATATATATATATATATATATATATGATAAACAGTTAAACTGATGAGGTATGTAATGAGTAGAATCTAACCGAGGACTGCCTTTTTTACCGTGCACCAGTTGTAGTACAGCAACCAAGAGACCCCCAACTGCGGAAATGCACCACGTTATTAGATTAATTAGTACCAATGGAATGAAACAAGGGTGCTATCAGCACCGTAGTTGGCATTTGAAGTACCAAGGATAAGACTTGCACAACTTAAAGCATGCTGAAGCCATAATGTGGTGATCTATATTGTGACAGAATAATGGTAAATTGAGTGATAAACTGTATAGTGTACCAGTCAGAGATTGCCAGTGAGATTTATAAATGCATCAGGTCCTTCCTTGCAGTTACAAAAGAAACCTGTTTGAATTAATGCATGCATGCCCCCCCCCTTCCCCACTTTTTGAATGACTGTAATTCTTTTATCGTAACTTAGATTTAAGAGCCTAATGCAATCACATATTCACAGCGTAACCTAATGCATGGTATGTAATAAAATTGGTTGTTCCAATCTGGTACCGAGAGTAAATCGTAACTTGAGTAGTACACATAACAGGTGATATATTTTGACGTATCTTACCGGCAGATACTCCTGACTGCTGTAAACATTGGCATCTCAAAGCTGTTAATATTTTTTGTTAGTGAATGCAGGCGATGTATGCTTGTAGTGACGTTGTCCTCGTAAACCGCAACAACTTGAGCACTGGCTTACAAATCAATGTAATCCTGCTCTCCTTGATCAAACATCAATCAAGTAATAGCCATATTAGGCATCCTGAAAGTTTGGGTAAATTTGTCTGTTTACTTTAGAGTTGCCTTATCATGTGTACCTCATGTATGGTGGGGGATCAGTGCCATGAAAAGCATATTTCTAACGTGTGTCATTAAATGTACACGTGTCTGTAAAATTTTTGGACACGTCCACTAAATAATTTAAGGCGTGTATCTTTTCAAACTCGCCTCAACTAAGTATGGGGACGTATGTTATATACATTGAAGGGCTCGTGTTTGGTAATTATGAAACGTGTTACCAAATTTTTTAACGTGTTACCAAATGCTAGACGTGAGAAGGTTACAAAAACTTGACCATTTTGCCCACGTGTTCTAATGGCCCCCGTGTGCCCATTAATTAGACACGTGCGATTATTTTAATGCACACGTCCGTGTTTTGTTACACGCTTATTAATATTAATTAGACACATGTTAATATTTTGTGAACGCGTTCAACTCAACAAAAACGCGTGCTATTATTGGTGGAGGTACAGTGCCACAAGTACGGTATGTCTAACGCATGCTAGTAATCATATACACGTGGTTTCCAACATCCCAAAGCCTTTTTGAATTATTTCAAGGAAAAAGCTTGACGAAAGTCGTTCCTGGACCGCGCGAATTGTATTGCGTATTTGAGCAATAAAAATTCGAATGTTAGCGCCCAACCAGTCATGCCGGTCGCCATATTGATCACATGTGCAAAGAACCTTGGGTCAGTTGTAAAAACCAGCTTTCATTTGGTAGTCTTCACGCATGCTCACTACACTACAAATACTTGAAATGACACGCGTTTAACAGCATCACTGACGCGTCTGTGAATTGAGGCACACGGGGTTCAAATTATTAACGTGTCCGCGAATTAAAGCACACGAGATTTAAATTATTGACGCGTCTGCGAATTAGTTCAAGCACACGTGCATAATAGATCGGGTTTATGGCACAATATCCCCTTGACAATAAGCTGGCGTGAGGTATTTAGTGTAGTGATTAAAGCATGCTCCCAGTTAGCCGACGTGTGTAAATTGTAATAGTCGCGTGCTTTTATTAAGTGAACACTTGCACATTATTTAATGGACGCGTCCAACAATTTACAAACACGTGTACGTTTAATGTCCCGCGTTAGAAATATGGTATTTATGGCACTGATCCCCCACAACACAGAAACACACGTATACACACACACATATATTTATATAAATATACATATATATATATATATATATATATATATATATATATATATATATATATATATATATATATATATATAAAACTGTGCGTCTTTTCATGTCCAAAGGCTCGTTTCTCAAACCTTCTGCACTGTAAAGATATCGACCTTTAATCAGTGTGCTTTTATCAAATTGCTGATAGATCCTTTCAATGCCACTGCGGTAGATTTTGGACCAGCGATATAAAGAAACAGCAATAGCAGCGACTGTTTCAGTGTAGCAACACAATGATACAAACGTATTGGCCACCATCCATGATGACACGAAATTCAGTATTTCCAAGCAAAGGAAATATGAAGTATACATGAAACGCCACACTCTAATGCTAGAATCCTCAGGTGTCAATTAGCAGCGTTTCAAGCCCTGTTGTGCGTTAAAGTGCTCATAATTGTCATTATATATTGACATTCTTTCAAAAGAAGCATATTAACAGAAGGTAATGTTTGTGACTTCATTTTCTTGATTCATTGCAGAGGCATATTCTTCTCTATCCTTTCAGAGTGTGATTTTTCACATAGAGAAGCACCCGATGTACCCCTGGTATACTCAGTGTGTCACATTCAACTTCTTCCCAACAGCAGCCCATGAACTCGCCTACAATTTATTCAATGTCATCACAATTTATGGATTGCCACTGGTCGTCATAATTATTGCATATTCCCTCATATTAATAGAGATGAGCAGAAAAACGAAGGAGAGTCGAGGTGAGTATTTTAGAACAACTACCAAAGAGTGATTTTGTTAAAGTACAGTTACATGAATATTAGACAGTTTCCTTTGAAGATTTCTGTTCTTCTTGCTATAATTTAGTGTGTCCCACAACAACAACAACAGTCCTCGCATCACATGGATAATCAAAGTTGCTACTACTTGTGATCAATTTCTTAAATCACAATGTCTGGGCGCATAACGAATTTAATTGCGTTTCATTGGTGCCCCAGTCATGGGTGGGTAGTTTTTTCAGGTCACAAATGAAGATGATGATGATGATGATGATGATGATGATGATGATGATGATGATGATGATGACGATAATGGTAATGATGATAATAATGATAATAATAGTGATAATAATAATGATAATAATAATGATAATAATAATAACATTGATAATGATAATCATCATCATCATCTTCTTCTTCTTCTTCATCATCATCATCATCATCATCGTGCTCTTAATTCTGCCCGTATTAAAACCCTCTGCTGGCTGGTATACAGTTGCACTTCCAGGAAAGTCACGGTCCAGTACACTGTAAATGTACATACCTCAACGTGTTATTCATATACTAAAAGGGTTGCTGTTAAGTACTTGAATTTATTGGTGGTGTATTTCAACTTTGCTTTTCTTCTGACCACACATTTTAGTTGTCTAAACCTGATGTGATTATGTAGCTATCTCAAGAATTTTGTTATGAATTACAAGTTTCAATCTTTTTGTGCGAGCAAGACATTCATATGTACTGCATGAACTGTACTAGAAAATTATCATTTTTCAAATAATTGTTTGACTTGGGCTGTTCATCAACTGCAGCCTGTCGATATGGCGTAAATCAGGAACGGAATCAGCTTTGGTAGTCCTCCTTTTGAAATTGTGTGGCACAAACCTGAAAGCGCTGGGTCGTAGCGAGACACAAATTTTCACAACTAAATTGCTGGTCATTAGGCGCAAGACACACCTACTCATAACTGCATTGTATATCATTAGGGACGAGACACAAACATTTATAACCACATTGTACGTCAGAAATAGCCTAGCACAAATATTCACAACCATATTTTAGGTCAAAGGTAGCAAAACACAGCTCTCAATAACAGCACTGCACTTCGAATGTCGCCAGACACAAATATTCATGTCAACGTTGTCCGATGATGTTTCAATTGCATCCAAGGGCATTTCTACCCTAAATGGAAAGTAATGCGTGGTGTTTAATTTTTCAAAGATTTGTGAAGAACCAGCTAAGACAATCTTCGTTAGAACAAAAAGAAAAAGAAAGAAAGAAAGAAAGAAAGAAAGAAAGAAAGAAAGAAAGAAAGAAAGAAAGAAAGAAGAAAGAAAGAAAATCAAGACGGCACTGATTGTATTTTGTAGTTGTTTTGCAGGTCTTCTGTAATGATGTCGTGATCATGGTGAGGACAAGAGAGACATAATGCCTGATTTAATATACACTTAATTTAATGCGATGGCCTTTGAAAGCCATGGCCCTTACTCGTATTTTAAGCTTCCCCAGGTCATTCGCTCCTTCGCCTCTCATATGATTGCAGTAGCTTTCTGCCAATACTTTCATTCAGGATCGCACGAGAGAGAAAAATATGAAGATGTCACAGACAGCAATCAGAACCACTGGTCGTTGTGATTCAGGTTTTCTGCAGATGTTTGAGGGTTCAGCAGTATATCTTAATGACACAAATGTTTTTTTAACAACACAATCATGCACAAAATGTCAACGCTACGTGTAGCGCTCATCCCAAAGCTTTCACCCCCCCCCCTTTTTTTTTTGTACCTTTGCCGGTAAATATTTATCATTTGCTGACGCGGTCAGCGTGCATCTTGTAAATCAGGATAAAGCAGTAATTACGATTTATTTCCGCTCCCATCGATTGCTAACTATTTTAATCATGTTTTCGCTATGTGTTATCTGATTTGATCTAGCCCAAACTCAAATTGAAGATTACATATCCGTGTTTATCAGTCCTATACAATTCTTAATGTATCAGAAATCTTTGTGAGGAGCATTAGGCTTGATATAAATTAGAGATTAGCTCAATCTACCCTGACAACATTGTTTGAAACTACAGTTGACAAGGATGAGAAGGACGTCCTTATGTTTTGTAGCCAGACACAAAAATATTCAAAATCGTCAGCTACAGCGATTGGATGTCCCATACTCTACACTATGCCCAGTTTTTTATCATTTGCAAGATGTACTTTGAAGGGATTCTACTTTAGCATTTGAATGGCTATTTCAAAATGTTCAAGCAGATGTGAGTGCGTCTCAGCTCCACCCGCATCAAACTTTGGAATCAGTCTATCTGAAAAAAGAAAATCACCCTGTAACACTTGAAGTGCTAAGCACACAATTGCGCTCATTTGGATTTTTGAATTCATTCTAGATTTGGATTCCTCCTAACACAATCACCGTCTTTACCCTAAATGCAATTCTTAGTTCTACAATATTTCGAAATTGAATTTGAATCCTTTGGGGTTTTCTTTTAATACAGTGAAATTGCATTCTAACGACACTCGGGTATGCGACACATCCATTATAATGGCAAAAGTTGATTTTCTTTCTTGATTGGTTTATATACCTGGCATATTCAGTTATCTGCCACATTTCTAAAGGAACAGATGGTGTCATTATAACGAGTTTTCACTGTGGTATGCCGTAGAACACTGTTTGATTACCCCCAAAAACAAAAAACAAAACAAAAAAAACAACAACAACAAAAAAAAACAAAACAAAAACAAAACAAAAACAAAAACAAAAAACAAACAAAAACAAAAAACAAACAAACAAAAAATGGGATTTTGGCCCAGTTGTGATTTGTATTAAGGATTTTTTTATTTGTTTCTGTTTTTGAATACATAAGGGTTATTGGATTATTGGTATGTCCTAAACAGGACCTGATTATTTATAGTTCAGGTGACTACCAACATGTATGTGGGGGACTCCTTGCTCAGCATCAGGACCATGAATAAAGAGTCTAAGTAATATGTTAATCATCGTGTTCATCTCATCATTCTGCTCTAAAATGCCACACATAGTTACGGTTTGATCCGTTTAACCCGACCTGGGAATAAACGTCACGAACGACGCAGTTTATCATTAAAAAAAAACAAAAAAACAATGCTGTCTCTTTAAAAGTTCAGAGCTTTACGTACCTTTGTTTGCATACAAACTAAGCGACTACAAATGTGGAACATTTAATTGCATACGCGCTATGCATTCTTAGTATGTTTGCAGTATGACCACAAGGCGTGAATGAAATCCACATGTGTAGACAATTTAAAAATCTCTGAGCTGTTTACGATTTTTTTTGTTTGATTGTTTGTTGTTTTTTTTTTTTTTTATGTTGTTCTTTTTGGAGTTTTAGTTTTAGTTTTTGGGTTTTTTTAATTTTTATTTTTTTTTTTATTTATTTTTTTTTTTTTGAAGCAAATTGCGGACCTATTTTACAGAAAATTTGTGAAGCCATTGGCAACTATTTGTTTATTATTGATAGTTTTGCCATCAATTTTTTAAGGTTACTCAGTAGATCAAATGAAGGAGCAAATTCGTTCATTAAAGAATTTTGATTGTCAATTTTATTTCTAGGGGGCCTATACACATTACCAAGTACTATCTTTTATTAATTTCCTTGCTATTAATATCAATAAATGGACCTTCTCATATATCGGCAGTTATTTGTATTGATAATTGTCTTTCAATTAAATTGCAAGATCACCATGAGCTGTGCAGATGAAACCTTAGCTAACTAAGTTATAGTTTTCAAGTTCAAAAGAACATATGTCAGAAGAATCTGACTGCCACGCTTCTTGGATACAGATGGCACTAAACATACAAGTATTCGATCGGATAATGATCAGTAAGAATTTTGATTTCATCGAACTTAGCATTGCGTGAAGCACAATTAAGGCTTAAAATTGTGAACTGATCTTGTTTGTTTTAAGATTATGGACTAAATCTACGAGGTTAAAAAAGGTAGAAATATTCATAACCTTAGGTGCAGCATTCTACTCTTCATTTTCTTCACAGTCATATGGGCTAAGTTTGTTGATGAGCGAGTTTACGGCGAGACGTCCAAATTGAGTTAAAATATCAACGTAGTAATCCATGTCCAAGGTGTTGCCTGTAATCCCCACACACACTGCGTTAGTTATGATGGAATGCCAAGAATAGCATTTGAGACGTCAATATCACACTTGAGTCAATAATACAATGTATATGAAAAAAAACATGAAAAATAACATGAAAAATCAGAAAAAAGTATTATTGGAACACAGGTGGTTGACGGGATAATCAGCTTCGGCTCGTAGGCCTGATCGCTTATTTTGAAGGCAACATGTTGTTAAAACAAAAGAGTTCCAACCTTCAATCTGTCTTTACCTGATTGAAGAAAAAAAACGTCAATAAAAGGGAGTAGCTGAGACACAAAATAGACTGAGCATCGACATGATCGAGATTTTAATCGGACAGTAAAGACAACGTCATAATTGAAGCCGCCATCGAGAAATTTGGTGCTGGTCTGTTCCGAGAACTTTTTAGGCGAAAGAATACATTGCTTATTTTGACTGTCATAGGGTGATCCTTCGCGACGGTAACTAGGTAGAATTCACACTTAACCACATGTGATTTTTAGGGTCCATAAAGTTGTATTTGAAGAACGGTTTGGAATCGTATTTGATTAAATCCTTTGATTCATGAATTTACATATGAAAATACTGGTGGATTTTTGTTTGAGATCTTAGACTGAAGTTATCCGAATTTCCGCGCCGTTTGGGCGATTGATGAAAGTCGATCCATTCATAGTCGATGCAGTTTTATTCATTTGTTTCTCTTGGTTTGCTTTTCTCGCAAAATAAAAAAAGTTTCTGATTGCTTTTTTTGCAAGATCTTCATTTATGAACGTGTTTGGCATTCCTTTGCTGGATAGTTTAATGCGTTGAAAATACAGTTTTCGTTTATCCCCCAAAATAGAAACAGCTTATTTACAGAGAGAACAAACTTTGTAAGCATTGGAAACTGTCTGAGACATGTGTGTCATCAATACTTTAAATGGCACCCCTAATCATGTCATTGATAAGATTCACACTCACAGTAAAAATGATTTTTGTGTATATATGCGAAAAAAATATCTCTTTGATAAATATCAGGATGCTTGTTCTATTCCCACCTAGTATATTTGTAATGTTCTGTGATGATGTACCTAATTTTGGACAGCCTCTTAACAAAATGAAATATAATTATATTAATGTCGCTAAATGTAAATTGCAGTCAATATACCTGAGTGTGAGGTTGAAAGAAATGTTTTTCCTTACACCGCGTACTTCCTAATTCTATTTTTCTTTTTTCCTTACATTTTATCATTGAGTTCATGTCATTTAGTATTTGAAAGGCTTTTATGTCAGCGACTGTCTGTGGCCCTCTGAGGGTATCCCGACCGACGAACATATATTTAAAAACATTGTATTTCATACTTATTGTATGGTCAAATAAAGGAGTCTTGGGGCCGCATGAAAGATTTGTCGCAACAGCAACATATATGTGATTTTGGAAACTCCTTGCTTTGCTTCGGCAAAGATTTGCCATCATCACCTTGCAATATAGGGTCTCAAACTTCGTAGTGGGTAACTGTGTACCTTGAAAGCACGAATGTATTTTTTTAATAAACTAATCGATCATTGAGAAGGGAATGTGCAAACAGCACTGACGAAACGGCAGACTGCATGTTGAATCATATTTATTCGTCAGTTTATTGTCGTTATATGACCCCCATGTAGTACTTTCTCATGTTTACGTAATCATTTTGACAAACCGAATTTTACTTGCCAGTTTCATGTTTGAACCGCTGACCTTCGAATTAGACCACAACACTTTTACCGCAAAGAGCGTTACGTGTCCTTCACATACGTAAATAAGAGGTGCTACGCTAGTCACGGTGTTTATTCATATTTCCGCAGCTGATTTTTTTACCATTAGCAATATATATGTACTCTTCCGTCGCTATGAATAGCACAGGTTGGTTTATTGATGTAGGCCTATGCAGCTCGCAAAGACAATGTATTTTCCTGTGTTCTTGCACCAGTATGGTCTGAAGTTTATTTAATGTGGGCTGGCAGCTACTGCCCAACGGGGTTTCGACTTCCAATGCTTAAGTAGCTGCATTTTCACGAAATCAGCCAGCGGTGGACATGATTTTGATAATGAACATTATTTGTAACCATCTATTTAGTGCAGGGATAGTTCTGAGCAGCCCAGGAAGTATAAATATGGGCTAAATTGCATTGACCTCCTGAACCTAAATTGTTATCTTGGTAATTTTTGCACCACAATGACTCGTATTGTCGAATCAGACACACACACAGACAAGTACATATGTATATATATATGTATATATATATATATATATATATATATTTGTGTGTGTGCATGTATGCACTAATATCTTGTGCATGCCGGGTAAGTGGTTACGCATGAGTACACAAAGCTGCTTCAGTTGGATTCATCTCATGTCATTGCAGTATTCATTGTGATTGGCAGATTTGAAACAAGCTTCTCTTCCTGAAAGGAAACAGCATTGAAATAATGAAAACCAAATTTCAATCACCCAAATTTCAAATGCCGTAGATCCAAAATGGTGTAGAGGTTTGATATGAACTGAGGAAATAGTTAGCTAGTGAATGCAGGCCAAAACACCCTATGGTTTTAAGGCAGTAAAAAAAACACAACAACACGTCACGTTTCATTGTGTCGGACATTGTCCACCGTTAATGTGGAATATGATGATTAAATCGTCAACATATTGATGGAAACAAATTATACTTTAACGCCATGTTTATAATTTTATTTGTAGAAGAAATAAGCATCTATGATAAAAGATACCGACGCCGTGCTCAAATTCGCCGATCTGGAATAGGACGAATAGAAAAGGCGAGGATAAGAACGCTCAAAATGACAATTGTGATAGGTAGGTCATGACAACGATCTTTATAGCTTTTAGAAAATTACATGTCTGATTTGGCATGAGATATGGTATAAAACGAATTCCTCCTTCTTTGTAGGCACAGGTATGAAAAAAAAGTTAATTTTCGGCGTTATTACTTCGACAGCTATAACCTATGAAGCTTTTTCCGCGCTTCAAGCAACCCTTTTTATACAGCCGTTTCTATGTCCTAATAGGAGATATGCATATTAATTTCCCTCCAGAACTGCATACCTGATTGCCTAGTCTCGCTTGGGTGGATATGGCGAGATACGGGTCGGTACCTATGGGGACAAGCGGGATATTACTAATATTTTTGAAATAAAGAATACTTATTAAAGGCAGATGAAAATTTTTCTCCATGTATGGCTCGGGAAGTACTAAACGAATACCACGTTGGCCTTTGTGAACTTTAATTTCTCAAAAAACGCCGACTTTGTGAAAAATGAACATATGGGCAAAAAGACACAAATACAATATTGCCCCGTCTGTGACAGTGATGTGACCCGCACATCCCCCGTGATTGCCTGGCGTCAAACCCGTGCTTTGTGGCAGGAGATTAATGTGCACACAGCGTATTAAGCTACCATTTTATGCTTTCGTTGTTTTCATTGGAAATCAAGTGAGTATTGTGACGATTCAGATGATGAAGTCATGATATCCACATAGATTGTGGGTGATTTTTGATCGTAACCATTATATGAGCATGGGGTATTTGTTGTCAAGAACTTAATGTAAAATATTATTCAATTGATTTATACAGAACCATTGTGAAAGCATATTTCAACGTCAATAAACTCATTATCATAATAATTTTTTGCATGTGAATAGGCTTTGACTGGATTATAATTGATGTGAATCTCACTTTCTTAAATACAGTGCCATATGTGTTTCAACATCAATATTAAACATAAAAGAATAAATATTCCCGAGTATGCTTTGTCTCATGACAATAAAGATGATACTGTTATAAATGCATGTCATCTGGTATGTACAACATGTGTTATGTAAATGTACGCAATGGGCCGGGGGACGGGGCTTAAAAACATCACATTTGCTTGATATCAACACAAAGGGTACTATGCACAACGTGATAGATTTAAGGGAGGTATCAATTATCAAATATATCATTAATGTGTGATACATGAGTGAAAGCTAACGGGAACATCTTTGTTTAAGAGTGTGTCGTTATATTACGTTATACTGTTTTACGTTAACACACGTTACGTTATGTTCTGTAACGTAATATAATGATATTTTTACGGTTAGTGAGGTCATTTGTTTGGCCAACATATTTATACTTTTTTCCTTACAGTTCTGGTGTTTATCTTATGTTGGACGCCATATTTTGTGATCTCTGCGTGGTGGTGGTTTGACAAGTAAGTGGCCCTTTTACAACTTTAGTATCCTTCCGCCAGTATCTGAACAGAACAATACCTTGTCTACACCATAGCAAATAACACGAATTCCACAATTTGAAAACTCACCGATCCTATTATGTAGTTGTTCTTAAAGTAGATGATTTAAAATGCCTTTAAATTCGTAGAACAAATTGTTATTATTTCCCCACTATCTCTCTTTTTCTTATCTGTGCACTCTCCCTTTTTTCTATGTATTACGTATTAATTCTTCTCCAGGGGGTTTGGCCTTACATACGGCGTTATCCTTTTCCCAGTGGTCTGGTTGTTTTTTATGAACTGGTTCTTGTATTTGAAAAGAAAGTAAATATGTTTATATTAATAAGAGAATTAAAAGAAAGAAGCATGTCGCCTGTGGGTGATATCACAGGTAATCCCGCCTGGATCAACTGTTGCACGTGGCAACTCCAGCGGTACATGCAAAAACTGCTTCATTCATCGGTTTCAAATGCAATATGACACAGGGAGCAGGTTCTTCCACCATACAGAATACTGTATCTGACGTTCCCTGTCGGTCAGAAACCCAAGCTTCCACGGCGTTTTAATGTGCCACGTGTGCATGAATGAATCTTAATTGGCTGTAACTTAATACATAATAACAGCCTTTTGCCACACACAGCACTGTCTAACATGTTTACAATTACTTGTACACACAACGGACAAGATTGTAGCAAAACATATTCCACGCAATAATACATAAATAAACAAAATAAGACTCTCTCATACCTGGAAATGTTACACAAATTAAAATTTAGTCTGTTCAACGTAGTCCCTCCCAGCATCCCATTCAAAAATCTCTTCGGGATCAATGGCACTCAAGAGCAATTGCATCCAATAATACAGCTGACTGGTCAAATTACAAAAAGGTTAGAAATAGTTACATCCTTGGTCCGCCAAGCCAAGTTTAAGCACTATTCCTCATCAGTAAATGTCAACAAAGGCAAGAGTAAGGAAATGTGGCGTGTGCTGAAAGATTTTTTGCCTAAATGTTCACAAAATGATATTACTTCTTTAATTATTAATGATACATTCACTAATAAATTTTCTGAAATTGCCAATGAATTCAATAAATTCTTAATTGAAATTAGCACTCATTTATCTAACCAAATTCCAACTTCCGTTAGATTAGCTATTGACTACCTCCTCGAGTATATGCCATATTTCTTAAAACTGCTTCCCCAGCCACATCAAATAGCCTAGCTTTAATCTTTAATAAATCGCTCAAAACAGGAATTGTACCTGATGAGTGGAAATTTGCGAGAGTTTCAGCCATTTTCAAGAAGGGTTCTAGAACTGACCCTGGAAACTCCAAAGATGTCTCCACTGTATAACAGCAAGAGCTGATCCAAGTAGCCGACTGGTTGCATACAAATAAATTAAGTCTCCACCTTGGATAAACAACTTGTATGCTCATTTGCAGCAATCACAAGAGAATTTCCATCAACTCAACCCTTGATCTATCACTCAATGATCAAGCCATCTCCCAATCAGAGGCTTGTAAGTGCTTGGGTGAAACGCTTGATCAGGAAGTGAAATTTGAAAAGCAGGTTGATGAGGTTGTTACAAAAATAAAGAGAGCTCTTGATATTTTTAGCAGAGCTGCAAATTTTCTTTGTGCAGACTCCAAAATTACCATGTACAACAACTTGGTGTTACCTCATTTTGATTATTGTAGCACAGTCTGGGGTAGCAATCTGAAGAAAGCTGACATTGTACGGCTCCAGCGACTATAAACAGGGCAATGAGAATAATATTACAATGTCACCCTAGGACGCACATCCTCGACATGCTGAGGACCCTGAAATGGATGAGTGTCAAACAGAGATTGTTGTATAATCTCTGAATCTCTGTATTTTTCTTTGGAAAATAGTTAATAACGAAGTCCCACCTTATTTACAAAATATCTTTACTCCAGTGACCGAAGTCCATTCTTATCAAACAAGAGCATCCACTTCCTCAAAATTTTTCCAGGCAAGGTCTTCCCCTGAAACTCTTTCTTTTATTGGTACCAAATTTTGGAATGAACTACCTTAGCATGTCCGGGATGCACGATCTCTGTTTAGTTTAAAAAAAAGTTGTATACAATTCATTTTTGATCACGTAGAACCTTTCTGATTAATGATCTTTTTTTATCACTGATTGTTTTATCAGACTTTTTGCTCTCGACTGATCGTAATGTCTTATAAACTCAATGTAATTGATTTTTAGGGTTCTTGATTTAATAACTTTTAATTCACCCTGTGCACCTCTCATCTACGCATAAACATCTGGTTTTTACTCTTTGAATGACTTGGCCATATATTTTCAATTGTTATGGCGTCCATACCTCAACAGTCATGCACTGATCTTGGATTGCAATAAACTTGTCAAACTTGTCAAATCGTGTAAAATGGAGGAAAAAAAGCTAAATAATATAGACCAAACGGGGGTGGGGGGTGCTGAGTTCTCCCTGAAGCCGGACAAGTCAGACCCGCAACACAACACCCTTTAAGAGCAGATGAGGGTCCAGTCTGAACTCACTCGTAATTCGTGCATCTCAATTGTGGTATGTTTTTGTTATAATTTGCCCTAAATTGTGATTGTATCAGTATTATTATAAATTTTGACAAATTCCAAATTACTTGCACGTCGCCTTTAATTTATTCTATGAACTTATCGGTGGAAGTTAAATGTTCAAAATTAACACTGAATTAAGTCAAGGTATCTATCAAGGTTTTTTCTGACTTTTTCAAATTTATCACATTTTAACACATAATACATCCTCCATTTCGAGACATAAGTCGCATATTGTGCCTTCCATTGGTAATTTGACTGGCCTTTTGTGCGTACCTCCTCTACATGTATGTTCAATTATGTGCACTGATTTTTACAGTACTCAATTTTCCTTTCACCCACTCTTTTCAATACAAGTAAATATTTCTCCATTTCAAATTTCGATT
This sequence comes from Hermodice carunculata, assembly GCA_964020975.1. Lineage (NCBI taxonomy): Eukaryota > Metazoa > Annelida > Polychaeta > Eunicida > Amphinomidae > Hermodice > Hermodice carunculata. The sequence continues at coordinate 52,286,013 of OZ026617.1, forward strand.
TTAATTTTGAATATGATCTTAGTTTCGTGTCCGCTAAAGATTAGCTAGAAAGATCACTTTGCCATTGGATAAAAAAAATTTTCTTGAAGTGATTTGTTGTATCACATTGGAGGGAAAATAGCAAAACTCGTCACCACCATTATCCCAAATATCTTCCCATTCGATCAGTGTCAAACTATATAATACCACCGAGCCTTTAGAGTTATTGGATGATAGTATTTCGCAGTTTCATTTGTAAGTATCATATATATATATATATATATATATATATATATATATATATATATATCAGAAGTTTTTGGCTGCCAGTCCTTGCCTATACTCTTTTGTATTTTCTATGAATAAGGGAATGATCCGAGCTCACTTAACGCCGCTATATCACATGCATTGGAATTCATTCCTATGAGGTATTTAAAAAACTCTAATGTAACTTTTCGAAGTTTGCCTTTGAAATAACGTGAAATATTGTCCTGACCAACGCATTTTATGGGCGATATGACACGACACATACACTCAACATTTAGCATCCATACATAAAAACAGGAAAAAAAAATTTATCGAACAACTCTAGATGAAGACGAATATCGTCTTTTCACCAAATAAAGTCCATTTTAAAGACAGGTAAGACACTAAAAACCTTTGTATGGCCGATTTTGAGATTTTAACATTTTTTACAAGATGAATGCCCTTTCTATAAGTTGTCAAAATTTCAAGCTTTTAACTAAAGTAGCAATATGAGAAAACCGACAAAAACCACACAGGCATGTAGTCATCGGAATGTCCATGTGTCATTCTTTTGGTTTTCAGCCGCCAAACGGAACAATGCCACCCGTCAATCACACAAAGCAGCCTGTCAGGTGGCTGCAGGTAGCAACGGCCCATGGCAAAAGGAGAGTGCTATTACGGCGGCACCGCGAAATCAGGCGGGCAGGAAAAAGATGCAAACATGCTAATATATCATAGCCTGAGTGGTTTATTTTATAGTTATCTTGCTTGTTTTACGTTCTAATGAAGGGAAACTTTCAATGGTCATGAGGAGCTGGAATCGTCAGACGATGTCTCTTCAAAGGCCGTGCCGCGACGGACTACCCCAGTGGTCCTGCACACCAAAGACAGACGGAGAAAAAACTGGTACTTAAATCAACAATACTCACATACATAATAACATTTTATCGAAAACCAGGGATGAGGAAATAAAAGTACAAATAAACACATCGAAATAAGCACAAACGTAAACAGAAGAGAAAACACACAAAATAGATTTATGAAACTCAGGTTGGAAAGATAAATGAAACTCATTGAGAAAATAACTACAAAATAATGACAAGCTAACTAAGTAGAGTGCACAGACAAGTCTAATAAGCTAACTACATAAAGTATACAGATAGGAGTGAATACAATAAAACTCTATCCCTAAAAACGGGATGAAGAGGTAGGGGGCGGTAGACCAAACCCGCCATCCGTCCACTGACCACGAGCGGCCGCAGGCCGCCCCATCGAAGCAAGGCAACAAAACTTTCGTTGCCAGGCTTGAGGTCACGGGGCCCGAAGGGCCGCCTCCGTGACGTCACGCTTTGAAACCAGCTTGTCGCTGTCGCTGTTTGACAGATCGCTAAATAATGTTTTCCGTACTTCAAAGGCTCTTTTTTCCATGTGATTGACCAAGAATTGATTGACAACCTCACCAAATGTTAAGGGATGATGTTTACTACGTTTTGTACAAATCTCAGCTGAACTTGAGCGAACGGTATTGTTTCAGAGGCAAATGATCAACATCAGAAGCCTTTGAAGCTTGTTTTCTCAGAAAGGATAACAGGACAAGAACCCCACATAAGAATGGTTATTCAAAGAAAACGACTGGGTGAAATTTAATCCGGTTAACGGCTTTTGATTCTGTAATGTCTGAACTACAAAAAATTTTGTTTTGTTCTTTTTCTATGAAATGAAGAAAATGAACATCCTAGAAATCAATAGGAAAATTGAAACGTGAAACTTTGAGGACGGATAACAGAAAAACTATACTAAGAGATTTCTTGGCCTATTCACACAACTGTTTAATGGCCAAAGTTAATTTTACGTTCGTCATTTCTATACCGAGTTGGATGTATGTAGAAGATATTTATAATTCTTTATTGCCAATATTTTTTTTCTGATTTTTTGCTTAACGTATAAAACTTTGATTTTTTCTACCTTTATGGTTAGATTCCACTTTTCACAATATGATTTTTGTTTGTTCAAA